>CAHIKZ030000838.1:575000-780000 GCA_903632075.3 Acanthosepion pharaonis | reverse complement strand
CCTTCCCAGGCCACTAACATCATCACCTTCCCAGGCCACTAACATCATCACCTTCCCAGGCCACTAACATCATCACCTTCCCAGGCCACTAACATCATCACCTTCCTGAAAATTTAACCCGGACCTTATGGTCGGAAAGCAAACGTCTCTAACCACTTGACACATTGCACTAATAAAATAAAGTAGGAAACTCATTAATATTTTATTTCAAAATTGAAGTAGAAAAATTATATTTGTTCTTCTATCTTAGAAGATTCGTAATATTTCTTTGGTTAATTTTTAGTTTAGAACCTGTGCTCAGTTTGCATTTAAAAATTTCCAGAATACATACATTTATGTATAATTGTACATGCTTCATTCGATTCTGGCTTGACAAATTTGATTAAATCTACCGTTTTGTAGTTATCGACAGTAAAATTTCGGATTCATTCGCGCCGTTGGCGGCAGCCATTACTAACGTTGCTTGCATTAACGATTTCTTTCTTGTAAATCTTTCATTTTATTTTGTTGGATGTATTTTCCATTTGTTACAAGGTTATATTTTTCCAGGTCTTTGCAGGATCTATTTATATTTGCGAGTTTATATATTTCATCGTTTAATTTTTGCGAGAATTTTATTGTCCTTTTCTTAGAAGTTTGGATTTTTATTTGGAGGTTTTATCTAAGCGATTGATTTTGGGAAGGTCATGTCTTTTTTTTTTTATTATGTGAGACGGTTTTATTTTTATTTGTCCAGGGGGTCATTTTATTATTTTTTAGGTTATATAAAGTTCATAGGCTGACCAGGATATGCATGTAAGTAGACACACTAGATATTTACATCATTTTCGAAGTATTTTATTACAAAAAATATTACGAAACATATAATCATAAAAGCATATAATCTTAAAAACATATAATCTTAACATATAATCTTAAAAGGCTGCTCTAAGCTCTCTATTGTCATTAACTGAAGCAAACCTAATTTCGCCGGCAAGACTCATTTTCGTATAGCAGTTACAATCCTATACCCATAATGCTTGGGCATTTCGACGTGGTGTTATGGTTAGCGAGCTCGTCTCGCTAGATCAATTACGACTGAATAGTGAGTTCATGCCTAACTGGGTTTTCCCGTATTTTCGACCTTGTACAACATCGCTTTGAAAAAAATCACCTATACACATAATGCAGATATAAAATTTTTTGTTGATCTCCATGTCTATAACCGAAGGAAGCAGCTTAGCCATTGGTTCAGAGAATGTATCATTTAAAAGGTTATAATTTATATATATATATATATAATAATATATAAGAAAAATATAAATATATATATATATATAATAATATATAAGAAAAATCGTTTTATGATGAATGGAAATTTTATGCAAATTATGTATATATATATATATTTGTAAATATTTAGCTTTTATTTTGTTTATATTTATTGAACGCATAGAAAGGGGGTGGTGGTTAATACGAGTGTACTCATCCATTTAGATTGAAGTGGGTGTTGATTTCCCAATGGAAATGCGAATGGATATTTATTTTTTGCACAATGCCGAAAGGGAAGTGGGGGAAAGACTGGTCATCATCACTGACTATCCAAGTGCTAGTTAATGACAATCACGAGCCATTCATTCATTACAGTATGCTCAATCACCACAAGAACTTGTCCATCACCTCTTAATCTTACATATACCATAATATTCACGACGGATCTACAAAACACTCCATGTCATAAAAATTTATAGTGTTTATAAAGCCACTTTTTCAAATTTTTTTTATAAAAAAAATATAAAACTTTCATGAAACATGAAATAATGGGGGAGGGAATGAACCCAAAAACCAAACAAAAGAATGAAATAAAAACAAACTAAAACAAAACAGATGTTAGTACGACCCGCCCAGCCTTCAGCCACTGTATTTTGCCGTCCGACAGAAGCAAGCAGCATACTCCCTAATGGAGTTGGGCACCTCAGCAATGGTGTAATGGAGAGCAAATTTGTCTCACTAGAACAATTATGACTGTATAGTGAGTAACTCAAACTTTCGGCTTTTTGCCACATCTAAGCCACGTTTAGAAAATCATTTTAGGACACCTTGAGGTGCTGTAATAGTTAGCAAGCTTGTCTCGCTAGAACAATTACGACTGAGTAGTGTGTTCTATCCTCACTGGGTGCCCACTACTTTCAGCCTTGTGCCACATCTAATTTACGCTTGGAAAATCACTACTCATTAATGGAGTCGGAAGGAAAATTAAAATTTGGAGTGTGGAAAAACAAAGTCTGACTCTGCCGCGACCAAAAAAGGAGACAAAAACTGGAGAGGTTAGGAATCTCGACATGGAAAAAAAGAAAATGCCAGGAACAACAGTTATTTACATTAACTAGGGAAACATAAAACAGTCTAACTTAACCAGGAGAAACCACCTCGTTGTGCTCAAGGGGACTTAAAAGAAAATCAAAGCTAGCCTCGTTCACCCGAACCAGGCTCGCCAATAATATCCACCTTTAGTTGAAATCTGTCGAAATCAATCACTTTCTATCAGATCTAATCTTCAAGCTGAGCTGATGCCCAAAGAATCCAACCAGATCCTGATGAGAATAATGCTCACATCGCAAGATTTCCTCCATTTGAGACGTCCATACCACCATTCTTGCCACGGCTAGCAACATGAGAAACCCCATTGGTTTCACCCCGGAAAACGGGGGTGACACATTGTTATAGGCGTACGCGAGATCAATGGACATAAGCTGATCGGAAGCAATACGAGCTGTCAACTCGCCGACATAGTCCTAGAATAGGCGCACCTGAGGACAGTGATAGAAGGCGTGCGAAGCCGTTTCTTGTAAACCAAGGTCACACCGATGAGATTCGGGCAAATCCGCCAAGCCCCAGAAAGAGCGTAACTTTGATGCCGACAAGCCGAGCCGCCTATAAAGGCGGTCTGTCGCGATTCACTTCACTAAATCACGATAAAATAGCCTACGAGGCCATGAAAGGTCACTGGACCGAGGAAGAGTTCTTAAGGCCGCCTGACACTTGCAGGAATTTCGATTGAGGCTTACGATGGCGCTCAACCTCGGAAACGGAGAGAGTGATAGTAATGGTAGGGAAGGTGTTCCTAAAACTCCCTTCCAAAATCGAATCTTCCGTCAACGCACGGAGTAGGAACACCAAACATGAAGTGATACAATGGCATAAGTGCGGCATTCCCAGCCCCGCATGACACGGAGCTTGGGCAACAGTCTCTCTATAGACCAGATGACCACCTCACACCCACAATAGAGAAGCAAACAAGCGATCGAGCGCCTTCTTTTTGTTTTTGTAGAGAGTAAGTACAGACAATTGATAAAGAATAATCGGAAAGACCCAAGTGACATACTTAGAGACCGAGTCCGAACCACATTCCAAGAATGCGGACGGGTCCGTCTGTCCAACTAAAGGTCCCTGGAGCGCGGCACCCTTCCAGACACCTAATCGAAAGCTGGATGTTTTGTCGCAGTTAATTTGGGCCCCTGTCACCCTCAGTATCGCTCAAGCGCCTTCTGTACCACCTCAGTGTCCCTACAGCACGACATTAAAATAGACACGTCATCGGCGTACGTGGAAACCCTGGATCAACATCCAGGGACAACGATTCCGTATAGGGTCGGACTGCACGTCCTGTCCCTTAGCCGGCGAAGGAGGGGATCCAACGCCAAAGCGTAAAGTAATGACGACAGCGGACAACACTGACGAACCGATCGAGACAGCGCAAAATCTCTCGGCTGCTTCCCGTTCACCTGTACCACAGCACTGAGAAAACGATACAGGAGGCTGATTCATTAGCAGATGTCGGGTTCGAATCCGGCGGTCTGCAGGACAGTAACCAGTCATCGATGGCCGACCCTATCGAATGCCTTGGACTGGTCTAAACTGATCAGCGCCGCTTGATCGTCGTCTTCTACACCCTGTATGATGGTGCGGACCAGATGCAGGTTGCTTTAAATTAATCGTCCCCTCACTGCACGTCTGCTCGGGTTCCAACAAGCTCGAGACAACTGCAAACGCTCCGTCATAATCTTGGCCAAAATCTTTAACTCTGTCTTTTAGCAGAGTTATGAGCCTATAGTCATCTGATTCCCGTCAGTGTCCCAACGGGTAGTCTAGTATGGTATAAAAATGTGGGAAATGAATACATTAATGTTTTATGATACATATTTTATAGTCATACATTTTATGCTACATATTTTATAGTCATACATTTTATGCTACATATTTTATAGTCATAAATATATATTTGAATAAATTTTCTTCAGAAATGTCAGTTTTGGACAGATCTTGATTTGGAGTTAAAGCTTTTACAAATATTTACTTTCGCTTGATTTAACCAGTACTATTAAGTTTTAACAAGGATTCTTTTATACATTTTTCAAAATTGCTTAGATTTTTTATTTTTCAACGAAAATCCGCGCCATTATTACGTGCTCTTTTTTAATGCAAAAAATTCATAAACTGGAGCTGTATATATTTTCAAATAATATAGTATCTAAAAATATAATTTGATGGCATCCAATACATTTTGTTTGATGATACATAATAATATAGTTTAATGTCAGTTAATATATATACGGTCGTGATAAGCTACTTTGAAAAAAAGGGTTGAAATTTAAAATTTTTTACGATTCAAAAATTTTGATAGCGAAATGCCTAAGTCAAACCTAGCTTTATTGAAAATTAATGCAAGATTGTATAGTGTTGGTGATGTTAGACATTATCTTATATAATAAAATCAATCAATCAATATATATATATATATATATATATATATATATACGCTGAATAAATAATAAAAAAATACACACTAAATAGTAAAAATGCTCCTTGAAGAGACCAGAAGTGCTCAGTTCTTCAAAGCAGAGCAAATATTCATAGGAAAGTTGTCTCCAATGGCCGGTCTCAATTCGGAATTTCGTGTGTATATTTAGTACACAATACTCAGGTGGCCGGCTCAATATGCTATAAATAGTGGCTTTAAATACTCACCAGGGCGAACTTAAAAATTCTGGGTAATCAAATTATTGTCTGAACCTATTTTGGTGAGGATCCAACTTTGTCTCTTAGTCAAATATCCATTATCAGATGTAGTTTTAGTTTAACAGGACACTGATCAAGCGTATAATTGCATGAAATTACAGGATAGGGATTTGGAGGGACTATAAATTTGATAAAAATTATTAAAATTCCCAGGAGAATGGCTCGAATGGTGGAGAAAAAAATGAAAAAAAGTACAGATAAAAAATTATGCTTTAAAATAATAAAATGAATTTAAGAACAGTTCCAGAGAGAATCGAACCCAGAATCAACTTTTTAAAAAAGAAAGCAGCTGTTTTCATGTTAATTTCCAAGATTTGGACTTGTGTAGATGCGACCGATCAAAGATATCATTATCTTTGCAGAAATATATCTAAGAAAATTCTATACAAAAAGCGTGATATAAGATTAAGAAGATTGCCTAAGATAAAGTCAGGTAATATATCAACGTTAAATATTTTTTGTGTGGAGGGTTTATATAAGTTAGAGCTTTCCAAGCAAAAAGATTTACACGTAGACGGGACAAATAAGAAAATGTCGCCATAAATTCTCCCCGGTCGCATTTGCCGCGGCTAGAGCAAAAAATAATGAAACAGATGGAATCAGCCTTTCAGGAGAAGTCAGCTAGGAGCGTCCTGAGATTGCCCGTAAGACATCTAAAGAGCACACTAGTAATTCCCGTGGTCAGAGCAAAAACACAGGCACACGCACGACAGAAGAATTGAGTGAGGGGGTCGACAGGCTGTTTTTGGTGTCTGCAACTAGATTTCTCAGATCCCCATCCTGCAGCAGAGAATTTAACTTGCAGTAAATAAGAGATATTCTAGTCAACCAGTCTTTCTTTATATTCAATACACCTGTTAAGAGTGAGCAACAGTGTTGCGAATTTTATTGAACCAAATCTTATTCGGAGATATTCTTGGACACAAAAAGATAAAAATTACCACAGGAATTACGCATCTTTCCTTTGGTACGCAACGTACATTATTTCTTTCTCCAACTGGTTTCCTTACATATTTTCTTGTATTAAAATGGAACTCTATTTTACATTCATCATTAAAAATTAATTTTTTGTCACTTTCCAGCACTCTATGTTAGATGTTCTTTCGGCCACTTCAATCTTTTATTCCAATGTTTTTCGGTCAATGATATTTCTTTGCTGCTATAAACTTATTCAAGTTATTTTTTGTAATACTCTACGTTCTGTATTAACTGAAACATTACCATTAAGACTGAAATCGTTCATCACTTGTCTGGCTGTTAATTTTGGTTTGCCTACCAAGAATCTTTCTTTCAGATTTCTTATTAAACTCTTGTGGTCTTCCTGTTTTCCTTGCAACTGAAAAAACTTCCAGTAGTAGCATACTCCTTTTGGATGATTTTGACAACTTTTTCTAGAGATTCCCGGCCACCTGAACATCTCTCGTTTAGTCATCTTCCACTTCAAAGTCAACTTTCATCCTTGTTTCAGCAGAAATTTTAGCCATGATTTTAGTGTAAAAAAAACAAAAAAACAAAACAACAACAAAAAACAAGCTAATGTTCCACTAACATGATAATACGATAGAATATTTCCTACTTAGACATTTGCATATTATCATCACTTGATCATTTCAAATCTTTCATTGGCCCAATAGTATTGCATGACCCTTTTTTCAGCTTCAAGTTTGTCAAAGCGGTGTTCATGGCACCTACGATAGATGCAAAAACTTCTTTTCCAAACCTTATGGCCTACAGAAACGAAAAAAAAGAAAACACTGTAACAGTGACTACGAAAAAATGGTTTAAGTAACATTAAAATAAATTCAGTCTAACCTGTTGCGTTCGCTTTCACACAATCCACTTGGAAGGGACATGCATTTATCTATTTTCCCCTCTAATTATTAGTTAAAAAGCAGAATGGACAACCTCCTCCAAAATCTTTCTTAAATATGTTCTAATCATTTGCATCTGTTGGAGTGCACGTGATTCTAATTTAAGGGATTTTAAGTAGCAATATATGATGGGGTCCTAACATTTTCTTCAGAATTTCTATTAACAAGATCAATTAAATAATTGTAAAGATATTTCTCTTCAGTTTTATTGATTTAGTTATATTACTTCTATCTCTAAAACAATGTTAAAATGAAGATAAAATTTCCATATTTTTAAAATACGTTGGAAAAAAATTTCCATTGGACACAGTAATTTTTATCACATAAGTTTGTGTGTATGGCAATTTTCTAAGCGTAGCATAGATGTGGCATAAGCTTGATTGTATGGGGCACCCAGTAATGATCGAACTCACTATTTAGTCGTAACTGATTTACCGAGACAAGCTTGCAAACTATTATACAAGGGGTGGGCAAACTAAATTTGAAAGAGAAAGTTACCAAGCAACGTAAAATAATTGCTATAAGCAACTTGACGCCTAATTTTAATAAACTGGTAAATGACTGCAGTCAGATACATTAATTTTATTGAGTCATTGAAATCCATCTGTTGCTGAGGTACTTTGGTTTTCAAATAAATCTCTTTTATGTGAAGATACTACTTCAAAATATCAATTTTTTTTTCAAACTGAATTAATTTGTGTTCAAATAAATCTGTTTCGTGTGAAGTTTCTACTTTAAAATCTAAATTAATTTTTATCTATTTAGTTACAATGTGTTTTATTTGAAGTTTCTACTTTAAGATATTAATAAGAATTATTTTTTTTTTTTCTCTACGCAGTTATTTTTTTTCAAATAAATGTTTTCTACTTTATAATATTAATTAATTAAAATATTTTTTTATTAAAACAAGGTTATTTTTGTCTTTCGAATGTGTTTCATGTAAATCTTCAACTTAAAATACTTATTAATATTTCTTCTTTAAAGTACTTCAAACTGAGTTACTCCGTTTTTGAAATAAATGCATTTCATGTGAATCTTCTACAGTAATTTAAAATATTAATTAATAAAAAATAATTCTATTTTTTTTTTTTTTACTTTAAAAGCCTCTTTTTGTCTATTTTAAAAATTAATTATTTTGGGTTAATATACTATGAGGCCTAATAAAATTGTGAATTTTTGAATGTGGCCCTTGCACTGAAAAGTTAGCCCATCCCTGTATTACACCATGTCGAATGTCCATGCATTTGTGTTTGTGTTGAAAAATTCACTCCCCAATCCACTTACCAAAATATCAAATGAACAAACCTCAGAATTCCTCTTTGGTAAGGCCAAGAACATTTTAACTCCTTCCATTGGATATATTTGTGCAGTATATTTTACAAATAAAATTTGTAATGCTATTTATTTTATTGGATTTATAATCTTTATAATATTTACATTGTCAGATAAATTTCTACAGATATCAATCCTATAAGGAAACTTAGACGGATATTGTTATGAAGAAAGTCGATTTAAGGTTGAAAGCTTCAGATCTTTACTGCAGTAAAGACTGTGAATATCTTGTGAAAAATTAACGATTGTAAAAATATGTAGGAACATTCGTATTCCGTGTTATGCATTTCATTTAGTAATTTATATTTAGTAAAATGAAAAAGAAAGATCATCATCTGGAAGATCCAAACAATGCGGCCTTACACTGTTTCTACAACGAGTGACCAAAACAGCTTTTCCTGTTGTGATACACAGGATTGTTTGCCTGTCAGGAAAGATTTTAGACAAACATCTTTCACCTTGTACAGAAAACAAACATCATTTTCTTTAAACAAAAGAATACCATAATAAATTTAGAATTTTTCACAGAATTCTCTGTCAAGAAAGACATGATAATTTTATTCATGTTTTGTTTTTTTGTTTCTTTTTTTCTCATTTTGAATTTTCTGGACATGAAAATGGCTGATCCTTCCTCGCATTTATTTCACACGTTCTTCTACTTTTATGTACAGTATCCTTTAAGGACGTGGGTATAAAAATATACTAATTATGCTACATGTGATTATGATATGTATTAAATTTCACTGGCATTATTGATTGGAAACTGTCCCCCAGCGCAGTAATTTAAATGAAGATCATGTACAACATACATATTGTGAAACAGCAAAATTCCTATAATTTGCAAATGCAATGTTCTTTCAGGACGAAGTTGATCATGGCCCTCTACAGATTTCGTTTATTTATTATCTACGAATTGTCACGACGTTTTAGAAAATATTGTCTAGTGATTCCCATTGCCATTTTAAAGATTTGAAATTTTCAGTAGTTCTTCTAGGTTAGCTACCGCTCAAGGCGAGACCGCCTAGTCTACCCTTCTATTTAACCCAGTGTGGCGAGTATAGTCACGGGTTCATGGCTTTCATAAGAGAATTTGTGTGAAAATGAATACAACTGACGAGTCGGGAATTTGACCTCATCTCGCTGATAACCTTTAACCTATCCGTGTAAATTTTTGTAATATGTTACTCTTACGTGGGTAGATTGTCCATATTTCATTGTGTATAATGTATATCTGGTCTTGTTCATTTTAATATTGCTTTTATTACTGCTCAATTAATGCTCGCTTATATTCAGTAGAAACAGTGAGAGCAGTACTAAAAAGAACAAGGCGTGGTATCCATGATGGTTAGTGAGAGAAAACGCTCCGGCTCTGTATATTAAATAAATTGTTTAATTCGAAATTCCTTCAAAGTAAACCGGATCGATATAATTCTGAGAAAGGTAAAAAAAGTACAACAGCCGAAACGTTTGATAATAGTAACAAAGGTAGGTTCATTAGAATGAATGTAAATAAGTAGTTGAGGAGGTGGAATTTAATATACATTCTTCCCTCAACTACCCGGAACAGAAATAAAGGCGAGTCGCAAACTTACATATCCTGTTTCTCGAAAAACCTGTTTATGTACGTGAAACGCTCTACTGAGATACAAGATGATTATTATTATTATTATTATTATTATTATTCACGATAGCGTTCATGGCTCTCCACAATTTACTGCTCCTTTGTAGTTCTTAATAACTTGTGTTATTTTACCTGCTCTCCCATACCCTATTTATTCACCCATGCTCACCAGGTAGACTGCGCGTTGTTTTTCTGTCTCTCTCACCTTCAATCTGTCCTGTGAGTATCAAATTTCACAAGCCCTCCTTTCATATTATGTATCTAAGAAACCTCAACTGTCTTTTTCTGATGTTAAGTATGTTACCACTGTCTCTAGAACTTCGTCGTTGTTCACTCAAATGTTCGGCCCATAGTATTCTTAGCATCCTTCTGTTGGACAATATTACTTTTGATTTGTCTTTTCTTCATCTGTGAGGAAATTGTTCAGCATTTACTGCAATATAGGAGGACTGATGCTACATAACAGTTCAGCACGCTTTTACTTGTTTCTAACGATATTTTTCTGTTTCTTAATATAGTGGAACCTCGACCTACGAATTTAATCCGTTTCAGGAGTGGATTCGTAACTAGAAATTTCGCATGTCGAAACAATTTTCCACATTTAAATTAACAGAAATTAAATTAATTCGTTCCAAGTCCCCAAAATATTGATATAAATATTAATGAAAATAGTATTTTATGCAAAATTATATTACTTTCTTAAAAGATTATAAATAAATAATGTAAATAAATATATGACTTCCTCCCAGATTTTTTCATTGAGATTTAAGCAGTTTAAGATATTGAAGTGATCCTTCCAAAATTCTTTTAGGTACAGGTTTGTATATTCGGACACTTCAAAATACTTCTGAAACAAGGCAGCTTTATTAGAGCTCGCAACCTCCCCAGGTCTCACTTCCCTGTGGATGCCGGTTCTGTTTTTAATTTTTCAAACCATCCTTGGCTTGCCTTAAATGCATTTTCCTTTTCAGAAGACGTACCTGGTATTTAAAAAAAAAATAAAATCTACGTACAGTTCCCTTGTCTTTGCACATACAATAACTTCAGACACAGAATCACCTTGTAGTTGCCTCTCATTCATTCACACCAACAACAGTTTCTCAACATCTTCTTGGGCTTTTGGATGATGCTTGGTAATTACGCTACCTCCCTTGGCTTTATCAAGCTTTTTTATTTCTCTCTTGAGGATAGTACAAATTGTTGATGCTGAACGTCCGTATAGATTGGCAAGGTCAGAAACACGGGTATCTTCTTTGTGCTTCTGAATGATATCCTTCTTTGCACGGATATTTTTCCCTCTTCTTAGTAGCAACCAGTTTCTTGGGTGGCATCCTGGGTACCAAAAATTATCAAAAAATTACCCACTAAAATTTGAATTTGAAAATTTACAGTGATATTTACAGCAACAAATTAAACTGTACAGTACAGTAACTGCATGGAAAAAAGTAAAGGAACAAACTGCAGTGATGAAATGTACCGTACAAATCAACTTGAACTGGATGCTGTACCTGCATTTCATACATTTTATTTTACTCTAATTAAACTATAAATTTGTTTTACATTTTCCTACTGTACTGTTTTGATATCAATTTAAAATTCAATGATTATACACTGTATATTAGACTAAAACACACTTTACATTACAAAGAGATTAAACGAAACGAACTCAGCATTGTCACATTTTATCTACTTTTAATTCTATAAATTTTAATAAAATTTACATGTTACTGTACTGTTCAGTAATGTACATGTACTGTATTCCTTACTGTACATAAATTTTTGCACATTATTATTTTTTGATACTAATATAATCACAAATATGCATACACTACAAATGTTTATTCTACGAGGTAAGAAAGAGGACTAAGCGGGATGATGCAATACTCGTAGCATCACACTACATCTAATGTGATGGAATTGTAGAGAAATATGTACTGTATAAGAATATAATACAGTAATGCATATAAAATATATTATAATTATGTACATAAAAATATAAGAATAAAAAATACAGTATAAAATATAACTGCAAATATTTATTAGAGTACAGTAGAGTATAAAAATACAGCATAAAAAATTATTGTCATACTGTATAATACTACAGTTTCATATTATTATATATAAAATATATAATAATATAATATATAAAATATAAAATACAGTATATTTAAATAAGATTAAAATTATTTACAGTACATTTATATCAAATATCTAGTTTGAAATGAAAATGGCGGGAAGCCCATTCTTAATTTTGTAAGTCGAAATTAATCCGTAAGAGGAAACGAATTTCCTGACAAATTTTTGTTCATATGACAATTTTTTCGTAAGAGGAAGTGTTCGTAACTAAATCGAGGTTCCACTGTACTTTGATCAGCTTTTAGAAGGTATCTTTCGATATCTCAATGCGCTTTCAGATTTCTATGTCTCTGTTAATACGCTTCCCAGATATCTAACTTGATGGACCTGTCCTGATTTCGGTATCTCCAACCTATAATTTGCCTGTTGGTTTCTTTCTTTTTCTAACAGAAATGTTTTCAGCCTTTTCGCAATTGTTTTATTTTAGTCATTTTTTCTCGCTTTCCCACAGTTCTTTTTTGAGATACTTTATCAAACGCTTTTGCATAATCAATAAAATCTAGGTATCTAACCTTTTTCATTTGTATTGTTCTTTCTGATCTCATTCTGATCATAAATATTGCATTCCTTGTTCCAGTGTCTTTAACGAACCCGCACTGTTCTTGTCCTATTTTCAGTATGATTCTGCTGCACGCTCTCTTCGGATGTTAAGTTTTGTTACATGGCTCATTAGGGTGATTGTATGATGAAGTTCGGATTCGTTTACATCTGGCTTCTTAGTAAGTTAATATGGACCTATTTAGGTCTTCCGGTATATCGCCACTGTTGTATATTTCCTTTGTGTATTGTCGGTTGCTCTCTTTTGCCGTGGAATAATTATCCGATGTATTCTTCCCACCTCTTCTTCTTTTTCTAATATCATTGTGCCATTGGACTTTATGCATTATGCTCATGAGCATTTCTTTCCCCAGTTTGCTTATTTTTATGCATATTTGCTTTATATGTGATACTCATTCGTTGTATGATTGCACATTTTTCGTTGAGCCACTCATCTTTAGACTGCCAGCATTTGTTCCTAATTGTTTTGCGCGGAGTACCCTGGCACTATTTTTGTCTCCTTTTTTATCATGTCGAGAATATCATCAGTCATCCATCCTTTTTTACCTTGTCTATTTTCCTTGGGGATGATCTCGAGTGATGATGTTACTAAAGCTTATTTTAATGTGTTCCACGTCGAATTTTCATTCTCATTTTGTTTATTATATCTACTTTTAACATTGTCCATATATTTCGCCTTGACATTCGGGTCAATACGAAATCTGTCATATTAAAGTTTGTGTACCACCTCAGACTTTTTCCATTTCCATAGTTTATATATCACTGGAAGGTGGATGCTCCCTATTTCCTGAATCTCCTATTGATGATTATCTCGTCAATTTGTTTTTCGTCTGTCATTCTAGGTTTCTCCATGTCCATATGAGTCTTGCGTGTTATTGAAACCAAGTGTTGGGTACTACTTGCTTATCGGCTGTGCACTACTTGATCCATCTTTCTCTACGTTCATTACGAGATCCTATTCAGAATTTGCCAACTATTTCATAATCTCCATCCTTGCCTACTTGGGCATTCAGGCCTCTCATTGCGATTTGCATTGAACCATAGCGTTATCTAGCGTAGATTTAAGCATTTTCAATTTCCTCTTCTGTACTTTGTGTTGTCGGTGCATAAATTGAATGACGAATATGTTGAAAAGCTTTCCTTTCAGTTTAATAACAAGAATTCTTTCAGATAGCAGACAGTATCCAATAGCATAATTCTTCATGTAGCATGTCTAGTATCAGTCCTACTCCTCTTTCATTTTTCTCTCTGCCTGCATATATGATCTTTTATTTGTCACTGGCGAAATCTGTATTGTTAACCCACTTCGTTTTATAGACGTCTAAAATATTAACATTTAACCTGCTTTATATTTCCTGCTTTATGTTTTCTAATTGGCCACATTGATTTAGTGTTCTGATATTTCATGTTTCGAGAGTTATTCAGTCGCTGGATAACGCTGGATGATCATGTCTTCCATTGCAGGGCGAGAGATTCGCTGGTTGACGGTCAGGTGACACCTGTTGCACATGTCGCTTCTTACTGGGTGAGTACTTAATTCCAATAGTATTAAAACCCCTTAATGTCGTTATCTTACATAATTTAATTTTTTATATCCATCGGCTTGATAGTGGACTGTACACACACGCACACACACATGCACTGATATATATATATATATATATATATATATATATATTGGAAAGATATATGGCAAAGTGGAAAATCTTTCGTGGACACGTTTCATCTATTAGGACTTCATCAGACTAGGTTTGTTTATGTCGATGCGACTGCACATGCTCACGAACGAGAGAAGTTGTGAATTTTAAATTTAGAATATTTATATATATGTGTGTGTTTTAGGTATATTTGTATATATGTGTGTGTTTTAGGTATATTTATATATATATATGTGTGTGTGCGTGTGTTTTAGGTATATTTATATATATGTGTGTTTTAGGCATATTTATATATATGTTTGTGTTTTAGGTATATTTATATATATATGTGTGTGTTTTAGGTATATTTATATATATGCGTGTGTGTTTTAGGTATATTTATATATATGTGTGTTTTAGGTATATTCATATATATATATGTGTGTGTTTTAGGTATATTTATATATATGTGTGTGTGTTTTAGGTATATTTATATATATGTGTGTGTTTTAGGTATATTTATATATATATGTGTGTGTGTTTTAGGTATATTTATATATATATGTGTGTGTGTTTTAGGTATATTTATATATATGTGTGTGTTTTAGGTATATTTATATATATATGTGTGTGTGTTTTAGGTATATTTATATATATGTGTGTGTTTTAGGTATATTTATATATATGTATGTGTGTTTTAGGTATATGTAATCGAGCCAGTTCCATTTAGATTCTTTTTTATTTTGTTTTCATCAACAACTGTGATAACAGAACTGCCAAGAATTGTTAAACGCCGTAAGAACGTGAACGCAAATTTACTGTGAATGAACAAAAGCGATTGAAGCATTTCTTAAACATTTTCGTCTTAGCAAACTATTTTCGTTTTTAAGTCGAGTGTCATTTACTGTGTAAAAATTATGGTCAGTCTTGTTACGATGAGCAACGAATTCATTTAATGTGTTGTTTTTTAAAATGTCTCTTTTGTGTTCATATAATCTTTTATTTAAACTTCGGGCTTTTCGAATAAATTCTTTTTGGCAATCCTTCAAGTTTTGGTTTGTTGTTTTGCTATAGTTTTTATTGTGTTAAAATGTCACAGTGACAAATTTTATGTTGAGTTTAGATACATACTTTTCAATTATAGTTATGATACAGTTAGTGGATAGAATAATATTTTTTGCTTCGTTAGATTTGTCAAGAAAGGCCGCTTTTCTATTTTGGAATATTTTAAGAGACTTTTGTTTCGCATTGAATATAAAATACTTAGGATAATAGATGGTCTTGAAAGTGTTTTCAATATATTTCTCTTCTTCGTGTAAATATTGAGGGCTGCAAATTCTGATTGCTTTTAAGTAGAATCCAGTGATAATTTCGAATTTTATTTTGTTATGATGGGAACACAGCCACTATGTTACCAGATTCACAAACAAACGTTTTATCCATTAGGACAATTTTATGTAGTTCCCTGTGTCGTGCAGTGTCTACATGTACTCAGTGAAAACAGGCAAATAATAACTGATAATAATTAATTAATAAAATAATTAAAAAAAAATAACTAGACGATATCAGTAGATATGAGCAGTAGAAAGAAAACAATCTACCCCTATAGATTAAATAAAGGGTTCAGTTAAAAATTCCCTGTATTTTACCAAGATCGATATACACCTGAGAAAGGTCGGAGGGCACAGTGGCCGAAACAACAAAGATGAATATAAATATGTATATAGAAAAGGTGGGCTAATCATCGGTTATCGCGAATACGTTTGGCTGTTTTTATGATCTGTGGGATACTGAGACTTTCTAGTCCAAACGTCAACATGAAGAGAACCTGCGACATGCTGTCAAGAGACTCGACTAGCCCAGCCATGTCCACCACCCACAATCGTCTATGACTCCCACTCACGACTCTTCAGGTGTAGATTGGTCCTTCACAGTCATCTCCGTCACCGCTACCAAACAAGGACAAGGGAATAAGTAGAGATGATACGATCACGATGATCGGATGTGAGCCGGTGCCGACGATATAAATATTGTAAATAATGATAACTCCTCATTCTAGAAATTTTGATTTGTTGTTTTGTTTTGCATTGATTTAGTTTTTTTTTTTAGTTTTTTAAATGTCACTGTGACAAATTTTATGTTGAGTCAACAATTTTATGTTGAGTCAACAATTTTATGCTGAGCAAACAATCATGTTAATAAACATGATTGTTTGTATAGGAAAAAACCTAACAACACGAAATAATCTTTCAAATATCCATGAGCTTTTTACTGTGAAGGATAAAGATCATTTTGTGTAGTGTTTCTGGGAAATTCTAAATTTATATATATATATATTTTTTTAATATTTTTAAGATAGACTCAAGGAAGTTTTACGTCTCAGGTTAAGGTTTTTTATGAGAAAAGTTTATTTTAGCGATTGTGTAAAACCCAAGTTTATAGTTAGCTGTTTCCTTTAAACTTCCTCATTGCAACTAGCATTACATAATCGGGTACATATATAAAGGTTATATAAATATTTTTCTGTCGGTGCAGGACGAAGCATTTTTGGAGCTGTGCGACTCGAAAAGAAGGTAAAGTCAAGAAAAACCGAAAATACCATTCTCACCATGAAGGCTCTTGTGTTGCTTTCTTTGACAGCATTACACCTGTGTTGTGTTTTAAGAATCAGCACAGGCGCCATTCTTACTGAAGAAATGTTCAACAATCAAATACTAAAATACATCAGAGCAAGTGGTAAGGAAACAATTTTCATATTTTTATTTGTTTTTGGTATACATGTATATATAATTATTATTTAGACGCTCATTTTATATACGTTAAGGGGAGTGAAAAGGGTCCGTGATCTATGCAAGGAGACAATATAATGAAATGCGTGTGATTAATTGTATTATATACGTAAGGGTATGTTTTATATTACCTATTTTATGCTTGAATAAATGTGTCTCTATATATTCGATTGTTATATGTTAGATAATAAAATATTAGGTATAAAAACACATAACTTCAGACAGATAGGTAGATAATATATGTCAACTTACTCAACCTGCGGGTAAAATATTTTAAATATTTTGTAGTTTCAAACAACCTGTAAAGGATTGATACGCCGTAGAAAACAAATCAATAAATCAGTTACAAAATATACATAACACACACACACAAACACACACACACACACACACGCACATATATATATATATATATATATATATATATATATATATATATATATATATATATATATATATATATATATGTGTCATGGAGATTGTCCGTGTATTTATTACGGTGATTTTTTTTTTTAACTTTTTCTTTTATAATTTTCGAACAAAACAAAAAACGAAGTAGAGTCAAGTGTGGGCCAACAAAAGAAAAATAAATAACAATTGATTTTGCAAAAAAAAAAAGTCACACGTAAAAAGAACAAAAAAAAAGAAAAAGTGACACGTAAAAAGAACAAAAAAGTCACACGTAAAAAGAACAAAAAAAGAAAAAGTCACACGTAAAAAGAACAAAAAAAGAAAAATGTCACACGTAAAAAGAACAAAAAAAGAAAAAAGTCACACGTAAAAAGAACAAAAAAAAGAAAAGAAAAATGGGAAAATGAAACAACCATGTCAGACGGTATAAAACAATTAAAGTGAGACGAGGTACAAAGATTGAGGGGTTAATAAAACCAAGAATATATATATATATATATGCATTTTTCATGTATATTATTTATATATTGAAAAGCGCTCAACATCAGTGATAGAGCTAAAATATTTAGTTGCGTTGATGTGAGTTTGTCACCCTGGGTTTCACACACTTTGCGATAGTCAGACAAACTGACAATGGCATATATTTAAATATATATATATATATTATTTTTTAAATTTGGATTTTTTGATGCAACTATAACAACAAAAACATTTCGATTTCATTTTTGCCTTGAAAAAGTCGGAAGACGAAACGCGTCGGTAAATTCTAAGATTTTTTTACAATTGTCATTTCATACCACATATATATATATATATATATATATATATATATATATATATATATATATATATATATATAGATGTATATATATAGATGTATATATATATATATATATATATATATATATATATATATATATATATATATATATATATATATATATATATATGTATATATATATATATGTATATATATATATATATGTATATATATATATATATATATATATATATATATATATATATATATATATATATATATATATATATATATATATATATATATATATATATATATATATATATATATATATATATATATATATATATATATATATATATATGGGAAAATAGTATATATCAAGAGAAATTTTGAAAAATTCATGACAATGTCAAAAATTTTCTTTGTGTGTTTGTGTGTGCAAAATCGACCTTTAAGGCTTCATCGAAAATCTTAAAGTGATGTTTGCGTTGACATGATTTCATATGCGCATGATTAAGAAGAGGCGTTGAAATTTTAAATTTGTTTTAATTATTATTTTTATTATTAAATGTAGGTTTTCGGTTATAGTCTGCCGATTTCATTTAGATTATCTATGTTTATGTTTTATTACTTTTCTTACGAAATATACCAACGTTAAAACACATGATTTTTTATTTTTCTACTTGTGAAATATAATTAACTGTAAATGTTTTTATCATTGTTTTTGTATCGTATAGCTTGAAATTCGACTTAATTATTCAATCATACGACTGATAATATAAAATAACCAAAAGGAATGTTTAATAAAGGACTTCAATAAATTATTCAGCATTATGGAACTTTAGTAGATTATGAAAAACCAAAACAGAAAAACAACGTGTCTGTTTATCTCTATCATGGAGTATACTTTTAGTCTGATTTGTCTTTTCAGATATCAAAAACATTCCAAATGGACTAAAGAAGAACAATGAGGAACTGAAGAATGGAAATGTTGCTGACAAAATCATGAAAGATATTGATCACCTTCTGTCTTCCCTACAAATAGGAGAATATGATGGTAATGACGATAACAGTTATAATGTCAGCGTTGGAGCAACCTGTAATTGGAGTGAAAATTCTTTCAAATGTTGCCAGGCATTTGACTTAACCGGCAATAGTAAGTTTCTAAAAAGGAATTTCTTATAGATTTTTCCAAAGTTGAATACTTATTTTTATTCTTCAATGACTATTCAAGCCTTTATCATATTGACTTTTTAATGCTAAATCCATTAGCTATATTTTTCCATTGTTTCAGATAAAATATTATCTAAAACTATAATTTAATGGTATTGAATAAATTTTGTTTAAGGATATATAATAATATTGTAGCTGATTATTATTTAAATTTTCAAAATTTCGCCAGATTTTGAATGAATCCAGATTATGGGATATTTAAGAATAATTATGTACGATTTCTAATTTACAATATCACACGAGTATTCCTTAAATTTACTAGCAGGATAGATTTCACTTGTTGAAATTGGCAATCAAAAGAATTACTTAACCTAACACAGTTTCAGCATTTCTACACCAGTCTACAAAATCTGCTACTTACAAAAGGTAGCAGCAAAGCCCGTACTACATTTGATAGCCATACTGTTTTCAGATTTTTAAAAATTTTTGGGTAGCTTCATACATGTGGTATACAGACATATGAGTCTCTACATATGTGTGGTACTCTGTATGGAGATGTGAGCAGTGTATATGTGCATGGGTGTGTGAATGTTTATGTGTGAATATGGCTAGTTACTGAATCTTTTTATTGTAATTATACATATTTTTTATTTAATTCTAGCCTGTCTTGTTGCTAAGTTCGTGGGCGACGACATAAATTTCTTCGTTCAGATTGGCGGCAAAATGGTTTGGGTAAATAAAATGTGTAAGTATTC
Organism: Acanthosepion pharaonis; assembly: GCA_903632075.3. Taxonomy (NCBI): domain Eukaryota; kingdom Metazoa; phylum Mollusca; class Cephalopoda; order Sepiida; family Sepiidae; genus Acanthosepion; species Acanthosepion pharaonis. The sequence continues at coordinate 759,896 of CAHIKZ030000838.1, read as the reverse complement.
TTCTCTTTCCATATTTTGTTTATTTGTGAATACAAAAAGATGGCGAAGTTAATACTCAACATTTTAGAATTTTCTTCTAGAAATATTTTCTGCGATAGGTTGAACGTTTCTTAGTAAATATATTCAAATAATCGTGTTTATTCCTGAAATATTTGTCATGCCTGGAGAACATCTTAGAAAAACAAAACAAGTAAAGTTTTTAGCCATTGTAAATCTTTTATTTGGATGGAAAAATCTGTATCAAATCAAACATTGACTTTGGTTATTTTCAATGTATCTGAAGGTAAATACTAAGTGTTCTGTTATATTTACTTACCCAATTTTACCGGTGTACCATTTTATCAGCATAAATGTAATTATCGATCAAAAATATTGTTGTATTTCATACTAAATTGGATATCTCAATACATTTTCTAGAAATTGAGAAAATTGGATAGAAACAGTACGCTGTGTTCTTTTATGACCATTAGAGATCTCGAATGATATTAGAGCTCAATATTCCATGCTCTAGATCCCAACTGGATATTTTATGAATGAGTTTCTTATCAGTTTTTCCTTCCGCTTGTGCTGTTAGGCGTCGCGGGGCGACACAGTTGTCTGTCAGCGGACAATGTGATTAGCCCTTATCTGGTCTCTCGTCTACAGTCGCTCTCTTACAGACGACCCGTCGCCTCCCTCTGTCTTTTCTACAAATACTTTCACGGTAATTGCTTCGACGAGCTACTTTCGCTGGTTCCCAGACTACATGAATTTAAACGTGCTACTTGGCTGGCATCTCGGTCCCACCATATCACTGTCGAAACTGTTAAATATAGCCCTCTCTTCTACTCCAATAGCTTTATGTTTCGCACCTCCCGTCTGTGGAATTTCCTTCCTATTACTTGTTTCCCTGATTGCTATAATCTCCAACTATTCAAATATAATATAAATCGACATCTCCAAATGCCTTGGTCTATTCTCTGTCCTTCTTTTCATCCTTTCCTCTATCACGCCTCATTACTCTCGCCCCTATTCTCTGTAACCAATTGCGTGCTAGTAGCATCCTGTCTTGCTTGGGGTGAAATGCTTAAAAAATTGCGAGTGGCCTGGAGGAGATATATTTCGTGGGTTCTGAGAGTGTCTGCCGCTGAGTCGCTTCAACGTATTTTTGGTCTGTTTTCACTTTCCAGCCAGAGTACCTGAGGGTGGATACTCGTAGGGCTAGTTGGTTGATAGGCATACGTGTGAGGTGTCCGAACCAGTTGATCCTCTGTCGTTCGATGTGTTGTATGATTGGTATTGCTCCTACCATATTTCTTATTGCCTCATTCCTGATCTTGTCTCGCCTGGTCTTGTTCACTCAGGCATTTCATCTCACAAGTGATCAGTTTCCTCTCAAGGGTTTTTTTGTTAGGGGCCAAATCTGGTACTGGTTTGTCAGCGTTGAGAGGAAAATGGCGTTGATGAGATTTGGCTTGGTGCTCATGGAAATGCTAGGATGTTTCAGAAGAGGAGCAAGTTGTTAACTGACTGCGTTGGCTTTCTGACATCTGGTCTCGATCTCTCTGTCTAGTTTGCTGTTTTCAGTAACTATGTTTCCCAGATATTTGAATTCACTTGTTTGCTGGGTCCCTCTGATGTTAATGTCCAGTTTTATTCTATTTTATGAATGTTCAAAACAAAAATTAGATTGACTGGCCTTGTCGATTGAGCACGATCGTGACACAGAGAACACATCTATCATACAAACCGAAGTCTTTAAATATTAGCATAGATTTAATGCCAATCTCTTCACTATGTAAAATAATTCCTGAAAAGTTCAGTGATTACTCCTTCAGTTGATAACGAATACGAGACTGGGGTTAATAAAAGGAACAATATAGATTTTTTTAATTCATCAATTATTTTCATGTCTACAAATATTATCTAAAACAAAGTAGAAACTAAATATAGGCATCTGATGCAGTTTTAGCAAATAATTTCCGCGATTTTATCTATAAAAGATAAAGCATTATTATGTAATATAATTTGACTAAAAAACAAAAATTGGCGAGAATTTTGTTAGTATTTCTATGTTTGTTTGCATCGTCATCATAATATCAAAATTATCTCCATTCTTTATTGCAAGATACACATAATGATATTAACACATTTTAATCGGATATACGTTTGGCGCCACTCAAACTACAGTCACGGGCGTGCCTTAAGTCTTTTACTTATTAATATACGTTAAACTCTCGATGCATCATAATGGTATAAAGTTTATCAATATTAACTCGAATATCATTATTACTGTGTAGTGAATCCGATCCGCACTGAGTTCTCTATGTTTATGGTATTTTGTTGACAAAAGACTACGCTTAGTAAATAACCATAATGGTAGAAATTTAGCTAGATGAAGACATTATTGCCACTAATGTCTTACAATTATGTGGAAGAGGAATGTCTGGAAGGTATATGTGGGGGTATTTTTGCAGCATCATGTAAGTAGAGTTATTAACTTGTTTTAATAATGTTTTATTTACTACCGATTAGTTTACGCATAATTGTATGTGAATTCGATAAAAATAACAATTTCACTAATATAGGGAAATTAATTTATAAGATAAAAACGATTGTTTGAAATTTCTTATATAATCTCTTCTTCTGATCTTTCTAATTCTCTGCTTCTAACCTGTTTGGATGTCCCACTGAGTGCTTTGTATTATCATTAGGGCAAGGCCAGTGGCTTGTCAATTTCAATCTCTTCTTCATGTTATATGAAACAAGTATTCCATATAAGACTAGAATAGAAAAATCCCTGGTTCGAGTGAATCCGACTCTGTCTACTACTTTCACATGCTAGTGACAAGACCTTTGCCAAGTGTTCTAGCAATGTGAAAGATTTCAATGAAAATGTGCAGTCATGTCTTTCCCAAGGGCATGACTTCAATGATTTCATTGTATTTTGAGAAATATTGTGTCAATAAATGTTATACTACCTAGCACTCATAATTGTAATATGATGTATATTTATTTAGCTAACATTTACACTTTTTATTGCAGCCTACAAGAACACCATTGAAAGTATGTTTCGAGATATCTCTCAACTAATGTCAGGAAATGGCCATTTTGAAGTGAAGGAACAGTCTGAATTTTTAACTGAAGTAAAAGCTACAAGTGATAATTTTGTCGAGATGAGCCGCTCCAGTGGCGACTTTTCCACTACTAGTTGTTCTTGGAATGGAAATACTTGCCAGTGTTGCAAGCATATTACTATTTTCAAACGGAAATTAAGTAGTAAGTTTCCATTTGTTTACTGTTTTATGATATTTTCTTTACAATGATTTGTTATTGTACACCGGCTTAAATAGTGTATTAAGAAAAAACAGAAAAAAGAATAAATAAAAAAATAATAATAAAAAAAAGAAACATGAGTAATAATTTGACTACTTTTGATAAAAATCATTAGAGATTTATCGGGATGGACGGTACATGGGTTTAGAATGGAAATATATTGTTTCCAGATCAAAGAATAAGCTTAGGATATTCCTACACACAAGGGTAGCAGTCATTGCCAGAATTTGACTTTGGGTATATGAAGTCAAATCGTGACCAGAACTTAAAATAATATTCTCAACAGTGATGCTACTTTGCAGTAGAATAATTAAAATAAAAATATACCCTTTCGAGAAGAAATTTCTATTTTTTTTTTACATTAATTTTTGTTAACTAAAAATGGAACTCTGTTTCAGATATTCAATTAAACAAATTTGGGGGTCGAGAGATGAGGTACACATTTTAAAATCCCAGGCAAGAATTATTTCGTCCTTCACCTGAAAATAAATATTGAGAAATCTCTCATTTATGGCAGTGAATGCTAAGCAGTTTCCTCGCAAATGAAGAAGAGACTTGAAAAAAAAAAAAAACAAAAAAAAAACAGATGTGGATCTACAGAAAGATGCTGAGAATATCAAAGAACGGAACATATGGACAACGAAGTAGTGATAAAGAGAACAGAACGAAAAAGGACAATTATATTTGGAATCAGAAAGAGACGGTCGAACCTCTCAATCGATAATGAGAAAAGAGGTTTTGGATAATCTGATACTCTCAGAATATACTGAAAACAAGAGACACAGTGTCCTACTTAATGAGCTTCTACAAATGTATAGTAGATTACGGAGGCAGAATAAAATGGCATATATTGCTAAGAGATATAAAGGATAAGGACTTGTGGAGAGCCATAATCGTACTTGTCCTAAATAGACACGACACATAAAAGAAGAAAGTCTTAATTTCCCCACTAATTCCAATCTAGGGGGATATAATTAGAAAGAGAGATGCTCAATTTATTGGTTCCCCTCTTTTATTTAGCAAATTAAAAATCTAACCGAATATACATTGGAATAGCGAAAGAAGCATTCTAAAAGTTAAACAAGGTGATGAATAATGAAAAAAACTTCGTTAGAAACAAAGAAAAGAGTGCTGAAATTCTAAGTGATATCCATTCTTATATATGACAGGGAACGTTGGACAATCTCCCTACGGATGAAGAAAAAACAAGAGGCAGTAGAAATGTGGCTCTTCAGAAGGATACTGAAAATGCCACGGACGAAATTACAACACAAAATTATGTGTGAACAACATTAAGTGATAACTCCTCATCCCAGAAATAAATGATAACTCTTCATCCCAGAAATTGAGAGAGTAATAAATATTATACTTTAACAATAAATATTACGTGCATAAGACATTAATTTTAAAAAATGACAAATGCTGGGATTTTCTTCGTGAAAGTATTATATACGAATAGAGAAAAACTTGAAAAATATGTTAAAATACATCATAATTATGTTAAAATACATCATAATTTTTATTATATACGAATAGAGAAAAACTTGAAAAATATGTTAAAATAAATGATAATTATTATTTAATATCATTGTATAATAATGAATATTTTTATTTTTTATTTCTTTTTAATAACAGTCTGCGTTGATATTGAAGTTCGTGATAAGCACGATGTGAAAATTTCTATCAAAATCGGTAGTATAACCATATGGAGTGGAAACGTTAGTAAGTATTAAGAAGTTTATTAAATTGATTTTATGCACACACACACACATATATATATATATATATATATATATATATATATATATATATATATATATATATATATATATATATATATATATATATATGAATAAAGTGTCGTTGCCGACACTTGTTTGAACATAGATCGCCAGTGAGCAAACACGGGCGATCCCATTATTGAAATTAAGTTGACCACACTGCCATAGAGGAAGTCGCGTGACGTCTAGGTTGATCGCTATTCCTATTCTATCCTCTATTAATATACGGACCTCTATCCACTTCTCTACGTTATTCTCTATTCGGATCAATACGGTGATTACTCAATCAAGTACTTTATCAAGTAATATTAGTACTTTTCGAAGGTGTCTGACACCAGCATTGTTCAACTACAAACTCTCTACTCGAACGAGCATTACGAAAGTGACAACGAGTAATCGTTGACGTTACAAAAGTGTTAATCTGTTGGTATATAATCCAAGTGAATCCTAATAATATCAAGTATTAAAACTGATTCACACAGAGAGCTCAATGTTTTATTCAAAGAGAGCTTATAAATTACATACAATAGCAATTAAAATTACTCCATGGTGATAATCAAAATTAAGAAAGAGTTTATTTTTTTCTTATTAACCTAAATGTTTTGAAAATTCTTAGAAATCAATGTAAATTTGTCAGGTGAAATGATCATAATCATGGAGTAATCTTAATTCCTATTAAATGTAATATATATATTGTTGAGATGTTGGGAGTGTTCCCGCGTGTGTGTATTCGAATAAAGACAAACACATTGTAAGAGGTAATTAACAACAGAGTGATTAGTAATAAGGAACGCCGGTTAGTAAGTAACAATAGCAAAAGTCTACAGTCCAACGGTATGTACTGATAACCTGATCTCGACTGCTGTCGCTGATCCTGACGCTGAACTCGTACTCTCCCCTCTCTCTCTGTAGCACTGACTTATATCGTAGAGGGATCAGTCCATTATCAGTCAGAAGGTGGGTGTGCCCCAACATATATATTATACATATATTCATTTTACTGAATTTCGCAGGTGACCGTTGTTTTTAGAATTAGCTTGTCGTTCAACAGTGGTCAATTGAAAATGGTATCTCCATGGGTTCAGTACTGGGTCCGACATTTAGCAATTTCTACATGTCGAACCTCGAAAATAAGGTATTTACAGATTCTAAAAAACATCCATCTACCTAAGATATATTGATGATATTGTGACGTCACACCGGCCTCTCTCCGCGCCCGCCGCCGTGCACCAAATGTGACGTTCTAACCCTTTACTGATTGAGATGGGAATCTGGTTAGATTCGGTATCAACTTTGTCGTTCCCAGCTCGCCTCCAACGTCTGGTTACCGAAGTAACTGCTTTGATTTCTAGTCTAACCTACCCACGTTGAGATTTGATCTTAGGTAGACGAAATCAATCAGTCGCCGGGCCGTAATGCAAGTCGAGTCCGAACAAGGTTAATACCGCACAAGTATATGTAAAAGAAAATAAAGTAACAACTTGAAAAGTTCAAATGTGTTAAAAAAAGAATAACAAATATTTTTATATCTGGTTTCTGAATACAGGACTGCGTTTTTCTCCCAAACCGCTAATATGGATTCGTGACACTTTGTGTTTGTTAGGCGAGTCTTAACATCTTAAGATGTTTTTTTAAGAAACTGTTTTTTTCTGTATCTTCAGGCGATATTCGTAAAACTTGTTTTGGTAGTGTGAGTCTAAGTCGTTCTTTAAAAAATAAATTGTTTTTGGTTAGAAGTTGAAGTCGGGATGCGTGGATCTTCAGTCAGCTTCCTGCGAGGCTGATCTCAGAGCTCAACAGCTTCAACTGCAACTAGCTTCTCTCTCTGACCCTCTCTGACTGCCATTCCAACTCGCTGCGACTCTGCTTATATGGACGCCGGCCAAAACCGGGCGTGGGCTTGTCGTGGTTTGGGGTTTTCGCAAACGAAAACAAAATCTTCACCATTTTCTTTGTCAAAAAAAATTACATCGCTCAGTATGTCTTTTCGTGATAGGTTCTTATCGCCCTAATTATTTCAGCTTCTTGCCTTAATTATTTCTCGCTTTTCATTTTCACGCAACTGCTAAATAGTGTTACAAAATCCTTATGTTAGTTAAAAATACAGATGAAATACTTCAACTTCAAAAACGTTTCCAAAATAATTATGTTCTTAAATTCACGTATGAACTCACTACTAATAACAAAATTCCCTTCCTTGATATATTGATAAACACAAATAATAGCAAATTTACTATTTCTCCATATAAAAAACCTACCAGCATAAATTCGTGTACACTTAACTCCAAGAGCGAATGTCCTTATTATTACAAAATAGCAATTATAAAAAAACTAATATATCGTGCAGAAAGTAATCCATCCATAAAACAGATTTCTTTTTACTGTGAACTAAAGAATATAAACCAAACACTTAATAATAATAGCTTTCCAAACTATATAGTTGATGAATAAATAAGATGCTTTCTTAGAAGTCTCAATACTAAGCAAATAGAACATAATACTACTTCGACTAATCCGAAACATATTAATCTTCTATATCGTAATCAAATGCATACTAATTATAAACAAGATGAAAATATACTAAAAATTTGGTAAACACTAATATATCTACAACAGATCCTAGCGAAAAAAAAAAAAAAAAGTTAATCATATACTACACTAAATCCAGTATATTCAACTCAATTATGCGCAATGATTCTTCCCCCACTCCCATTAGCGATTTGCAAAAATCCAACATCGTTTACAAATTCAAGTGCCATCTGGGAGATTGTATCTCCAACTGATTAAATTATATTTATGTTGGTCACACCACAAACGCGCTTTCACGTCGCTTGACTCTACATTTGAATGATAATTCTAACATTTTTAGGCATTTAAAACAGCATGCCTAGCTGCATACACAATTCCCGAAAATCCTTGTTGAAAACACAACTATTCTTAAACATGAAACAAAAAACTAAAAATTCTTCAAGCTATATACATAGAACAGTTGAAACATTACCTGAACAAAATAAACTATGAAAACTCCACAAATATATTTAAATGCCTAAAATTAATAACAGAATTCATTGGTTTATACCAACGGCTTCCCATACTTAACACTTCTCGTTTTCACTCTCGCGTGATCATGTGTGATGTCATGGACCGTGGTGCGATTTTCGATTCCAGCGTCTCGTATGCACGTGTTTGTCGTTGCTTGGAAATCTTCCATGTAAACAAAAACAAACCATCATTGTTGCTACGTCTGTGTATTGTTTAATTTATTTTAATGTAATTGTCATCTTTGATGATGGCTTATGTAAGCCAAAAGATTACATAGGATTAAAAAAACATGTATCAATATTGTGATTTTCTATTGTCTTTCAATGATAATGTTATTAAGCTTATCAGACTATATGAAAGGAATTTGATTAAAATAAATAGACAAAACTATACTATTTAATGAAACATGCATTAACACACATACATACACACACACACACACATATATGTGTGTGTGAGCCGCTATTGGTCCGTTGGCGGGCTGCCGATGGAAATGCCAGGCGTCCTATGGTGGCAGCCACCGGCATGCCACCAGCGAGCCACCGGTAGGCCACAAGTGGTCCGCCAATAGTAAAATTGTCGAGAGGAACATACCGGCGGTCCAACAGCGGGCGACCAGCGGTAAATATGAATTTAGGAAGACCGTAGAATAACGGTGATAAGCATGTGTTTTAGACAAAAACAAAAAAAAAAAATACTTATTTTTCTAAATGATTGACATCTTTCTTAATTTACTTATTCACTTTATTCACCCAGCTCCGTAAATGATTATTTATCGGTGGCAAGAACTGAGAAATTTTATATTACACGAACTGAAATTTATTTCTGAATTAAACGACTTCTATATACAGTGCTGGATCGGTGTAAAGTAACATCTAATGTAAGTACTGCGCATTAACGATTAACTTATTAAAATTGACCAGTTGAATTTAATATTTAAATGCCTATTTCTCAATGACGGTGATGCTGATAGATTTTTGTAAAATTCGTGATATCCAAATCAAATGAAATCATTTATGCCTTTTACATTAGATTTTAAATTTAAATGTATAACTACTTAGTGTTGTATTATATTTTGATTGATATTATGTCTTTTTCTTTACAGATATGTGGAACAAACAATTGGAGATATGCCATCAGATATCATTTTTAAAATTGTGCCTTACTATGAAAGATTTTCATTTGTCCAGACACGAAATTGGGGGTTGTGTCTATGTCTACGGATACATGGCATGGTTCAAAGAAGGTCTTCGGTTGTTTTGTTTTAATAAATCGTTTTGACTGAGTGATAAACGAATAATCCAGAATGGATCGGATCCAATCAATATTTATTAAAAGGACGATACTTTGTTTTTCAAATGGATATGAGAATATCAGCAATTAGATTCATACAATAAATAATTAAGTAGAAATTAAGGAAATTAGATTGTAGCTGATCTGAAATAATGTTTCGCAAATAAAATTAATTGAAAATTATTTATTTGTTTTTTTGTGGGAGGGGATTGTTTTTGTTAAGTTGAGGGTAGTGGGTCTTTTCTTGCTATTGCTTTAAACTCAATAAAATATGATAGGTTAAGAGCGCAAATCTATTACATGAATCTGCACACATGACGTATACCATTATGTCTTGTTTCGTTTTTGTTTGGTTTTTTCTTCGGCATTCATAAATATACATCTGCAGTATATAATCAGAATATGTTTGTTCTGCCTACAAAATATATGCGTAAGTTTTTCTCATAACACCTTTTTAGATACCCTCCCCTTCTTTTATTAAATTCCTCCTCCCCACTTCTTTCATTAACTTCCCCTCTCTGTCGATATATATATATATATAAAATTTATTCGAAAATTATAACACAAATATGTTATAAAATCACTACGAAAATAGCCATTTTGTTTCAATTGTTTGTTTTATAACATATTTATGTTATAATTTTTGAATAAATTATATTTGCTCTACTCTTTATTGAGCACTCTTTAAAGAATAGTATTTTTGGTTATTTTAATTTATTTTATATACACCAATTGTATACTTATATATATATATATATATATATATATATATATATATATTGTCATCCACAAACAGATTGTTTCGCTGTATCAGAGCTCATCATTGTGGCTCGACATTCGATTGCCTCAAACTGGGATCGAAACCCAAGTGATTTGGCATCAGACAGAAATGTTACTGAGCTATCTGCGCCTGGTTGAGAGGAAGGCTAATTTTTACGTACCAATTCTTTGAATAAAGACGCTAATGACAGAGATGGATCGATTCATTGAAGAGCTTTGCAGTATTAGAAATTGAAGTCATTGTTTTCATATATATATATATATATATATATATATATATAATTTCACACCAAGTAAAACAATAAAGTCACTAACATGCAAGGGGTTACTTAGTGTGAAAGAATATGGAAAGTCTAGGTATTAAAAAGAAAACTCATTAGAATAATTGTCATGAAAATATTTATAGAAAAAGCACTAGGTAGCTACGTTATAGCGGTGAGAAAGTGACTGAAGTACAGATGGCAAGTCAGGACCGATTACATTGCACATTCATCTTTAGATTTTATCAAGAATCTATAAACACATAACCTAAGTACTAGACTAGATGTGGCAGCAATATTCAATGTCATAGATGAATGGCAGACGTATAAATGTGTAAGATAGATTCAGGCAAGGAAAAATAACATAACAAACTAAACAAACTTACCTAGCAACAGTATTAATAATTTATTTAATATAATCTTCCCATTTTATGTTAACAGAAAACTTTAGCTCACGAAGGCGTAATGACTCTCTTCCCTCGTGGTTAGCATCAACCATGCTGATGGGAGGCATATAACAACCCTCTAGAAGATTAAAAGGGCAGTTTCATTAAAATTAACAAGTTATTTCTTGCACCAGTTAACAACAGATTGTAGGTCATTTTTCATATCAGCTGCTAATCTTAGCTTATCAAACCGATCAGAATTACCATTAAGACTGAAGTAAATAGTGTCATTAGCACAGATACAGAGCTGAAGACTAGTGACATAATGGATGTTATGGAAATTAGGGACAACGTGTACCATTGCGAGACACCTACATTAATGCAAACAGATCTAGAAGTTTGGGTGTTCAAGACAATTTTCATTTCGTTATGTGATAAGAAAGATTGAATCAGATCAAGAATTCGTCCCAAAATACCATAATCATTCAACTTTTAAAGACCATCATGCCAAACGCCTTGGAAATTTCAAAAGTTACAGCCCGAACTTCAACATTCTTACCTAAAGCTGGATAGATACTTTCAGCAAAAAAACCGCTAACACATCAGCAGTTCACCTAGAGAAGCTAAAGCCATATTGTCTGAAAAAAGACCCTGCGTGGTTAGATTCTTAACCAATACAGAGTTGATTAGATTTTCAAGTATTTTGCAAAAAGGAGGTAAAAGGCAGAAGGATCAATCAGTTCGCCAGCGTTCATAAAGACTGGAAGTGGATTTCCAACAAACAGGAAAGCAAATAGAAAGACATTTATTGTAGAGTTTAGAGAGAACAGGGTTCAGTTGATGAGCACATTTCTTAAGGAAAGTTGCCATCAAAAGTCCACATGCCTTGTTTAATCAAGTTTAGAGATGATAGCAGAAAACGTGGACAAATTTATATGCATATCACACAATAGTGACTCAGGTGTGAATGAAAGGTCACTCAAACAAATTGCAGAGGAATCAAGAGTAGAATTGGAAGAGAATTTACGAGCAAAGCATTCTGCTTTATCAACAGAAGATGATAACACTTTAAACTGGGTAACGAGAGAAAGAATAGAAAACTTACTCTTATTTTAACACACTATTTTAGATAGTCAGTAGTCACGAGAGCCAAACTTGTTAGAAGCTGTATCGTTTTGTCAGCAAACAAAAATTACTGAGGACAACTTTATAATTATTATGATGCGTCAATTACGTTGGTACAATGGGAAAAAGTGATTCCTGTGGGCTATAACGACTGAACAGGTAGGAATGAACCAGGAAGAGGATTGTTATTTCACCTGGTATTTACTAGAAGGTACAAAAGCAGCGATGACGGCTTTTTATCTCATTTTTTGAGCTATTTGTCCAAAGATGGTTGGTTGAAGTTTTGCAGTATTATTCTGAATATTGTACTCCAGACTCGTTCCACTTTGCGGCTGATATACGTAAATTGCAACGCATATTATTTGTAGTCTGTTCACGAATGTCCCTTTTGATGAGACAATTGTGATTTGTGCTGACTATTTGTATCGTGGCCCATTAAAGCTTTCATCTTTTCCTAGGAGCGTCTTTGTCGAGCTGATAAGGATTGCTAGTGTCTCTCTCTTTCAGCTTTGATAATGACATGTATCAACAGATTGATGGGGTAGCCATGGGTAGTCCTCTGAAACCTCTCATAGCCAAAACTTTTTGTAGGCTTCCATGAGAGTCAATTGTATAAGGTCTCTAAACCGTACTGTTATTTTCGTTACGTTGATGACAGTTTTATATATTTTTCATCATATAACGAGGCAGACAAGTTTTTCAACGCCTAAATAGACTCCACACCTCTTTACAATTTACTAAAGAGGTGGAGAATAAAAATATATTTCCTTTCCTAGACGTGCTGCTTCCTACTTCTTTCCTATCTAGCGTTTATATGAAACACACTTTTACTGGGCCGTATCTCAGCTGGAACTCGTTTGTTCCCAACTCTAGGAAAATTAACCTTGGCAAAATACTTACTCATTGTGCATTGATGGTATGTTTAGAGTACGAACTTAGGAAATTACTAATAATTTTCTCGTCAATGGTTATCCAGAAGGTGTCATCAAAATCAAACATTGGACTTAAAATGTCTATGTTTAATGAAATTAAAACATTGCGTCTACCTAAGTGTCCGATCTACATGGAATGACCTTGGCTTGGCTCGTATAGTCAATCATGCGCCGGTAAAATCTCCTCAACTGTCGTGCACTTTTACAATTCTGTTGTAGTACGGATCATCTTTGCTACTAGGAGTGCTTTCACATCTGTCCGTAATGATGCTCATCAATTAACAAAGTTCTGTTATTTATCGTTTTAAGTGTCGGTGTGAGGCCGACTACGTGGGTAAGACTATCCAACGGCTGAAGGTGCGATTTGCATATCACGTATCTGGCTTTATACGTAGACGCTCCATTAGCATCCAGGTAAATGAGTCTGCCATCGGGGAGTATTTATTGAGTTTTCTCACTTGTAGGTTCAATTATTCAGCGGAGATCTCATCTGTGCTGCACAGGGCTCGGACGAAACACGATCTTAACATCTTTGAGGTAGTTGCTATCCACACGACTCGACGGACTCTATGTAGGCAGGACCGAGCTGAAACATAAAATGGCAATCTTCGGCGAGTCTTTGTCTTGTTCTGTGCAAGTTAATTTTTTCCATCCCCCCCTTGTCTGTCTTAATTCTATTGTAATGAGGTTTGTTTCCTTTAAGTAGTTTTAATTCCGACGATTTTTCTACTGATGAAGCGTTAGACAAAAGGTACCTTAAAATTTCTATTTTTAATCCAAACAGTTTAATAGGAGTATATAGGCTCACCTATTATCCGGTGAGCACTCCTTCTATGTCTTGAACAGGTGTAGAGATTCATCCCTTATTCTCTGTTCAGGGTATGGTTTACTGGTTCTCTTTCTTTCCCCTGCCAGGGCCACAACTCTCTTGAATCTTTGATGATCAGACTAACCGATGTCTGTGACTTTCCATTATAAGGGTACCGGGTTGGTAGTTTGCTGATTCCGACTGGTCGTTAGTAGCCGGAACTCTTTGATAACGGTTAGAGAGGCTGCTCCGATCAACAGTCGCATAATATCTGGGTATCTGTAGTGCCGTGTCACGCATGGGTAGGTGTTCCTGCATATATTTCCAGTAGGCAACTCTGAGGCCAGGTTAGGCTCTACTCTCAGCTACGCACTGGCTGGTTTGTATTGATATTGACGACAGACAGTGATAATTATGGTGGTCTTTTTCCTCTCTCCTCAAAACATATCTCATGGAAATCACAAGAAAAAGAAATAAAACTAAACCAGCTAAAAATACCACCGACCCCATTAATGTTCCTTTCTCCAATATTTGTGGCATCCATTCCAACTTCTGCAACGAAGAATATTTTCTCTTGGAAAAGTCGCATGAGATCTTTGTCGTCTGTGAAACAAACTTAAATTCTTCCATTGCTACCAATGAATTCTTGGTTCCAGGGTGTCTTTCCCTTTGCCAAAAAAGATTCCAGCATTCACATGCACGGTCTTGGTGTTTACATCCGTCATAATCTTCAAATGGTCAGGAATTGTTTCTCGAGGACGCTGACTACTCTTTCCTGTGCTTCTGTATTTTTTTTATCTCTTTTTCCTTAATTTCTCCCCTCTTTCCAAGACTGCAGCATATTAGATGCAATACCTGACAGTATAGAAAAGGCACTATCTCTTCATCTATCTGCGAACATCTTTGTCTTTAATGCTCACCACGACACTTGGCTGAAACATTCTAAAGGTACTAATGTTGCCGGTATAGAGACATTAAATTATTCCATTGCCCAATCCCTCACTCAAATTGGGGACTCCTAAGTGTATCCCTAGACAAACAGAGCTTCTCTACTGGATCTATTTATTACCTCCTCTCTCTCTGTGTTCTTGTCAAGCTTCACAATACTGCCCTCTTGGTAACTCGGACCACTCTGTGGTAGCTACTGATATCTCCTTTCAAGCATTTATTAAACAGGAAGCCCCTATCAATAAGACCACTTTCCAGTACCAGCATGCTGATTGGGACTCATTCCGAGATTTTCTTTATGAGGTCTCTGTGGATTGACATCTTCAACCTCTTAACTGAAAATTGCGCCATTGAGGTTTTTTCTTGGGTCCAAGCTAGCATAGACGCTTTCATACCTTCTCAGGTGAAACCGCAATCCTTTCCATGGTTTACACGAGCATGCTCGGCCGGTCAGCACCCAACAACAACAATTTCCAGCTATTCCAGCGTGACAACTCTCGTCATAACAGGTGCCCATTTGCAACTGCTCGTAATAAATGTGAGTCCTCGCAAAAGCTAAGTTCTTGTTTGCTGAAAGAATAAGGCACGCATAACCTCTAAAACCTTTGGCTCTCGTGAATACTGGCGTCTCTATAATAGAGTATTAAATAAGTGTAAGGTCTCTATTCCCTTCTCTATTGATTTGAGGTGTTACCATCCTCTGTTGTTAAAGCAGAATGCTTTGTCCGTAAATTCTTCTCAAACTCTACTCTTGACTCATCTGAAGTAACCCTGCCTAATTGCCAAATTAGATCTGATTCTCTGTTGATTGATATGCATATAACCCCTTCCATGGTATCTGATATCATCTCTAGCATGATCCCCATAAAGCATATGGACCCGATGTTATCCCCGTTATCCTTACCAAGGAGTGTGCTCCTGAACTGGCTCCTGTTCTCACTAAACTGTATAATAAATGTCTTGTTGCCTCTGACTTTCCTTGCTGCTGGAAGTCATCATCTGTTGTTTTTAAGAACTATGGTTAACCATATGACCCTTCTAACTATTGGCCTATTAACTTTCTGCCACTTTAGCAAGACTCTATCATACCCAAGATAAAAACGGTGAAACCCGGACTGAGTTTAACATAGGTTTCTCCGTAGGCTCAGCCCCAAAATATCCCCTTTGCACCCGCATAAGCGGGTTCGGGAACTGTCTACCTCCACGGACGAAACTTTGACCTTCGGCAAAAGATTCGTCCAGGATCCTCTTTGCCAAAGCAGAGAGTTCGACAGACGTCGCACACAGCCAGAGACTGTATTTCAACGTATCACAGTATTTAATATTCCATCCACGAGGAATATATGTGGCACAAGGCCGAGTTTAAAGTGGCTTTCTCCGAGCCCGTAGGCTCAGCCAAAAAATATCCCCTTTGAACCCGCATAAGCGGATTTGGAAACTGTCTACTTCTCCAGAGGAAACTTTGCCCTTCGGCAAAGCCACGTCTGGGTTCCTCTCTGCCAAAGAAGAGAGTTCGACGGACATATCTTGACATATCTCAACAGCAGGTATTCTCTCTGTCAGTATAAATATACGAGTCCGTCTTTTGTAAAAAGGGGAGAGCCCCACAACAGTCAGGTATTTTGTCTAATAACGTTACACTCATAATAAGAAGGCGATAGAAGAATATATATATATATATATATATATATATAGTCATAAAAGACGGCGATAAAAGAATACGTTACCGTTATAAAAAGGAGGCGATAAAAGAATATATATATATATATATATATATATATTATACGTTTATGTATATTATATAATACGTTGCAGTCATAAAAATGTGTCGATAAAAGAATATATATAAATATATATATATATGTATTCTTTTTTATGATTTTTAGACAAAATACCTGACTGTATAGAAATATTTCCTCTTTATTTTTTACATTGCTTAATGTTCATTGCTTATTTTTTACATTGTTTGATGTTTACACACACACACACACACACATATATATATATATATATATATATGAAAATTGAAGTCAACACTCAAAGACGACAGGCTGTTTCATGCTAGAAAAAACCGATATATATATATATATATATATATATATATATATATATATATATATATATTTATTTTATTTTAAGCATTTCACCCCAAGCAAGGCGGGAACCCACTAGGACGCATAGGGTTACAGAAAGATTTAGAGCAAGATCAGATAGGAGTGATAGAAGAAAGGATCAAGGCCACAGGAGATGTCGATTGACATTACACTTGAATAGCTGGAGATTATAGCTCACAGGGAAACAGGAGAAGGGAAGGGAGTTCTACAGGCGAGAGGTGCGAGACATGAAGCTATTAGAGTAGAAGAGACGGCTGCATTTAGGAGTTTCGACAGTGAAGGGGTGAGAGTGAGATGCCAGCCTCGTAGGGCGCTTGAACTCATGACATCTGGGAACCAGCGAATGCAGCTCCTCGGAGCAATTTCCATGAAAGTATTTGTAAAACAGACAGATAGAAGCGACGGCGCGTCTGTGAGAAAGTGACTGTAGACGAGACGCCAGGGCAGGGCCAACCACATTGCATATCCGCCTCTGGAGATTACTATCTTGAGATAGCTTACTGCATTGAGGAGAGAGAGTCGGAGACACATGTATGACTGGTCAGGCGATTCGAGAGAGGACTCTCTGGCCAGAGGGAGATGTTCCTTGACGTAGACACAAAGACCGTGCATGTGGGTTAGAGAGTCTTTTCTGAGGAGAGGAAGATAGCCGGGGATCGAGAGATCAGAAGAGGGGATAGATGAGACAAGGTTTGTCTCACAGAGAGCCAGTATATCCGGGCCGTTTGCAGTGAGGAAAGATTCCAGTTTGTCCTAATGCCCCGGATGTTGGTGAACGAAATGTTGAGGGGTTTAGGTGGTTTTTGAGAGGCTAGTTTAGGGTTAATCTTTCGGTTTTTGTAACTCATGTTGAATTTTGTTTGTAAGATGAGAAGGCCCGAAGTAAAAGAAACAGACAGAGACGCGGGCAGAGAGGAGTTGGCAAAATCTGCATCATTATGTGGCCTCAGGGCTGCCCACCGGAGGTGACTGCAAGGACACCTTTCCATGCGCGACATGGCACTACAGACACCCTGGTATTATACAACTGTTGATCAGAGCGGCCGCTCAAGACGCTATGCAAGAGTTAGGGTTCCTAACTACCAGTCGGAAACAGCAACGAGAGAACTGTCAACCGTGTACCCTCAGAATGAAGAGGTGATGCCACAGACTGCACACATTACGGGAGAAACAGAGCTGCACTAATACAGAGGCCGGAGAGAGAAACAGTACCGGGAACCCCTTCCTAGACAAGAAACAAGTTGTAAGCCTCTACTCATGTCCAATAGAAGGGGGAGGAGTGTTGACCGGGCGGTAGAAGAGACTACCTACTCCTATTACAGATAACACAAAAAAAACGACAAAAACAGAGGGAAGGATTGTTGGCGGGGGAGATAACAGGTAAGGAGTCCTGGATCACACTTGGCTATACCCTATCACATTAAGTTTTAACTTAGTATAAGTCCCATTGTCTATTCTAAAAAGAAATTGAAAATAAGGTTACCAGGATTTATTATTGCATCTAGTCAAAGAGTTTTCCATTTTTCCATTTTTCCTGTTTTTTTTTTTTTTTTAAACTTTCGAGCCGGTATTTTTTACTAAATTATCAAATAAGGAGAATCATTGGGACAAAATGCCTTTGAGTGTGGGGCGGGGGGAATAGTAAAATTTAAAAACGAAAGAACAAAAAAACAAAAACAAAAATAAACAAAGAAAAATGTAAATGGGTTTCTGCTAGAGCGAAACTATATTCACATGGGCCAGCAAGTGGTTATCTGCCTTCTTCCTCATGATGGTGACTAAATGTACTGCTTACCTTATGTCCAAGCGTCGACCTGGTGGTGGGGTGGGGGGAAATCAACGGCCAATTCTCCGCCCTCACCAAGTACTGGGCTTGGGAGATATGCTTTCAATAAGATTTAGAAACAGGACATAGAAGCAGCTAAAACAATATATATATATATATATATATATATATATATATATATATATATATGGAACGAAAAATCTTGGTAATCTGTATGGATAATCCCAAGGAGGATGAAATCCTGAGAGCTCAATGTTAAGTCAGAGCAAATAATTTAATTTAAAGAAAAACAGACCTCTTGTAAGGCTCCATTTGTAATAATTTATTTAACCAAAGAATTTTATTTTTGACTGGATCTTCAAACTTCACTCTCAAAAGGTGAAACGAAAAATGAATTTAAAATTTACACTTTTGACGGGCAGTATTAAGCTTATATGTTAACATAGAGGGTGGTGAGGAATGGTATGAGAGACATGGTCGAGTTTAGAGAGGGAAGGAAGAGTTTTAAAATTAAAATAAAGAGAAAGAACAATAAGATTTATAATCCAATGTTCTTATTAATTATTTTTATTTTTAAAAAACAGTTCTCAATACAATTCTACGGAGCATAAATACTAATTTAAAAATGTGGTTCCATCGCTACACAGTAATTACCGTGTTTCAAAAAGAGAAACTATAAACTTCAGATTTAATTATAGAATTAAATTAAAATCCCTAGTATTGTTACATTTTCAAGCGAATTTTGGAATAAATTATTTGAAATTTACTGAGATTTATAAGCACATACATTCTTTATATTAGTTTCTATGAATACGGGGAAATTCAATCATTTTGCAAAGGGGAGGTAGGCTATTCATTTTCACTGACAAATATTGTATCAAAATAAGAGTTGCTTTCAAAATGAGGATGAGTTAAGTTAGGGTAGGGGTGCCTGCTCAACAAATAATGACATCCGTTTTTTCGCATGTTCTCTGTTTTTCTTCAGTGACAAAAAGTTTTTCGGCACTTCTGCTTTGCTGTTAAATTTGTGAGTGTATACATAAAGATTTTTTGCCTAAAGGGTTATTTGAATATGAGTAAGTCGTATTAAAATACAATTTTAAAATATTATTCCTAATTCTAATTACTAATAGACTATACTTCTTTAAAAAAAAAATTAAAGTATTAGAATTACTTTATTATTCAAAAATTAATATAATATCAAATATAAATATGTATGTTTCATTTTTTAGCTTTTTTTTATTTTTTCATATATTATTTAAGGAAAATCTTTGACAATGTCGGCAAAGAATAGCTATTTCATTTTTTTTGATTAAGTAAATTTTTATTTTTTATCAACCTAGTAATGTACAATTTCTCATGTGTACATATATGTACTTTAATGACCTACATATTCTAGCTTTTTTTATTAATTTCCATTGCACGAGAGGTGTTTTATTGGTTTCTTTTAAGTGCCAGAAATATTTACATATGGACGTCTGATTTCGGTATTTATTTATTCTAAAAGAACATTGATGTTGGTTAAAACGCTTTTTGAATTCATGTCTTGTGCATCCAACATAGACTTTTACCTTGTCTCAATAGATGAGATATTGCGTTGGTATACAAATGATTCAATACAAAATTTATTATTAAGAGGAGAGTTTTGAGGATTTCTGTAGTTACATAATTTTTGATTATCTTCATCTCTTTTTATTATACTCTCTAAATTTCTTAGATTTTGGTCTAAGTGTTTACTCAAGATATTAGGATTATGTTTCTTAATAATCATTTCTAAGTTTTCAGTACAACTGTAACTTAAATTTAGGGTATTTTTATTAAAAATTGTACCGAGTTTATTGTCTTTACCCTCAGAACTGTCCTCTTAATAATAAATGTCGCACTGAATCATTAGGAAGCCCTGTAGTTTTCCTTCTATGTTTGTTTTCAATACAGTGTCATCTACTATCTTGTACTGTTAAGATTGCGCCCACTGATAATAACTCCTTCTAAAATCACCACCACCTTTAGGATAGCCTTGAAGTAAAAGTTGAATCAATTCGGTGAAAAGACATATTATTGTCTTATGTCCCTTTCTATTTTTGTGTACCTATTCATTTTCTATCCGTATACAGACGGTTTGTTCTCACTATAAGTTCATCATTACTTTAACATCCTTCCCATATAAATCATTCCTTTTTCTTTAGCAAATTCAAATAGATTTTTGTGTCGTATCTTATCAAATGCTTTTGCGTAATCTGTAAAACTTGCATATACATCCTTCTGCTTTTCTATTGCTTTTTCCGATATCATTCTTATTATAATCCAGAATTTTGTGGCAATATCTTTACCAAAACCATGTTACCCTTGACGCCTTTCCGGTCTAATTATGTGTCAGGCCCTATTCATTAGAATTCACTCGATTAACTTAATGTGGTTCATAAAGCTGATTTTCCGATGAAACTCGCATTCATTTGCGTCTGTTTTTTTTTAGACAGCGCTTCAAGAGATGAATCTACTGAGTTATTTCGGTAAATCGCCGTTGTTGTATTTTTCATCAATTATTTCTATGATCATGTCGATGCCGAAATCGTCTAAGACCGGGAAATAATATTGATAATACCTTGCATAAAGCGTCAAATTTTATTATGTAAACGAATTAAGTGTACATTCTGAAGACCCTAACCACATCGGTTCTTTAATATTAATTTTATTACAAAAACATCGGTTAACAATTAATCTGATTTATTGTATTTAATTAATAAATGCCATTTAAGGAGATAATTCCTTCTTATTTCCAAAACAGATGTGAGGAATGACATGTCACTTCTATAAACATAAAACTGCCAAAATATATTTTAATTTTCCTCTTTATTATTTGCAGCCACTTACTCTATAAGAAGAAAATGGAATTGCTGGATAAGACCTGGATAACAATGCTAATAGAAATGTCTAATAAAAGAAATGATCCAAAAAGATTCTGCTAAATAATCTTTTAGGTGAACATAATTTGAGTTTTCATATAAACTAAATATAAAGAATTAGAAAAACATTCACATCGACTGTCAAGGTTTTGTAAGCGTCTATTATAAGCTGTAATAATTTATCAATCTTTAAAAATATTTCCTTAGTCTACATAAATTACATTTAATTTCTATGGTAAGACAAATTAAGCAAATGAAGTAAATGTGTTAATAAATTTTTCTTGGTATTATTATCGACTTACAAAATATTTCGTACTGAATTCTGAGTTTATTTTTTCTGCATATTGACAAGGGTTGGGAAATACAAGGAGGACAGATCTCTCCCATTTTTAAATGACAATAGGTCATTCTATTCATTTGAACTCTTAAGGCCATTGATTGTTGATTTGATACTATAAAAGTTTTTTTGTATTCATTGTATGCAATGAAACACAAAAAGGAAATAAGCAAGCATTAAAGAAATTCCGGAAATAAACAAAATGGAACCACTTTTAAGTATTACACAATTGAGTGAATTTCCATGAATCCCCATGTACTTATATGCTAATGATGCAAATCAGATAATCCACAATTAAAAACGGTGCTTGCTAAAACTATAAATTTCACTGGCAACTGAATTCAGACACTCGGGATTTTCTGACTGAGACAGGCAGACAACATTTGAATGAAACTGCGTCCTTCGACCGAAATCGCCTAAGTCCCTATGATGAATTCGCTCGTCGTAATTGCAATGTTTGCCCTGATTGGGTTTACATTCACAACAGCATCTGTCATAGATCGAAGTGATAACGAAATACCAGAATCAGTGGAAGGTAAGTACAGAAAATTGCAAATTTCTAGTTCCTCTCTTTTCTCTCTCTCATATACACATTACACACACGCACGCATATACACATACACATAGATATTTCAATAACTTTGTTACCTCTCTTGATGTTTGCACTTGTATCTACATGATGAAGTTTAAAAATTTTACAGAATATAAACTTAGTGTTTTTCTCTTCACACGTAAAAGTTTAAATTTCAGATGAAGACAAAAATTTTATCTTAGAAAAAGGAAGAACACAACAATTGCTTGTCTTAGAAAAAACAAGACCCTGATGACGACATGTGTTAATGTCGAAAGTGCTCGGAAGAAAATAAATATAGATAAACATGGTAGTTTTCTTACTTCCTTTAATAAGAATACTAAGAAACTTGTCCGTAGTTACGAGCGGATCCTATTAAAAACTGTAGGCAAAAAGTGTCAAAATTATTTAATGAGATATGTTTTAATATATATAATATATATATGGGGCTTTTCTGTGCGTGGTTGTGTGTGCAACAACCAGACTACCCGCACATGCGCTTTGATTATAGCTGTGCAGAACAAATAACATTTGTTGGAAGAACCGAATACTAAGAATGTGTCACAGCGTGACAAAGGGAATAAACGACCCAGGGTTTTACAGGAAAATGAAAGTGAAAGAAAACTGAGAATAAGGAGGATTGAGGAAATGACAAAAATGTTATATGCAACATTGTTATTCTGTTTTTTAATCAGTACCACCCCAAGCAAATCAGTAGAGTCACTAGTACGCAAGAGGTTACAGGGTGTGGGGAAATTAGGAACAGAGACATCAGTAATGAAGAGAAAGAGAAAAGAGCAATCAGGAGGACAGTAGATAGCGATTCAAACTGAGTATAAATTTTTGCAAATTAAAGTTGTTTGGAAAGCATGGAGCCGGGAAGAAGTTTCACAAGCGATAAGTGCGAGATTAGAAACTGTGAGCATAAAAGTTACGATTACATCTAACTAGATCAACTGAAAATTGATGAAATCTCGTTGCCCGTCTAGTATTGCGCTTAAATTCATACAGTCTGGATGCCATAACGAATAACCCATCCAAACAATGAACATGAAAGTATTTATTATAAAGGCACAGAGTGGCTACCTTACAGTGGTAGGGAAGTGACTAAATCCAAGCCGCCAGATCATGACCAACAATATTGCTGATAATTCTTTGGATCTTATAAAGGAGTTCAAGGAAAATTGTAGAAGCACCGGGCCATATATAAGAGCAATATTCTAAGCATGGATGAATAGTAAGACTTACAGATATACAAGATACATTTTCAGAGAGAAAAACAGTCGCGCCCAACACAGTGAACCGACTTTGTTAGCAGCTGATCTAACGATTTATTCAATGTAAACTTTTCACTTCATGTCAGCTGAGAACGTTGGTTCAAGAAGACGCAATGATTCACTTTCTTGGGGGATAGCATCAACTATGCTGATGGAAAGCAGAGAGGAGTCTCTCAGATGATTAATGGAGATAAATTTAGTTTTGGAGGCGGTTTTGATGTCGTTTTGTACATCAGCTGCTATTTTCACTTTCTCTAACTGATTAGCCTTACTATCGAGGCAGGAATAAATGGTAGTGTCGTCAGCGTGGATGCTAAGGTGTGAGCTGATGTCATCGGGAAGATGATTAATGAAGATTCAAAACAGCGTAGGACCAAAGATGGAGCCCTGGGGCACACACACGTTAGTACGAAAAATGTAGACGAGTGGCCTTTCAGAACTACTTCTATTTCAATTGGGAGGTTGAAGATGTCAGTCCAAGAGGCTTCATAAAGAAAGTCTAGGAATGAGTACCAATCAGTATGCTGTTGCCGGAAAGTGGTCTTATTGATAGGGGCTTCCTGTTTAATAGATGATTGGAAGGAGATATCAATAGCTACCACTGAGTGATCCGAGTTACCAAGAGGGCAGTATTGTGAAGCTTGGCAAGAACAGAGAGAGAGGAGATAAGAAATAGATCCAATAGAGAAGCATATTGATCGGTTTGACTAGGGAAACAAGTAGAGAAACCCTCGATTTGTGTGAGGGATTGGGTAATGGAAAAATTTAATGTCTCTATAATATCAGCATCATTAGAATGTTTCAGCCACGTGTTGTGGTGTCCATTAAAGTTACCGAAGACAAAGATGTTCGCAGATATATGGTGAGAAATTGCCATTTCTATACTGTAAGCTATTGCGTTTTATATCCTGTAATCTTGGGAGAGGGGAATGGTAAAAGAAAAATAGATTGTTGACAGAGTTTAGTAGCGAAATACGGAAGCGCATTAAAAAGTAGTAAGCTGCATCGAGAGACAATTCCCCGACGATCGGAATCTGACCAAAGTACCAAACATCAATTTTTTTGAGGAGTATCCCTTATTTGTCTTGTCGAATATTTGTCTTTAATACCTACATATATGTATTTATATGCATTTATATATATATATATATATATATATATATATATATATATATATATATATATGTGTGTGTGTAAGTGTGTGTTTGCGGGTGTGCGTGTGGGTGTGCGTGTTCCCTTTTGTAGTTTGTTTACCTTCGACCATTATTATCGTTTTTTCAATCACAAGCAAAAGACAGGATTTTGGAAGCTGAATTTCAAAGCAGTCTTAGACAACGATTTTTACGATTTTTCTTCACCTTTAAAAGTTAGCACATGAGTGCATTTGTAAATTAAAAAAGATATTTTCTGCGGTGTGTCTAAATTTTATAAATTTCTATCGATTATTCTGTCTCCGAATTTTTGTTTGTTAGACCAAGATAGCCGTGACTGTCACACGACTGAGACACGTTGTAGATCTTAAAATGTAGCAGTCATCTGACCAGTCACCTGTATCGTCAAAATAAAATTTATTAACATCACAATGTTTGCAAAGATGCCTTTTATCCAGGAGTCAGCAACTGAAGTGAATTTTGATTACAATGAAATAATAAAATCAATAAAAATTGAAAACGTAGTTATGTTTTCATTATTTTTTTTACTGATTTATAAATATATACCAAGTTCTCAGTGATTCATCGTAATGTAATTGTTAATGAACCGCTTCTAAGCATAACCATGGCAGATTAGGAAATTTAATCCTCATCGGGGGTTTCATATCTGTACCAAAATGAAAATACGTTTAGCCAATAATAATCTGTGAGATTCTTATTTTGGATTTATACTGTAAACAATGTTAGTACCTTATTTTTCCTAAAGTTTTTACTTAAACGATTTTTTAAAAAATACAGAGTGCGATGGATAAATTGTCGTCTAAATTACACAAAAATGAAAACAACACTGACATCTCATTGTAATAGATACATTTAGCAAAATTACATAAAAAATATCTTGAAATACTAAAGAGTAAATTTATTCAATAAGATCACCATTGGCTTCAACCACGATCTCCTGTGATATGTCTAATGATTTCACTTACAAACGATATGGAAAAATTATTTGAACATTTGTTAGATGTTTTGTAATTATGTATCTATCTTCTCGTCCGTATGTCTCTTCTTGCTGTGCATAATTCTATGCTTTAAGACTATCGGGGTGTAATTTTAGTTGCATCTTAGCATCATTAAGGCAAAATCAATTACTTGCTGGCGACCATACCCTCCCAATGTTACATCGGACAAGTAATACTGAATTAAATTACAAACATAGAAGAATTCTTTTGCTGTCTCAAGTCATCTCCATCGACCATCTTGGTATGCCATCAGTTAATTGTCATGACAAGTGGCAATGAGACAGCGTTCACAATATGGAGAGTTATATCACTGTCATGATCATGACATTACAGTTTATGTTTTAGTTTGATATTTTGTACCAATAAGCGTTACACTACTTTGTACCTCCAATTTTAATACTTTTCCTATTATTTATCTACGCTTTCCATTGCAGTTTACAGAAGCAGTCTTGAAAGTATGCTTCGAAACATCTCTAAACTAATCGCAGAGAATGCTGACTTCGATGAGAAAATGGATATTGACAGCTTTGATCAGGAAAATATGTTCGATGATGAACAGTTTCAATTTTTATCAGAAGACGCAGAAGAAGAGGAGGTTGAAGATAACATTTCAAATATCGATGATTTACAATCCGCAGAAAGCGTTAAAAGCGAAATAAGTTGTTCATGGCGACGAATGGCTGGTCAGTGTTGCCAATCTCTGAGAATTTTCAAACAAAAAGTAACAAGTAAGTTTCTTTCTATTCACAAAGTTATGATGTCAAAAAATCTTGAAATATTTTTGTTAGTGCACAAAGTAAAAAACGTTGTTTAAACAACAAAAATGTAGATAATAAAACCACTGATGTTAATAAAATTTATTTAAACAAACTATACATAATTTTGGAAAGAAAATATATTCTTTTTTGCTCTAATAATGAGCTTAGGATATCTATGCACAGTGGCGTAGTAATTATAAGTAAGAATCATATCTTCATCATTCAATTCTCAATTTATGGTGGTTCCTCTTTATTCGATGTTGAGATATAACCTTCAACAAAACGGATACATTTTCAGTTGAATCATTGAATTTTTATAATACCTGAATTTTAGCAGTACCTGTATTAAGCAATACCTCAATTTTAGTTACCTGGATGATGAAATATGACTGCAAATTAAGTAACAAGGTCGCTAGTTGATGTACAAATCTTTAAATTCCAGACAAGAATTATTTCGTTCTTAAAAAAAAATCTCTTATGAAGACTAATATTTTAACTTATCTGTACCATTAACACTGTAACGGAAAGAAATTCAGAAAGGAATTTGCTCAAGTATTGGTTCATATTTTCTAGTCCAATTATTCTACACTAACAATAATCATTGATAAAATGAATTATAAATAATTTCATTAAATCATAAATAATTTTGCATTTTCTTGAAGTTTATTTCATATTTATATTTTATACCAAAGATAAATTATTTTTATATTCATATCTTCGATAGAAAAATAGAAGATGTTCACTATTTAAAACTTATGTAGAAGAGAACTAGTTTTATCTAATATCTTATATTGAAAAGGAATTAGGAATTATTAGACGTTAGTTTTAATATTTGTATCTAATCTAAAAGAGATGACTTTAAAGGTTCCTTCATATAAAGAAATACATTTGTCTATTAAAATTTCATCAAAAATACCATTGAATATAAATGGTTACTGTCAAAATGGTAATGGTGAATGAGGTACCCGATATAAATGAAAGAGAACGTGGCAAGTAGTAGTTACAAGGACAGGGAAGTGGTAGTTATGAAGATAGAGAGGTGGTAGTTATGAGGAAAGAGAAGTGGTAGTTATGAGGAAAGGGAAGTGGTAGTTATGAGGAAAGGGAAGTGGTAGTTATGAGGAAAGGGAAGTGGTAGTTATGAGGATAGAGAAGTGGTAGTTATGAGGATAGAGAAGATGACAATTGAGTCTTGATTTGAAGAGGTTAACATGGAACATGACAAAGTGGTAGTTATATGGATAGGGAAGAAAGATGACAATTGAATCTTGATTTGAAGAGGTCAAGATGGAATATTACAAGGTGGTGGTTATGAGGATAGGGAAGATGACAATTGAGTCTTGATTTGAAGAGGTCAAGATGGAACATTACAAGGTGGTGGTTATGAGGATAGGGAAGAAAGATGACAATTGAATCTTGATTTGAAGAGGTCAAGATGTAACATTACAAAGTTGTAGTTATGAGGATAGAGAAGATGACAATTAAGTCTTGATTTGAAGAGGTCAAGATGAAACATTACAAGGTGGTGGTTATGAGGATAGAGAAGATGACAATTGAGTCTTGATTTGAAGAGGTCAAGATGGAACATTACAAGGTGGTGGTTATGAGGATAGGGAAGAAAGATGACAATTGAATCTTGATTTGAATAAGTCAAGATGGAACATTACAAAGTTGTAGTTATGAGGATAGAGAAGATGACAATTGAGTCTTGATTTGAAGAGGTCAAGATGGAACATTACAAGGTGGTGGTTATGAGGATAGGGAAGATGACAATTAAGTCTTGATTTGAAGAGGTCAAGATGAAACATTACAAGGTGGTGGTTATGAGGATAGGGAAGAAAGATGACAATTGAATCTTGATTTGAAGAGGTCAAGATGGAACATTACAAAGTTGTAGTTATGATGATAGAGAAGATGACAACTGAGTCTTGAATTGAAGAGTTCAAGATGGAACATTACAAGTTATGAGGATAGGGAAAATCATTGATGAAAATGAATTATAAATCACTTAGTTAAATCATAAATAATTTTGCATTGTCTTGCATTTTATTTCATATTTATATATCATGCAAATGATAAATTATTTTTATACTCAAATCTTCGATAGAAAAATAGATGTTCACTATTTAAAAACTTATATAGAAGAGAACTAGTTTTATCTAATATCTTATATTGAAAAAGAATTAGGAATTATTAGACGTTAGTTTTAATATTTGTATCTAATCTAAAAGTCGTAAGAAGTGGTAGTTATGAGGATATAGAAGTGGTAGTTATGAGGAAAGGGAAGTGGTAGTTATGAGGATAGAGAAGAAAGATGACAACTGAGTCTTGATTTGAATAAGTCAAGATAGACATTGCAAAATGATAGTTATGACGATAGAGAAATGGTAGTTATCAGGATAGAGAAAAAAGGGGGATTGGGGAAGAACGGTCATCACCTGTCTTAATTTTGAAACTTAGCTAACCACAACCACTGACCCAATCAAACAAAACAATATTCCTATCATCAAAACAACACATTCACACTTACCATTCTTACTTCATCCACCAAAATACATCATTGTCTCAATGAAAATCCTAAATAGTCCCCCATATGTACAAATATTGTCTGTGGGAGGAGGGGAATATAACAACAAGTTAAAAAATCCCCAATGATTATGTACAATATAACTTAAATTATTTACACGTAACTAAACAAAATTATGTTCGTAATAAAACACGCCACAAGCTTTAAATGTGGCAGGAATATCAGTTAAGTGGACGAAATCGATGCGGGGCTATAAAAATATAGAAAACATTCATCCATCCTATGCACTCACACAGACACTCACTCATTCTGACACAACAACAAATACGAAAAACACACACGCGAAGCGAAAGGCGCTCCGCATCTACCAGAGAACTGACGTCACTGACCACCTAGGATGGGAATGGGGAATTAAACAAAGAAAAATAGGGACAGAAATAAAAGGGGCCAATGACCATACATACTCTAGTTAAGTTTACAGAAAAAGGAAACTAAAAATTCAAAAAAACAAACCTAAGCTAACCTAATTACGGGAGGGGGTTCCTATGTTCAACCAAGGTAAAGCCATATCCTGATACCTAACCGGCATCAAAATGCCACTCCAGGCCAGACCTTTCACACGACACAAACGCGCAAGATTTATCCACCTTTTGCCGAATTCTGATGAAGTGAGTCGCCGCCTTTCCGTCCTAATCTTAACCTTAAGCTGATGCTTAAAGTATAAGATCAGTTGGGAAGAAGTGAACTTCTCGCCTTCATAGAATCCCTTCTGATGTGTCGTTCAAATCACGACTCTTATAGCACCTAGCAAGCATAACAACACTTAATGTTCAGCTCTCGTCAACGGCGGGGCGACATTGCTACAAACAGAAGCGGCCTCAAGGACAAATAACTTTCCAGACAGCATGCGAACAATGAGGCCTTAAACATACCTGCACAACGGCGCTACCACTTTGCAATGGAAGAAGGCGTGACCAATGGTCTCGACTTCCCCACTACAACGGCGGCAGTTTGGATATTCTCAAGCCCACTGTGCAAAGTCTCTGGCGATCCAGGGCCCACGCACCACCAGCCAGGTGAGTGGTGCTTCATTGTTATTGAGATATTTCAACCCGGGCGCCCAAGGCCATATTGAGCGAGCCTCCTGCTTCGTAAGACCGAGCTCGTCAAGCAGTTCATCACGCCCCCCACGACTAGCACCTGATATAATTCCTTACGAGACAACACCTGGACGTTGGAGAGGCCATCCGACGCCCATACGAGACGTTTCAGAGCACGACGACATTCACGGTAGAAGGAGCACTCGACTTTGGGTAAACGATGGGCCTCCTCCTCGGATGAGTGCACACTTCTCAGGGATGGGAAGTTCTTACGGGCGTCTTCCTTCTAGAAGGCGCCTACCTCACCCCGCAACACATTCGCAACACATTTGATCCAGGAATCCGATGCGAAGCATATATTGACGAATCTCAATGCTAGGCATGCTTAGACCGCCTTCACGTGGATGAAGGCAACAGATCTCCCAAGAGACTCTGGCGGCCTTGCCTCCCCACAAGAAGGAGAACAAGAGCCTCAATAACGCCAGTAATGTGTCAGACGGAAGTGGAAGCACAGAGAGTCGGTAAAGGAGAATCGGGTAGATGTGTGAAACACATACTTCCGCCCTCCCCTTTAAGGAAAGACTAGCAGTAGAGCCCGGCGTTGCTCGGGGATGTAACAGTAAGAGATAGATCAAGTATCGACCATCATAGAGACTGATAAATAAAATTGACAAAGATTATTGTTTAAGGTTGACGGACACGCATGTCTTAATTAGTTTTTTTTTTTTTACGAATTGGTCAAAACCAAATTCAAACAAAAACATTGTTTACAATCGTTATGAGTCTGTCGATTGGTGAATAGAATTTTATTATAAACAATTGTCTTGTAAATGGAATTTTTAAAACATTCTGAATGTAAATAAAAGAAAAAAGTGTGCAAGACAATAAGAAATACTACCTGCCGAAAAAAAAAAGTGGATGTTTGTTTTATCGGCTGAAAAATGTAAGAAATCCGATCCCATATATAAAGGACACACACACACACACACACACACACACACACACACACACACACACATAAACAACCTGGGTTTTTAACCTGAGTCACTCCACGGAATCGCTAAAACATAGAGCATAGTCTGATGAAAAAAAGACGCCAAAGTTTATGAAAACAAAATTTTATCGTCAAAATGCTTATTTTTTATGAAGAGGATAGACTAAATTTTTTAAAAATTATTTAAAAAATTTTTCCATCTTTTAGAATATTCTAAATTTTGATTTAAAAAACCTTGTTTCTCTTTGTCGCAACAAGGGTAGTAAATAACAGATAATTTTTAGCGCATTTTTTGTATTTACACACATTAATTTGGAAAATCTTGCAAAATAAAAATAATTGTCAGATGTTAATGAAACTTTCAGAAACTATTCACAGATGATCGAAATTATTACATATATTTTTTTTTATTAAAGTCATGGCAGAAATATTTTTTTTATATTTATTAACACCCCCATAACTAATTTTATGAAAAACTCTAGAAATTCGAGACCATCGGTTTTAGTGATTACAATAGTTAAAAGCACAAGGCTTTGAAGAATGCAAATCATGTTTTTTTTGTTTTTTTTTTGTTTTTTTGGCCAACGTACCTGAAAATCAGCTGTGAATTGTAACATCCAAAACTCAATAAAACAAATATATTATTTAGTTTCAAATGCTTTTATTTTTTAATTTGTTTTTATGAAGGTGGACAATATTTTCTGAAAGCAAAAATTTTTCAATGAAAATTGAATTTTTAATACAATTATTTCTTATTTCTTTAATTTTAAAAGATTTTTAAAAAATTTTAAATTGAATTTTAAAATATCTTAACATTAGTTAAAAGCAACATCAACCTTTCAAAATGTCCGTGTGAGATTGTCATTGTCTAGCGCTTTGAAAATTGTATAATTTGGACCAATCAGATTAGCCATGGTAATTAAGAAATGTAATTTTTGTGTTTATAGTCGGACAGTAATTATCAAGTACGGAAGACCAACCAGAATACAATTTAGTTGCATTATTTGAGTTCAGCATTGTTCTCCGCTGTTAAGCCCTTTACTTTTACGAAACACGTATGGAGAAGTTAATTTGAGTTTTTTCAATTTCAACTGAGAAGGGTACCTACAAGTAACAGTATCATCTTATGAAATTTAACTACTGCTAAACTTTAATTTATATGATCTTATTTTTTATATTAATCTCAGTTATGACATTTTTCCATAAAAATGAAATATCAAACAAAATTAATAATAAAATCAATGGAAATACAAATAACACAGTAAAATGTAATAAATGTACATAAAATTATAGTATTTTATGTACACTTCAATAAAATTTCATAAGAAAGGTACCTAAATTAATTAGATACCTTTTTCTTATGAAATTTAATCTCACTATTAACAGTCTTATTTTTTAATTTCTTAAAGCATCGTAAACGTAAAAATGAAAGCTAAGTACAAAAAAAAAAAAAAAATTAGAGCGCTGAAAGTTTTCCTTAAAAGTAACGAGGTAAATAATTTGTTCACTTAAATAATTTCACTTCCTTCCATCCGTAGAAAAATTATCCTCCCGTAAATTATCTAAACTTCATGAATGTGCCTTTCGTCAAGCGACGCGAAAGGTTATGACCTGCTTTGTTTTATTTTCAAATTACATTTTTTCGTCGCAGAAGCTAAGTTAAGCTTGGTTCAAAATATTTTAAATAAACAGTATAATATCTGTTTTTATTAAAATCAGTTTTGAAAAAATGATAATTGACTTTTAAAAGAATATCAAAGTAAGATTTTAATCTTTTTTATCAAATCGAAAAAAATGATTGAAAATGATTATCTGCCCTTTTTTTGACCAAAAAAAACAAAACAATATTTTTAACGAAAATTTCAGACGTGCTAGGAACGATTAAAAAATGTAAAAAAAATATCCCCAAAATAATTTGATCTTTCCTCTTTAATAATAATATGAACATTAGACGATAAAATTTTGTTTTCGTCAAGTTCGGCGTCTTTTTCATCATGCTATGCTCTTTTGTTTACATTTTCGTGGGTGAGTTCTCCCCCTTTCATTCTCACGATGTGTCTTAATCGTGTTTTCAAATTGATTTTATTAAAAAAACAACTGTATTTTTCCCATTTTTCATTGGTTAGAACCACCACAAATGTAATTTTATGTAGTCCTATGAAGTTTTGTTGAAATCGGCTAAAAAATGTAGGAAATTCGATCCAACATATAAACGTTACACACACACACACACACACACACACACACACACACACACACACACAACCTGCGTTTTATAATAAGTAAGATTCCTCCGAGACCACAAATTAATTGCGATCTCAGGCTTTCTTTGCACATCCGACCAATTCATTTCCAACTGGAGATCAGGACCGAACCAGACGCCAAGAATCTTGGCCGGCCCATCCGTCCAGAGGAAAGGTCCGGGAAGAGAAACTCCCTTCCACGCACCCAAATGCAAGCCAACAGACTTATCGCGGTTGATCTTGGCCCCTGTGATCATCTCATAACTACTGATTTCTTTGCTGACTTCGTCAATCTCAGCCCGGCTCGACACAAGAATCGAAACGTCATCAGCATAGGCGGAATACCTGGGCGACGTGGTAGCACCAGGTAGGAAAATCCCAGGTAGGACCAGATTCGTCTTTAACTTGCGAAGGAAAGGTTCCAACGCAAGAACGTAAAGCAAAGGCGAAAGCGGACAACCTTGATGAATGGAGCGAGACAATACGAAAGGCATACAGAAGACGGATCCAGGTGCGAAAGTACGGCCCGAAACCGGCCGCCGAAAGAACAGCCTCCAGAAAGCGATGGTCAACCCTATTGGAGGCCCTGGACTGATCCAAATTGATCAGCGCGGCTTCTCTGTCGACTTGCTCGATGATCAAGCGTACCATATGAAGGTTGTCCTGAATAATCCTACCCTTCACATCACAAGTCTGTTCCAAGCCAATAAGACTAGAGGGGACAGACTGCAAGCGGTTCGCTAAGACCTCAGCCAAAATCTTTAACTATGTGTTTAACATAGTTAAAGGGCGAAAGTTACCTAACCCATCCCCACCGTCTTTATCCCTACGTAACAAATTGATTACGCCCCTGGTGAAACGTTGGGGTATAGACCCCTGTTTCATCCAGTTGCCGAAAATCTGTGCCAGCAAAGGAACAAAAAGGAGCGACTGCTTCAAGTACACTTCGTACGGAAGACCATCTAATCCCGGAGATTTGTCCAGGCCAACCTGTTTCAGCGCTTCCCAGATTTCCGACTCAGTTATGGGATCCTCGCACCTAGCAGCTTCAGCTGCCTCGAGGCAGGGAAAGTCAGATAAATAGGCGTCGAACTGAGCTGGACTCAGACCGGTCTCCCTGATGACAATTTCCTGAAAGTACTCACGAAAAGCCTCACATATGCCCTCGTTTTTAGTCCCGATCCGCTTATCCGGCAATGTGACACATGCGATATGTCGCCGAGATGCACTTCGAACCTCCTCTGCACGCAGTTCAGCGGCCATATTTGTTGCCTCAGAAGACATTCTTTTTAACCTAGCGTTAACTACCAGAGCTTGATCCTTCTTGATAAGCAAGGAGGCCAACTCTGCCTTAGCTAAGGCTACGTCTGCACTATCACGGGATTTAATCGCCCGATCAACTTTTTGCACACAAGCCATTTGCTATCGAGATTGAGCCGACGACTATAATTAGCAGCAAACGTTCTAATTTTAGATTTGAGTTTGTCCCACCAGGCATTTCCCACCGCAGCCCCCGTCAGTTTTTTCTGTATCATTAGTAGCAGCTGGTCCCAGAAATCTTGCTCCCCAAATAATTATCAGTTCAATGTCCATCTTAACCTTAGCTTTATCTAAGTTTACCCGTACCCGGACTATCCTATGATCCGAATAAACTATATAATGGAAACTTGGACACCCATAGAGCCCTACATCGACTCTCCTAATTAAGACTCGGTCGAGGTTGCTAGAACGCACCACAGTAGCCGAGCCGCCACTATTAGTTCACGTCTACATTACCTCCCGAGGGGTGTTCATTTCGGTACTTATAGACAAGATCAAATTTGTCGGTAAAGTCTCGAAACAATTTCAGGTCCCGGTTGTTAGTACTCGAATTTGACCCTATGCGATCTATAATCGCCTGCTAAAACTACTCGACGAGATGACGCCAATAACGGCTCGATCTGACGAAACAAAGCAAGCCGCTTAAAATGCTTATTGGGCGCATAAACCCTAATGAGACGTAGAGCCTTATCCTTTTTGGTAACGTACAGCACGCAAAGTCTGCCCGCCGAATCTGCGAAGACAAGAGCACACGCAGGGGGCTAGGACACAGACCCAACCGGGGGTCTAACCTCACGGATCCCGGTTGCTGGCATGCCCATTACAGGCGAGACGGATGAAACA
Organism: Acanthosepion pharaonis; assembly: GCA_903632075.3. NCBI lineage: Eukaryota > Metazoa > Mollusca > Cephalopoda > Sepiida > Sepiidae > Acanthosepion > Acanthosepion pharaonis. The sequence continues at coordinate 724,283 of CAHIKZ030000838.1, read as the reverse complement.
GACGCGGTCGCAGGGGGATTTGTGTCGACAGGGGCCAGAGTCTCAGAGGCCTTCTTCTCTGTGCAGGAAGAGGACAGGTGACCAGTCTGCCCACTACATCCTTTGGCCCGCTACATCCAGACAGGTGGGGATAGAGATGAAGGCTTTCCAGTCTATCATGATCTCAAAACTCCATCCCCCGGAAAAATCCTCATAGGAAGCACTGAGTATCTGCCGAAATTGGGCCAGATAAGCAGCCAAGTGCTCCCCGACGATCAGAGGAGGAACCTCATTGATACGGAGATGGGGGTTCTATGCCGGCCTTCATATTCTGCAGAATAAGTCTTTCTGCAGAATATTTCTGCAGAATAAGGTCTTTCTTTATAAGGTAGCGAATGGATTGGCTGGTTGGGTTTTATGGCATATCAAACACTGTAGGTCATTTAATGCCAAAGTAAGTTTATATATATATATATATATATATATATTAAATACACAGTACAATAAAACGTATATCTGGCAACATTATTTTTTCACCAAAAAAACGTATAGCTGGCAACATTATTTGTTTCAAAATCATATAGGTGGCAACATTATTTTTTCCAAAAAAAAAACAAAAAACAAAAAAAAAAAAAAGTATAGCTGGCAACATTATTTTTTCCAAAATAAACCCCCAAAAAACGGATTGCTGGCAACATTATTGTTTCAAAAACGTACAGTTGGCAACATTATTTTTCTGAAAACACCATCTGAGGCCTTCCTTGCTGTTAGACGTAGTTTATCGTCATGCCCAGGACGCGGATATAGTTTATCGTCATACCCAGGACGCGGATGTAGTTCAACGTCATACCCAAAACGCGTAGCGAATGGAAACGGCTTCACAGTCGGCAGGGGTGGGTAACAATACGTCTCACATGAAGCATACCTTTCCTTTGATAACCCTCTGGGAAATTAAAGTCTTAATCACGGTGTTGTTTGTGGAGTGACAAATTTTGAGCGAACGCATGTCCACCACAAAGACTGACACAATTCTTTTCTCAACTCTCTTTAATTCCTCGGGATTAACCAAAAGCCAATCTGCTTTCACCAGATGTGCGTAACCTTTGGCTTTTTTGAGAAACTCCGTGATGTTGATTGAACACTTAGGCGGGGACATCCAGCAAGAGGGCGTTTCTCCGACCACTACAGTTTCGTCTTTATTTTTGGCTTTTCCTGCTTCTTCTGACTTATTTGGAGTATTTTGGCCACTTTTGGCCTCCATAACTTCATCGGGTTTAGACTTATTTTCAATACTTTGGCTCTTTTCAGCAACCATACTTTCGCTGGAACTATTGACTTCGGCAACAACTTCATTCTCTTGGGTTTTTTCGTCAATGACTAATTGCTCCTCCTGTTTATTCTTTTTTTTCTTATCGGGAGCATCTTTTTTTCCCTTTTGATCCCGAAAAGATTTTTACGGACAATTTCTTTTTAAATAAGGGAGGGTCTTCTTTTTTTTTACAAAAACAAAAGACAGAAAACTTTTCAAACAATCAACACATATTTGAACAAATGGTCACAAACAAAACAAAATAAAAAGAAAAAATAAGCACAAATTTAGGTATACACGAAAGAATACAGTTAACAATTGCAAAACAATCAACGACTCGCAAAAATACACAAAGGCAAAAGGAGGTTCGAATACGAACGAACAGAATTTAAACAGTCAACAAGGAAAAACACAAAACAGTAGGGCGTACAAGATTAAATAGACGAGAGACGAGAAACAAATAAGTAAGGTTCGCCTCAAGGCGAGACAAATTTTAAACGTGAAACCAAAAGACGTACAATAGATTAAATAAACGAAAAATAAATGAACAAAGTTCGCCTAAATGTGAAACAAGTTTAGACAAACGAAAAGGACAACGTAAACAAATAAAATAGACGACAAACGAGAACGAATGAAGAAGGTGCGCCTAACCGCGAAATAAAAAAAAAACAGTCGATAAACCAAGACAGATGGACGTATAAACGAACAAATAGACTAAAGACGTGAAAACAACAAAATAAACAATAATAAATGATATTCTTTACAAAAAAAGAAAAGAAAAAAGAAAAAGAAAACGCTATAAAATACGAAACTCTAAATATGTCACAATTCACAATATGGCTGCCGATAAAACAGTCAACCCAAAAACTAAAACGATAAACAAGGAAAAAACTAGACAGAATATACAAAATAAACACAAAATTTACAAACAAATATTTTACAGACGAAATTAACAGATAAAACACAGAACTTTACGGATAATTAAAAGAATGAACACAGAATAAAGTGACACGTAATAATAAACAAAGAAAAATAAAGTCGAACGTAAAAAACGTAGAAATGAAAATAAACAGATAAACTCTGGGAAGTGGAGACGGAGTGGAAATAAATTAAAAAAATAAAAACAAAAAAAATAAAAATGGAAAAAGAAACCTAAGAGAGAATGAAAAAGTTAAATAATAAAAGATTTATAGCAAAATAAAGTAAAACTAAAAAATGGGGAGGGTACGGAAATGAAAGTGAAGAAAAAAATAAAATATTTACCAAATAATCAAAAGGGAACGCAAGAAAACGGTAAAAATAAATCCAAAATGTAACGGAATAACGGCAGTCAAAGGTTCAAACAATTCCCATTGTGACAGAAAAAAGGTCTAGCACGGTGAGAGCTTTATTCAACTGATAATACAAGGTTTGCGTATAGCGTCTTTTTACAGTCCCAGTAAACAGGAATATCTCTCTCGAAGAGGAGAGTAACAAAACAATGGGAGATCAGTCTTGATTATTCATAACACACCAAATAATTTAATGTGGGAATTATTTTATTAAGAAGCTAAGAGAAATCATGATTATTATTTATTAGCATACTATAACCTATATATTTGTTCTCTTTTAATAACAGTTTGTTTGGGCATCAGAATTTCATCTGCAACTTCTGTTAGACTGAATCTGGGAATCAACGGTAGAACCATCTGGTCCAGACGTATTGGTAAGTATCTGTGAACTAAAACACCACTTAGCGCTTGTAAAAAGAGCCTCTATATCTCAGAAATTAAATTATACAAAATATATAAACTGTTGTTATATATATATATATATATATATATATATATATATATTCCAAGAGAGAGAGAGATAGATAGATAATAGATAGATAGATAGATAGATAGATATAGATATAGATATATATATATATATGTATACGTACAATCAGACTCATAATTCTCTGATATAAACTTCCTTAAGTGTCTGATTTTTGCCATTATTTCAGATTTTTCATTAAGCAATTCACTGTAAAAAGTTGCAATGGTTAGTTTCTCTTCTTGATATAAATTGCATGATCCACCAATTACATTTTTGCCCGTTCTTCTCGTAGAATCTTCCATTTGATATTGGGACTTTTATTGTATTTTTCTTTAAATTTCCAACAATGGTTTGCGAACCTTGTGTTGAATTGTTGATGTTTGGCCCTAAACGAGAATGTATGGTTATATCATCTCTTTTTAAACTGACCCTCTGTACAAGCAATATATTTTCATGACTGTATTATTAGCGCTCTCTAAGTCAGAACAATACTCCAGCCCATGTTTATAACACATCCCATTTAACGGACAATTGTCTTTTTTCTGCAGTTACAAAAAAGTTGTATTACCACGTTATTGTTCTTCTGCTTCTGCGTATTTTCTTCTGTTAAACCCCTGAATTATACTATTAACGTTGCTAGTTCAACTGTTGCTCATTTTTACTGTGTTTTTGTTAAACAATTTGCTTAATGTAGACCCTTTTGGAAAATGTTTTCTTAAAATCGTGAAGTACATTTTTCCGATATTTTTCTTTACCTGGATGTTAAATGGAGAATTGAACCAAATAACGTTACGCTTTCTTTTGTTATTGTTATTCCTCGGATTTTGTTGTTTTACAAACGGCGAAACTGTGTTGTTAATTAGGTTAAATTAAGCGTATAAAATTTGAACGACTTTTATTGTAATATAAAACTCCAGACTTTTAAATAACTTCTTTCTTATTGTGTCGTTCTTTTGTCTGTTATTCGTTACCACAATGAGTCCATCATCTCGGTATAAACTATGATCGTCAATTTCGTTAATTTTTTTTCAATAAGAAAATGCCCATTAGTTCCGACACCCACGCACCATTGTATGATCCTTGTGGGATGTCGAAGTTGCCGTCATTGGAATTTTTAATTCACGCTTCGCTTTTGAAAAATAGCGACAATGAAAAATTACGTCTATATATTTTGGTTTTAAATTAACGTATTCTTTAGCAAAGGTCGAGGCTTTCATCAGATTTTTTGGTAATAGAAGGATAAAATTCTTAATATCCTAGTTTATGATTATGTTTTGGCTTTTATTATTTATAGCACAAAACTATGCAATACAGTGGGCAATGCTGGTCTATTTGTTTATTTGTGTAGTTTGAATGCATCATTGTGTAACTGCAAAAAGAAAGAAAATTGTCCTTAAATGGGGAGTGTTGTAAGCAAGAGTTGGTATAATGCGCTAACGTAGAGAGCGATAATAGTACTGTCAAGAAATATATTGCTTGTACAGAGGGTCAGTTTAAAAAGAAATGGTATAACCATATTTCCTAGTTTAGGGCCCAACATGAACGATTCAACACAAGGCTCGCAGACCATTGTTGGAAGTTTCAAGAAAAATACAATAAAAGTCCCAATATCAAATGGAAGGTTCTACAACAATAACAGGCAAAATATAATTGGTGGATTTTCAATTTATGTCAATCTTAAATAATGGCAAAATGCACACACTTAAGTAAGTTTATATTAGAGAATTATGAGCCTGGATGAGATAGGCTGATTGAAATTTTTCCCCTCATACTTTTCCTCCTCCTAAGTTTTGAATGTTTTTATCTATGTTGTCAGCAACTAATACACTACTGCCTGATATCTATTATGGTTGAAACTGGAAGTGCTACCTGATATCTATTCCATATGAATATTGACTTTACTAATATTTTGAAAGAAGATTCCATAATACACCCCAAAATGAGGGGGTGTTGCAGTTTTTTGTGTATATGTTTACTAGTGAGCCAGTCAAAATGAGCTGACTCATTTTATAGTCCACCAAGAGAAGGGTTAACCAATCAGAAAGCTCAAAATATTCAATGTGACGTGTATAAAGACAGCCATTTTTTTTCTCCCAAATTGTCTGCACTGCCAACCTGATATCGAAGACTTAAAGAATTACTTAACAACCGCTACTTTCTCTGAATCTTCACTACCGACTTCTGATATTGAACAGATTACGGACTGCGGCAAACATGGTCAACAATATCTATCGTTTTAGTTTTTAAGAATATATATATATATATAAATATATATATATATATACATACATACACACACACACTTATATATATATATATATATAAATATACACACACACATATATATATATATATATATATATATATATATATATATATATATATGTACAGAGAGATAGATACCAATAGGTACATTTTTTATCGTGCAATGGTTAAAAATTAACAAATTTTGTACAATATAACCTCCTTCTTTGTAAATGCACATGATTACATATTTAATATCCATCACAGAGTAGAATGCGGTAACATGAATTAATTTCATCAACAGTTGACGTACGTTAGCATTTCGAACCACTCGTCAGAATGGTCAGAAAAAAAAACTCTTGACTTCTATATAGAAAGAAAGAAAGAAAGAAAGAAAGAACGAGCGAGCGAACAATGCTACTGTAATTCTGATATTTGAGCTTTATCAAAATCTCTGCCTTGTACGCTAAAACTTTGACGAGGGTCAGATGCAATTACACAAGATTTTTTGAGTTTGTGGGATTGTCTGACGCCACTTGCACCAGAAAATTTAGAAAAAAAAGGTCAAAAACAGTCGTTTAATTTGGCCCTTTTATAGTCGGATTACAGGCTGATGGACCAGCAATCAATAACTTCTATCTTAAAATTCTTACAGAAAGAATGATGAAGAGGTGGGGTAAAAATAAATTCAGAATTACGTACCGCATATAAAAATTAAAGCATTAAAACTGAGAAATTGCATCTGACATCTGAAATCAAAGTAACGTTGATTTTTTACGAATATAAGTTATCCTTGGATCAGAATGCGAAATGAGTTATTCTTGGATCAGATTGGTTGAATATTTGTTAATCATTACATTCCCTTTATATTATTTTGGGTAAATTTGCTATTATGGTACTTTTGTTTATTCAGGTATTCACAGCAGGGATTTTGAATTATGTAGACGTCTTGGACCGGTAAAGATCTGCTTCAAACTTTACAACTTGCACATTTCCAGACACGATATCAGGATTTGCCTCCATGTCAGCGCAAAACTTTATAAGTTTCGCTTTGGTAGAAACTTGGGATGTATTCATAAAAGGTTTGCCTTGGATGGAATCCCGACAAACATAAATAAATCAGATTCATTCAATAATTATAGAAATTATAAGAATTTCTTGACTTCAAGAGGATTTAAGTATAACGACAATATTGCAAGATTCGAACAATAACAACATCAAAGAAAATGGATCGTGGCTCATCCGAACAAAATATTTCCGGTTCAATCCCATCAATATTCCCATTTAAAGTACCAGTGTAATTCTTTTGAAAATAAAATCAAATGAAAATCTGACTCTTGGTTGTTGTTTTTAAATTCGAATCCACAAAATTTAGCATATTCGGTCTTCTACTGTATTCGATCGACAGCCGATAGAATACGCCAGGATTAATTGGTTACCCTTTCGGTTTCCTTTTTGCATATCACTTGCTTACCTGTTTTGTTGTTTATAATTGCAACACCCATAAAAATGCACCTGTGGTAAATGATCCCTATTATTTAATTCAACCTATAAAATCCATTTTTATAAAATGATTTTAACATTTCCTCCAGTTCAGTTCTTTTATTTTTTGCTCCAAAGTAATCATCACGCATTTTATTTATTTTAATATTGTATCAAGTTTGAATTTTAACATTGTAATAATCAGATAATATAATAAAATTAAATGTAACATAGTATTCAATAATAAATGTGTAATAATAACTCGGGGCGTGATAAAAGTTAAGAAAGCTTTGAGTTTGAATATGGAGGCACGGTTAAAAAGCTTATTTATAGTATCTAAGTGAGGGATAGTTTTTTCAAGGGAGACATTCGTCACCAAATGATGTAGTCCCTTTTGCTCTATACCACATTCTCGCCAGTTTTATTTCTAATCATAGAGAATCAATTTGCTCAACCGAACAAGCGTTCCTCATGCCGTGTTGGAGTATTTGAGCAACTGATTATTTTGTGTAGTCTCGGGCTTAAAGTCTTCCGGGCCTGGAGACGTATCATGTCTGCTTTGTCCAGAGTTGGTATACACCCATATTCTTCTGCGTGCTGGTTTTTCTAACTCTGAAAACAATGAGTGACAATTGGAGGGATAGATGGTAGTTTTTTCTGAGCTAACGATCGCTTGTCCTAATTCAGATCACAATGGACCTTCTCTGTCTGATCTTCCCAAGTTGTTAGGGATTCTGTATATAAAGCCTCCTCTGAGGCCGTATCTGAATGACAGGGCTCAATGCCGACATGTTTGTCTTCAAGTGGCGCAGTAGGACGATGGGATGCGAGATCCTCTTCAGCAGCTATACTTGGTGATGTTATATCACCAGCAGGTGTCAAATCTCTGAGAGAAATAGTGGATTCCTTTCATTTGAGTGTCGGAATAACACATAATGGGGATTCGCTACATTTAACTCCACCTCGTTTGTTAGTGGATTGTATTTATTGTGCCTGTAGCAGATTGTTAAATAGGTTTTTAAATATTTGCATATGTTAGGTAGAAAAGAAATAGAGTGTATAGTAACGAAAGAGACGGGCGGAAGTTGACTAATGATCACGTGTCGTAGAAAAACACAAAAATATGGCGTCGCCGATAGGATGCTTAAGTCTCTTGGACGAACCTGAATTTGTAGAGACTTGAATCCGTTATTTTGAAGCTCAGACTAGGGCTAAGAATTTGAAAGATAAGGTAAGAGGAGGGAGAAAATAAAATAACTGATCTCTTTCTAGCTTCAGCAGGCCATGAAGCTATAATGAAATTTTCTCTTCAGGCATACCCAAAACAAATGGATAATTTGACTTTCGTCGAAATTTCAGAAATTATAGAAAGAAGTTTACGACCTAAAATGAAAGTTGTCATAGCAGAAAGAATCAGATTCCTGTCCATTAAACAGAAACAAGCCGAATCAATTATGCAATATCTTCGCAGATTAAGAGAAGATAGCAGAATCTGCGAATTTGAGAAACTTGGAATTCAAGTTTTGGTTATTTAGAATGAATTGATTCAATTACCGTTGATTGAATGTATAGCTGACACATTTCATAAATATTGGAGCAATTACATTCGAATAGTTTGTCGCTAACGACATGTGTGGAAGTTATATAACAGCTGGAATTTATTCTTCAAATATAATTCTACTGAGGACAATGAGACAAATAAAAGGCGTTGATGTTCTTTTTTAAATACATAGACCTAAGAGAAAGAATTCTTCTGAAAAAATAAAATTACATCACATAACTTTTCCAATGCAAGTAAATATGGTAAGTGAAGTTACTCTGATCCCAATAAATTTCTGTGAAGAAATAGGTAAACCGAAATTGCGAGAAAAGGCATCTGAAATGGATACAATTTATGGATCTTTTATAAAAACTTTGGCATACTTCAATGAAACTTTTGAAACTCATGACCTATTTGAAATTATCCCTATTAAAATGGGGGAATGTAAAAAAAAACAAAAAAAAAACAACTCATAGACTATTCGGTATAGATGTTCTAAAGGGAGATATGTCAAAATTAATCAATAGCATAAAAGCAGATAAAAATAAAAATAACAGCATTAATATGCTACAAAGGGAGCATAGAATTAAATGAAATAGTGTCCCCCCCCACTGTTATTTTGAATCTCGGAAATTACCTATTCAACTTGTAAATTTGGTATTTGCTAATTTAAAGAAAATTATCAAGGAAAGAATTTTGGAGCATGTACTTCCAGATGGCAGTAAATGGGACACTGTCATTGTAGACAAAGATTTAAGAATATGTAGTGATTTAAAATAGGCATAAATCATAAAATATACTTGGATTATTTTCCTATTTCCAATATTAAAACCGTTATCCAGATATTATTCGATATGAAATGTTTTGCAAAAATTGATTTAAAATCGGCCTACAAATACATATTGATGATAAATTCAAAGAAATTGCTACAGTAAACACCACCATAGGATTATTAAGATGGATGAGTATACTTTTGGAGTGAAAATGTCAAGTATCATTTTTCAGAGAGCAATGGAAAACGTGTTAACTGACAAAATCAGTAATATGATTATTTATCAAAATGATATTTGTTAATAACAAATTAAATAAAATAATAAGACATGTGTTAAACAAATAATAAATGTGGGGATGACAATAAACAGTGACAAATGTGAATTTAATTTTGATACAATATCATATTTAAGGTACCAAATTTCAAAAGATGGTATTGCACCAGATCTAAAGTTAATTAAGAAAATTTCATAGGTATCTATTCCTACTAATAAAAAAGAATCAGACTTCTTTTTAAGATTAGTTAATCGTTATAATAGATACCTACCAAAATACAGCGACTAAATAGACCCATTTGCTGAACTGCGGTAAAAGAATAGTGAGTTCAAATAGATTCAAATTCAAAGCTTAGTATTCAAAGATTTAAAACAGATACTAGCCGAAAAAAAAAAAACATTTAAAAAATCTTTGATCCCAGAAATGAAGTTATGTTAACTCCGTGTGCGAATGAGTGAAGCTGTGTCAGCAATTTTATCGCAAGAGGTCCCTTAATAATGTATACATCAAGAAGATTGACGGCAGCCAAAATAAATTATTTCAATATTAAAAAAAGAGACATCGGTTAGAGCCCGATTATTTTTATTAGGTAAGAAGTTCAAATTAAAGTTGAACCATGAACTTCTAGAGTTTATTTTTAACCCTAGAAAGGAACTACTAAAATTTCTTTCTTCCAGGATTCTAAGGTGGGCAATGAATTTAATGTCTTATGATTTTGACATTGAGTGCGTAAAAGGAAATACAATACCACATTTCGATACGATGTCAGGGTTATCCAGCAGCCACATCGCCTTGTGGGTGTGGCTGCTGGAAGATTATTATATGTGGGGCGCAGTTGTTTGAGAGACCAAAAACTCGTAGCGCGAAAGATAATCTGAAGAAAAGAATTATGCTAGCATTCACCAACTTAAAGAAAGGAGACCGCACAGAAGAGTTGCAGGAGATTCCGAAGTCGTTTTCATTCAGTAAAATGACGATTTTATTGAATAAATTTACTCTTTATTATTTCAAGATATTTTTGCGTAATTTTGATAAATATATCTGTAAAAATGAGATATTAGTGTTATTTTCATTTTTGCGTAATTTAGACAACAATTTATCCTCCGCGGCCTCTATACACACACACACACACACACACACACACACACACACACACATATATATATATATATATATATATATATATATATATATATATATATATGTATACTAGCAGCATGGCCCGGCGTTGCCCATGCTTGATTCAAGCTTGGGTATTTTCTCTTTCTTAAAACTACACATTCCTTCTTATAATTAATGGTTAATCCTTTCTTCTGGCTTTCCTTTGCTACCTTGCTTAGGAAGCCCTGTAGTTTTCCTTCTATGTTTGATTTCAATACAGTGTCATCTACTATCTTGTACTGTTAAGATTGCGCCCACTGATAATAACTCCTTCTAAAATCACCACCACCTTTAGGATAGCCTTGAAGTAAAGGTTGAATCAATTCGGTGAAAAGACATATTATTGTCTTATGTCCCTTTCTATTTTTGTGTACCTATTCATTTTCTATCCGTATACAGGCGGCTTGTTCTCACTATAAGTTCATCATTACTTTAACATCCTTCCCATATAAATCATTCCTTTTTCTTTAGCTTTAAATTTTTGTGTCGTATCTTATCAAATGCTTTTACGTAATCTGTAAAACTTACATATACATCCTTCTGCTTTTCTATTGCTTTTTCCGATATCATTCTTATTATAATACAGAATTTTTTTGCAATATCTTTACCAAAACCATGTTACCCTTGACGCCTTTCCAGTCTAATTATGTGTCAGACCCTATTCATTAGAATTCACTCGATTAACTTCGTTATGTGGTTCATAAAGCTGATTTTCCGATGAAACTCGCATTCATTTGCGTCTGTTTTTTTTTTAGATAGCGCTTCAAGAGATGAATCTACTTAGTTATTTCGGTAAATCGCCATTGTTGTATTTTTCATCAATTATTTCTATGATCATGTCGATGCCGAAATCGTCTAAGACCGGGAAATAATATTGATAATACCTTGCAAAAAGCGTCAAATTTTATGATGTAAACGAATTAAGTGGAACGTATATTTTATTTATAGATAAATGCAAAAGTTATAGGTAACAAAACATATTTCATTAACACAGTATGCCATCAAATTTCTCCTTTTAATCATCTCATCCCAAGCAAGACTGTAATGTTATTAGTACGCAAGGAGTTACAGGGTTTGAAGGTGAAAGAGAAGTTTGAGAACGAGGAGGATTGTGGAAAGGACAAAAGATGAACGGGATTTAAGAAGATAGGAGATGGCGATTGACGTTGGATTTAAATGTTTGAAGATTGTAATTATCAGGTAAACAAAAAAAAAAAAAACGGAAAAGAGTTCTACAGGTGGAAAGTGCGAGAAAAGAGACTCTTGGAGTAGAAGTAATGGTTGCATTTACCTATTTCAATATTAAAAGGCTAATTTATTATTATTATTATTATTATTATTATTATTATTATTACTATTATACATTGTTATTGTACATATTAATATTAATATTTACTCATTGACATTTTATAATCTTCGACAGTTTTTGTTCAGTTCTTACTGTTTTAAATTATCTTCACTTGAATATTGTTTTCTGTTCTCATCTCTATCGCGAAGATAAAAAAATTCTATTGAGTGAATAAATGTACAGGCTGCGTCTATTCCACTAATTTTCTATACATGAAATCATTTTTTTTTTACTTGGCAAGGTGGACAGTAGTCAGCTATGGAGAAAGTGGAGGGCCATTTTCTTACATGGATCTACACGTGAGTTTCAACTTTTTTTGGTTGTAACCTGTATCACTTTAAATGCTTTGTTCAAGAAATTCCGTCAGCATTAAATGACCCATAAGGTGTTGATATGCCGTTAAACAAACAAATAAATCGAATTCCATTAATTCTCTGCCTTTATTGTAATAATTTCATCAAATATCAAGTGACATGTAATTTCACAACCTACGAAAGTACACCAAATCATTATTTCATCTTCACACTGCTATCTTCTAAGTTATATTGGTAATTATTTCCATAAAGTTCCCAACCCATTTACCTGTCAGTTCCATCCAATGGAGCTCTACATTATTCCCAAAAGTTACAGTTTCCAAAGCTGTTTTAATGTTGATCTCACAACTTAGACTTTTCTGTTTCTGATATTAACTGAAGGAAGATTATTTGTTTGTTTTCATGACTTTTTCCAACTTTCATATCTTTTCTCTATATTTTATTTTCGCAAATGAAAAATCGTTAAATATATTCTTTCGAGTCAATCCACTTTTTATGCAGATTTTTTAAATTTTTGACCAGCTCTCTTTTTATAATATTCTTAATCCCCCCACCACACACACTTTGTTTTCATGTCCCTTTTCCTTATTTTTATCTTTATCTGTTTGCAGATTCTTCTTTTTGTCCCGCAAAAGTTTTAATTGTAATTCCCATTAATTAATAAATTTGCATTACGATGATTCTGTCTTGGGGTTATATTTCCCTTTCTAACCATGGCAATCTTATATAAATGAAATTAAAACGTCAAGAAGACTAATAATTTGTATATATTTCTACGTAAAGCTCCCATTAGTAATACCTTTATACAGCAAAAATTAAATCTGTCAGAAAATTTTGTATCATTTAAAATATTTATTTACAATATGATGAACAACCATCGAGTTGCCTAACAAAATCTCATTAAATGTAAGTTCTTGCAAATGTTTTAAATAAAAATAGATATTTTAAACAGAAATGCATTTGTTATGTTTGTAGGATAACTAATTGTAGATCCTAACCACATCGGTTCTTTAATATTAATTTTATTACAAAAACATCGGTTAACAATTAATCTGATTTATTGTATTTAATTAATAAATGCCATTTAAGGAGATAATTCCTTCTTATTTCCAAAACAGATGTGAGGAATGACATGTCACTTCTATAAACATAAAACTGCCAAAATATATTTTAATTTTCCTCTTTATTATTTGCAGCCACTTACTCTATAAGAAGAAAAAATGAATTGCTGGATAAGACCTGGATAACAATGCTAATAGAAATGTCTAATAAAGAAATGATCCAAAAAGATTCTGCTAAATAATCTTTTAGGTGAACATAATTTGAGTTTTCATATAAACTAAATATAAAGAATTAGAAAAAAATTCACATCGACTGTCAAGGTTTTGTAAGCGTCTATTATAAGCTGTAATAATTTATCAATCTTTTTAAATATTTCCTTAGTCTACATAAATTACATTTAATGTCTATGGTAAGACAAATTAAGCCACTGAAGTAAATGTGTAAATAAATTTGCTTGGTATTATTATCTACTTACAAAATATTTCGTACTGCTTTCTGTGTTTATTTTTTTTTAATGCATATTGACAAAGGTTGGAAAACCCAATGAGGGCAGATCTCCCCATTTTTAAATAACAATAGGTCATTTTATTCATTTGAACTGTTAAGACTATTGATTGTTGATTTGACACTACAAAACTTTTTTTTTTTGGTATTCATTGTATGTAATGAAACACAAAAAGAAAATAAGCAATCATTAAAGAAATTCGGAAATAAACAAAAATGGAACCACTTTTAAGTATTACACAATTGAGTGAATTTCCAAGAATCCCCATGTACTTATATGATAGGATGTAAATTAGATATTCCATACTTGAATATTTATTAAAAACGGTGCCTGCTAAAACTATAAATTCCACTGGCAACTGAATTCAGACATTCGGGATTTTCTGACAGAGACAGGCAGACAACATTTGAATGAAACTGCGTCCTTCGACAGAAATCGCCTAAATACCCCACGATGAATTCGCTCGTCGTAATTGCAATGTTTTGCCCTGATTGGGTTTACATTTACATCAGCATCTGTCATAGATCGAAGTGATAACGAAATACCAGAATCAATGGAAGGTAAGTACAGAAAATTGCAAATTTCTAGTTTTTCTCTTTTCTCTCTCTCATATACACATTACACACACACGCACGCATATACACATACACATAGATATTTCAATAACTTTTGTTACCTCTCTTGATGTTTGCAATTGTATCTACATGATGAAGTTTAAAATTTTACAGAACATAAATTAGTGTTTTTCTCTTCACACGTAAAAAGTTTAAATTTCAGATGAAGACAAAAATTTTATCTTAGAAAATGAAGAACACAACAATTGCTTGTCTTAGAAAAAATAATCAAGACCCTGATGACGACATGTGCTAATGTCGAAAGTGCTCGGAAGAAAATAAATATAGATAAACATGGTAGTTTTCTTACTTCCTTTAATAGGAATACTAAGAAACTTGTCCGTAGTTACGAGAGGATCCTATTAAAAAACTGTAGGCAAAACTTGTCAAAATTATTTAGTGAGATATGTTTTAATATATATAATATATATATGGGGCTTTTCTGTGCGTGGTTGTGTGTGCAACAACCAGACTACCCGCACATGCGCTTTGATTATAGCTGTGCAGAACAAATAACATTTGTTGGAAGAAACGAATACTAAGAATGTGTCACAGCGTGACACAAGGGGCCCAAAACGACCCAGGGTTTTACAGGAAATGAAAGTGAAAGAAAACTGAGAATAAGGAGGATTGAGGAAATGACAAAAATGTTATATGCAACATTGTTATTCTGTTTTTTAATCAGTACCACCCCAAGCAAATCAGTAGAGTCACTAGTACGCAAGAGGTTACAGGGTGTGGGGAAATTAGGAACAGAGACATCAGTAATGAAGAGAAAGAGAAAAGAGCAATCAGGAGGACAGTAGATAGCGATTCAAACTGAGTATAAATTTTTGCAAATTAACGTTGTTTGGAAAGCATGGAGCCTGGAAGAAGTTTCACAAGCGAGAAGTGCGAGATAAGAAACTGTGAGCATAAAAGTTACGATTACATCTAACTAGATCAACTGAAAATTGATGAGATCTCGTTGCCAGTCTAGTATTGCGCTTAAATTCATACAGTCTAGATGCCATAACGAATAACTCATCCGAACAATGAACATGAAAGTATTTATTATAAAGGCACAGAGTGCCTACCTTTACAGTGGTAAAAAGTGACTAAATCCGAGCCGCCAGATCATGACCATAATATTGCTGATACTTCTTTTGGATCTTATAAAAGGCGTTCAAGGAAAATTGTGGAGCACTGGGCCATATATAAGAGCAATATTCTAAGCATGGATGAATAGTAAGACTTACAGATACACAAGATAGATTCCGGAGAGAAAAACTGTCACGCCCAACACAGTGAACCAATTTTGTTAGCAGCTGATCTAACGATTTATTCAATGTAAACTTTTCACTTCATGTCAGCTGAGAACGTTGGCTCGAGAAGGCGCAATGATTCACTTTCTTGGTGGATAGCATCAACCATGCTGATGGAAAGCAGAGAGAAGTCTCTCAGATGATTAATAGAGATAAGTTTAGTTTTGGAGGCGTTAAAATTGACAAGCCATCTTTTGTGACAGTTATCGACGATTTTGATTTGTCGTTTTGTTTTCAGCTGCTATTTTCACCTTCTCTAACTGATTAGCCTTACTATCGAGGCAGGAATAAATGGTAGTGTCGTCAGTGTAGATGCTAAGGTGTGAGCTGATGTCATCAAAAAGATGATTAATGAAGATTCAAAACAGTGTAGGACCAAATAGAAGAGCCCTAGGGGCACACACACGTTAGTACGAAAGAATGTAGACGAGTGGCCTTTCAGAACCACTTCTATTTCAATTGGGAGGTTGAAGATGTCAGTCCAAGAGGCTTCATAAAGAAAGTCTAGGAATGAGTCCCAATCAGTATGCTGTTACCGGAAAGTGGTCTTTGCATATGGGCTTCCTGTTTAATAGATGATTGGAAGGAGATATCAATAGCTACCACTGAGTGATCCGAGTTACCAAGAGGGCAGTATTGTGAAGCTTGGCAAGAACAGAGAGAGAGAGATAGAAATAGATCCAATAGAGAAGCATATTGATCGATTTGACTAGGGATCAAGTAGAGAAACCCTCGATTTGAGTGAGGGATTGGGTAATGGAAAATTTAATGTCTCTATAATATCAGCATCATTAGAATGTTTCAGCCACCTGTTGTGGTGTACATTAAAGTTACCGAAGACATAGATGTTCGTAGATGGATGGATGGATATATATATATATATATATATATATATATATATATATATATGTGTGTGTGTGTGTGTGTGTGTGTGTGTGTGTGTGTGTGTGTGTGTGTGTGTTGGAAATAATGTAAGGTATGCTGAAAATTTCTCGGTCTGACCTACTGATAAAAATCTCACCAAAGTACCAAACATTTTTTTGTGGAGTATGCTTTATTTGTCTAATTGAATATTTGTCAAAATTTAACATTATAATGTTATATATATATATATATATATATATATATATATATATATATATATATATATATATATATATGTGTGTGTGTGTGTGTGTGTGTGTGAACTGTGTGTGTGGTGTGTGTGTGATCCTCACCGGTGTGCATGTGGGAAAATGTGCATGTTAATCTTCGAGGTTTTGTTTTGGTTTACCTTCGACCATTATTATCGTTTCTCAAACACAAGCAAAAATACAGGATTTTGAAATAAATTTTCAAAGCAGTCTTAGACAACAACCTGACATCTCATTGTAAAATACGATTTTCTTCAAAATTAAAAGCTAATTTATTCATGAGTGCATTTGTAAATTAAAAAATATTTTTCTGCGGTGTTTCTAAATTTTATAAATTTCTATCGATTATTCTGTCTCCGAATTTGGTTTGACCCAGATAGCCGTGACTGTCACACGACTGAGACACGTCGTAGATCTTCAAATGTAGCAGTTATCTCAAGATCGACCATTCACCTGTATCGTCAAAATAAAATTTATTAACATCACAATGTTTTAGCACAGATGCCTTTTATCCAGGAGTCAGCAACTGAAGTGAATTTTGATTACAATGAAATAATAAAATCAATAAAAATTATTGAAAACGTAGTTATGTTTTCATTATTTTTTTACTGATTTATAAATATATACCAATTCGCAGTGGCGTTCATCGTAATGTAATTGTTAATGAACCGCTTCTAAACGCATAAAGTTGGCAGATTAAGGAATTTGATCTCACCGAGGGTTTAAACATATCTGTAATAAAATGAAAATACGTTTAGCAAATAATAATTTTCGAGGTTCTTATTTTTTGATTTATACTTAAGAATGGAAACAATGTTAATCATTGAATTTACCTTTATTTTACTAAAGTTTTTTATTTAAACGATTTTTAAAAAAAAAATACAGAGTGCGATGGATAAATTGTCGTCTAAATTACACAAAAAATGAAAAACAGCGCTGACATCTCATTATAACAGATATAAATTAAAAAAATTATAAAAATAACTTGAAATATTAAAAGACAAGAGTAAATTTATTCATAAGATCACCATTGGTTCAACCACGATCTCAGTGATATGTCTAATGATTTCTTTAACAAAAATCGATATGGAAAAATTATTTGAAGATAACATTTGTTAGATGTTTTTTCATGTAATTTTATGTATCTATCTTCGTCCGTATGTCTCTTCTAAAACTATGCATAATTTTATCTATGCTTTAAAAATTACGAATGTTGAGGTGTTTAATTTTAGTTGCATCTTAAGCATCATTAAAACAAAAAATCAATACTGCTTGTCTGGCGACCATGGTTACCCTCCCAATGTTACATCGGACAAGTAATACTGAATTAAATTACAAAACATAGAAGAATTCCATTTTGCTGTCTCAAGTCATCTCCATCAACCATCTTGGTATGCCATCAGTTAATTGTCATGACAAGTGGTCTTGATTTGACAGCGTTCAAGATGGAACATTACAGAGTTATATCACTGCCACAATTGAGTCTTGATCATGACATTACAGTTCATGTTTTTAGTCTGATATTTTTGTACATTACAATAAGCGTTATGACTAGGGAAGAAAGATGACAATTTCTTGATATGAATCCAATTTTAATTCTTTTTTGACAATTATTTGATTTACGCTTTGGAACATTACAAGGGGTTATGGAGGATAGGAGTCTTGAAAGTCTTGATTTGAAACGTCTCATAAACTAATCGCAGAGAAGATGACAATTGACTTCGATTTGAGAAAATGGATATTGACAGCTTTTATATCATAGGAAAAAGATGATGTTCGATGATGAACAAGATTTCAATTTTTATCAGGAAGACGATGAGAAGAAGAAGAGGTTGAAGATAACATTTCAAATATCGATGATTTAGACAAATTGAATCCGCAGAGATCAGCGTTAAAATAGCGAAATAAGTTGTTTGAAGAGGTTAAGATGGAACATTACAATGGCTATGAGGGATAGGAAGAAAGAATGTTGAATCTTGAACAATCTCTGAAAATTTTCAGACAAAAAGTAACAATTAAGTTTCTTTGAATAAGTCTATTCACAAAGATTATGATGTCAAAAATCTTGAAATATTTTTTGTTAGGAACATTACAAAGTAAAAAACGTTGTTTAAAAGTCAACAAAAATAGTAAATAATAAAACCAATCTTGATTTGATATTAATAAAATTTATTTAAACAAACTATTTGAAGAGGTCATAATTTTGGAAAGAAAATATATTCTTTTTGAAGCTCAAGAATAATGAGCTTGAGGATATCTATGCACAGTGGCGTAACATTATTATAAGGATAAGAATCATATCTTCATCATTCAATTCTCAATTTTATGGTGGTTCCTCTTTGATTTGATGTTGAGATATAACCTTCAAAGTTGTAAACGGATACATTTTCAGTTGAATCATTGAATTTTTACAATACCTGAATTTTAGCAATACCTGAATTTTTATGAGGAATACCTGTATTAAGCAATAACTTACAATTTTAGTTACCTGGATGATGAAATATGACTTGATTTGAAATTAAGATAACAAGGTCGCTAGTTGATGTACAAATCTTTAAATTCCAGACAAAATTATTTCGTTTTTTGAGAAAAAAACTCTTATGAAGAGGTCAAGATAATATTTTAACTTATCTGTACCATTGGAACACTGTAACGAAAAGAAATTCATTTGAAGAAAGGAATTTGCTCAAGTATTGGTTCACAATTTCTAGTCCAATTATTCTACAGGATAACAATAATCATTGATAAAATGAATTATAAATAATTTCATTAAATCATAAATAATTTTGCATTTTCTTGAAGTTTATTTCCTAAATTTATATTTTATACCAAAAGATAAATTATTTTTTATATTCAAGATCTTCGATAGAAAATAGATGTTCACTATCTAAAACTTATGTTGTAGAAGAGAACTAGTTTTATCTAATATCTGATAACATGAAAAAGGAATTAGGAATTATTAGACGTTAGATTTTAATATTTGTATCTAATCTAAAAGAGATGACTTTTGTTTGAAGGTTCCTTCATTTAAAAGAAATACATTTGTCTATTAAAATTTCATCAAAAATACCATTGAATATAAATGGTTACTGTCAAAATGGTAATGGTGAATGAGGTACCGATTTGAATGGAAGAGACATAACGTGTAGTAGTATAATTACAAGGACAAGGGAAGTGGTAGTTATGAGGATAGAGAAAGATGACGTAGTTATGAGGAAAAGAAGTGGTAGTTATGAGGAAAGGGAAATTGTTTTGGTAGTTATGGTAGGATAGGATAGGGAAAAGATGACAATTGAGTCTTGATTTGAATAAGTCAAGATGGATAACAAAGAAATTTCCAAGAAGACAACTGAGTCTTGATTTGAAGAGGTTAATATGGAACATGACAAAGTGGTAGTTATATGGATAGGGAAGAAAGATAACAATTGAGTCTTGATTTGAAGAGGTCAAGATGGAACATTACAAAGTGGTAGTTATGAGGATAGAGAAGATGACAATTGAGTCTTGAATTGAAGAGTTCAAGGATGGAACATTACAAGTTATTTGAATAGGATATGGAAAATCATTGACAAAAATGAATTATAAATCACTTAGTTAAATCAAAAAATAATTTTGCATTGTCTTGCATTTTATTTCATATTTATATATCATAAACAAATGATAAATTATTTTTTACAAAAATCTTCGATAGAAAAAAATAGGATGTTCACTATTTAAAAACTTATAAAAACAAACAGATAAACTCTGGGAAGAGAACTATTTTTAAAAGTAAAAAAAATCTAATATCTTATATTGAAAAAGAATTAGGAATTATTAGACGTTAATTTTAATTATTTTTATTATCTAATCCTAAAAGAGATGACTTTAATGGTTCATTCACGAGGTACCCGATTTGAATGGAATAGAAAAAACAATCTGGAAGAAACGTGGTAAGTATCTGTGAAGAAGTTATGAGGATATAGAAAAAAGGTAGTTATATCTCAAGAAATTAAAGGATACAAAATTTGGTGTTGGAAAGATATATATATATAGGAATATTATAAACGGATATATGGTAGTTATGAGGATAGAAGAAAGATGACAATTGGTCTTGATTTGAATAATTCAAGATGGACTTCCTTGAGGAATAATTTCTTATTTTCATTAGGATTCACTGTAAAAAGTTGGTAGTTATCTTCTTGATATAAAAGCATGATCCAGTTATTTTTGCCGATTCTTCTCGTAGAAAATCCATTTGATATTAGTTATATTGATTTTCTTTAAACTTTGGTTTGCGTTGTGTTGAATCGTTGAAGGGATAAACGAAAGTGGTTACGCTTTTGAAAAACTGATGTGCAAGCAATAGTTATGAGGATAGATTTTGGTTTTATCAGGATAACAAATTTAACGGTAGTTACTTTCTTGCAATTACACAAATTATCAGGATTGTTAAAATTCTGGTATTTTTCTTCTATGAGGGAATTATACTATTAAAGTTGTTTTGGCTGTTATCATTTTACTATGATTTTGTTAAGTTTGTTTAGTTTTGAAAATGTTTTCCTTTAAAATCGATTGGTACATTATCCGATATTTGTCCTTACCTGGTCGTTAAATGTAGGAATAAATAAAATTGGTAGTTATGAGGATAGAGAGATTTTTGGTAGTTGAGGACCTTCCGAGAAGTGGTATATTATTCTTAGGATTAAATATTTTCTTTACTGGAAGAATTCGTACATAACCTGTCGTTATGAGGATAAGGAAGGGTAGTTATTTCTGGATTTAGGCTAAACTGTGTTGTTAATTAGTTAAATGAAGGACCAAGTAACTTTTAGTTATCAAACTCCAGATTTAAATAGTTCTTATTGTGTCGTTCTTTTGACTGTTATTCGTTATACAACAGTCCATCATCTCTCGTTATAAACAGGATCGTCAATTTCGTAATTATGAGGATAAGGAAAATGGTAGTTATCCAGGATATTGATGATCCTTGTGGTAGTTATGATTGGATTTTTAATTCACTTCGAAAAAACAAAGACTGCGACAATTGAATCTTTTATTTGGTTTTAAATCAACGATTCAGCATTACTAAGTGGCATCAGATCTTTTATGGTAAAAAGGCTGTCTTGATATCATAGTTTATGATTATGTTTTGGCTTTTATTTTTATAGAACAAAACTATGCAAACATTCGGCAATGCTGGTCTATTTGTTTATTTATGAAAATAACGCCTGACCAGTGAAAAAGACTTGTAATGTTTTAAGCAATGTTACACTTTGAAAATAAATAAGCAAAAATATTTGTAAACAGAGGGCCATCAAAACTATTTTTTGGGCCCAACATGAACGATTCAAAAATGATATTGCAGACCATTGTTGAGTTTAACTGAAAAAACAAAAAATTAATATCAATGATAAGCTTCTACAACAATAACCCCAAAATATAACAAATTTATGTCAATCTTAAATAATAAAATGCCCAACAATAAGTTTATATTAGAGAATTATGAGCCTGGATGATTCCAAATTTTTCCCCTCAACGTTTTGAATGTTTTATCTATAGCAACAATACACTGCCTTTATCTATTATAATGAAACTTTATATACATTCAATGAATAATGCCTTTACTATAATTTGAAAGAAGATTCCATAAACAAAAATGAATAATGTTTTTATATATTTAATAGTGAGCCAGTCATAATAATGCTTTTATAGTCCACAACAATAATAATGCTCAAAAATATTCATGTGATATGTAAAAGACAGCCATTTTTTATACACAAATAATAATCGAAGACTTTATATAAATGCTCTTCATTGCTTCTGATATTTGACAGATTATATACACAATAATAACTGCCTGTATATAATAATTTTTTAAGAATATATATATATATAAATATACACAATTATATAGTTAAATCAACAGTTTTTAATCCCGAACCACTCGTCAGGAATGGTCAAAAATCTCTTAGAAAAAAAAGAAAGAAAAAAAGAAAAGAAAGAACAAGCAGAGCGAACAATTAATTGTAATTTGATATTTGAGCTTTATCAAAACTGATGACCAGCAATCAATGTACGCTAAAAATTTTGAGAGGGTGGGATTACACAAGATCTTGAGTTTAGGATTGTTCATACCAGAAAATTTAGAAAAAAGGTCAAAAAAAAAACAGTCGTTTAATTTATAAAATAGACCAACAATCAAAACTTCTATCTATAATTCTTACAGAAAGAATGATGAAGAGGTGGGGAAAAGCGTACGTACATATAAAAAAATTAAAACATTAAAACTGAGAAATTGCAAAGTCAAAGTAACGTTGATTTTTACGAATATAAGTTATCCTTGGATCAGATTGCGAGATAAGTTATCCTTGGATCAGATTGGTTGAATATTTGTTAATCATTGCATTCCCTTTATATTATTTTGGGTAAATTTGCTGATAAGGTACTTTTGTTTATTCAGGTATTCACAGCAGGGATTTTGAAATATGTAGATATCTTGGACTACCGATAGTCTGCTACAAACTTTACAACTTGCACATTTCCAGACACGATATCAGGATTTGCCTCCATGTCAGCGCAAAACTTTATAAGTTGCATTTTGGTAGAAACTTGGGATGTATTCATAAAAGGTTTGCCTTGGATGGAATCCCGACAAACATTAATAAATCATATTCATTCAATGATTATAGAAATTATAAGAACTCCTTGACTTCAAGTGGATTTAAGTATAACGACAATATCGCAAGATTCGAACAATAACAACATCAAAGAAAATGGATCGTGGCTCATCCGAACAAAATATTTCCGGTTCAATCCCATCAATATTCCCATTTAAAGTACCAGTGTAATTCTTTTGCAAATAAAATCAAATGAAAATCTGATTCGTGGTTGTTGTTTTTAAATTCGAATCCACAAAATTTAGCATATTCGGTCTTCTACTGTATTCGATCGACAATGATAGAATACACCAGGATTAATTGGTTACCCTTTCGGTTTCCTTTTGCATATCACTTGCTTACCTGTTTTGTTGTTTATAATTGCAACACCCATAAAAATGCACCTGTGGTAAATGATCCCTATTATTTAATTCAACCTATAAAATCCATTTTTTATAAAAATGATTTTAACATTTCCTCCAGTTCAGTTCTTTTTATTTTTTTATTCCAAAGTAATCATCACGCATTTTATTTATTTTAATATTGTATCAAGTTTGAATTTTAACATTGTAATAATCAGATAATATAATAAAATTAAATGTAACATAGTATTCAATAATAAATGTGTAATAATAACTCGGGGCGTGATAAAAGTTAAAAAAGCTTTGAGTTTGAATGTGAGGCACGGTTAAAAAGCTTATTTATAGTATCTAAGTGAGGGATGGTTTTTCAAGGAGACATTCGTCACCAAATGATGTAGTCCCTTTGCTCTATACCACATTCTCGCCAGTTTTATTTCAATCAGAGAAATCAATTTGCTCAACCGAACAAGCGTTCTGCATGCCTTGTTGGAGTATTTGAGCAACTGATTATTTTGTGTAGTCTCGGGCTTAAAGTCTTCCGGGCCTGAGACGTATCATGTCTGCTTTGTCAGAGTTGGTATACACCCATATTCTTCTGCATGCTGGTTTTCTAACTCTGAAAAACAATGAGTGACAATTGGAGGGTGGATGGGAGTTTTTCTGAGCTAACGATCGCTTGTCCTAATTCAGATCACAATGGACCTTCTGTCTGATCTTCCCAAGTTGTTAGGGATTCTGTATAAAAGCCTCCTCTGAGGCCGTATCTGAATCACAGGGCTCAATGCCGACATGTTTTGTCTTCAGGTGGCGCAGTAGGACGATGGGATGGGATCCTTCATCAGCTATACTTGGTGATGTTATATCTCCAGCAGGTGTCAAATCTCTGAGAGAAATAGTGGATTCCTTTCATTTAAGTGTCGGAATAACACATAATGGAGATTCGCTACATTTAAATCCACCTCGTTTGTTAAATAGATTGTATTTATTGTGCCTGTAGCAGATTGTTAAATAGGTTTTTAAATATTTGCATATGTTAGGTAGAAAAGAAATAGAGTGTATAGTAACGAAAGTGACGGGCGGAAGTTGACTATTGATCACGTGTCGTAGAAAAACACAAAAATATGGCGTCGACGATAGGATGCTTAAGTCTCTTGGACGAACCTGAATTTGTAGAGACTTGGATCCGTTATTTTGAAGGTCAGACTAGGGCTAAGAATTTGAAAGATAAGGTAAGAGGAGGGAGAAAATAAAATAACTGATCTCTTTCTAGCTTCAGCAGGCCATGAAGCTATAATGAAATTTTCTCTTCAGGCATAGCCAAAAACAAATGGATAATTTGACTTTCGTCGAAATTTCAGAAATTATAAAAAAGAAGTTTACGACCTAAAATGAAAGTTGTCATAGCAGAAAGAATCAGATTCTTGTCCATTAAACAGAAACAAGGCGAATCAATTATGCAATATCTTCGCTGATTAAAAGAAGCTAGCAGAATCTACGAATTTGAGAAACTTGGAATTCAAGATTTGGTTATTTAGACTGAATTGATTCAATTATCGTTGATTGAATGTATAGCTGACACATTTCATAAATATTGGAGCAATTACATTCGAATAGTTTGTCTCTAACGACATGTGTGGAAGTTATATAACAGCTGGAACTTATTCTTCAAATATAATTCTACTGAGGACAATGAGACAAATAAAAGGCGTTGATGTTCTTTTTAAATACATAGACCTAAGAAAAAAAATTCTTTTGAAAAATAAAATTACATCACATAACTTTTCCAATGCAAGTAAATATGGTAAGTGAAGTTACTCTGATTCCAAGAAATTTCTGTGAAGAAATAGGTAAACCGAAATTGCGAAAAAAGCCATCTGAAATGGATACAATTTATGGATCTTTATAAAAACTTTGGCATACTTCAATGAAAATTTTGAAACCCATGACCTATTTGAAATTATCCCTATTAAAATGGGGGAATGTATGTAAAAAAAAAAACAACTCATAGACTATTCGGTATAGATGTTCTAAAGGGAGATATGTCAAAATTAATCAATAGCATAAAAGCAGATAAAAATAAAAAATAACAGCATTAATATGCTACAAAGGGAGCATAGAATTAAATGAAATATTGCCCCCCCCTGTTATTTTGAATCTCGGAAATGACCTATTCAACTTGTAAATTTGGTATTTGCTAATTTAAAGAAAATTATCAAGGAAAAGAATTTTGGAGCATGTACTTCCAGATGGCAGTAAATGGGACACTGTCATTGTAGACAAAGATTTAAAATATGTAATTTAAAATAGGCGTAAATAATAAAATATACTTGGATTCTTTTCCTATTTCCAATATTAAAACCGTTATCCAGATATTATTCGATATGAAATGTTTTGCAAAAATTGATTTAAAATCGGCCTACAATCAAATACATATTTGATGATAAATTCAAAGAAATTGCTACAGTAAACACCACCATAGGATTATTAAGATGGATGAGTATACTTTTGGAGTGAAAATGTCAAGTATCATTTTTCAGAGAGCAATGGAAAACGTGTTAACTGACAAAATCAGTAATATGATTATTTATCAAAATGATATTTGTTAATAACAAATTAAATAAAATAATAGGACATGTGTTAAACAAATAATAAATGTGGGGATGACAATAAACAGTGACAAATGTGAATTTAATTTTGATACAATATCATATTTAGGGTACCAAATTTCAAAAGATGGTATTGCACCAGATCTAAAGTTAATTAAGAAAATTTCATAGGTATCTATTCCTACTAATAAAAAAGAATTAGACTTCTTTTTAAGATCAGTTAATCTTTATAATGGATACCTACCAAAATACAGCGACTAAATAGTCCCATTTGCTGAACTGCGGTAAAAGAATAGTGAGTTCAAATAGATTCATATTCAAAGCTTAGTATTCAAGGATTTAAAACAGATACTAGCCGAAAAAAAAAAACATTTAAAAAATCTTTGATCCCAGAAATGAAGTTATGTTAACTACGTGTGCGAATGAGTGAAGCTGTGTCAGCAATTTTATCGCAAGAGGTCCCTTAATAATATATACATCAAGAAGATTGACGGCAGCCAAAATAAATTATTTCAATATTAAAAAAAGAGACATCGGTTAGAGCCCGATTATTTTTATTAGGTAAGAAGTTCAAATTAAAGTTGGACCATAAACTTCTAGAGTTTATTTTTAACCCTAGAAAGGAACTACTAAAATTTCTTTCTTCCAGGATTCTAAGGTGGGCAATGAATTTAATGTCTTATGATTTTGACATTGAGTGCGTAAAAGGAAATACAATACCACATTTCGATACGATGTCATAGGGTTATCCAGCAGCCACATCGCCTTGTGGGTGTGGCTGCTGGAAGATTATTATATGTGTGGGGCGCAGTTGTTTGAGAGACCAAAAAAACTCGTAGCGCGAAAGATAATCTGAAGAAAAGAATTATGCTAGCATTCACCAACTTAAAGAAGGAGACCGCACAGAAGAGTTGCAGGAGATTCCGAAGTCGTTTTCATTCAGTAAAATGACGATTTTATTGAATAAATTTACTCTTTATTATTTCCAAGATATTTTTTATGTAATTTTGATAAATATATCTGTAAAAAATGAGATATCAGTGTTATTTTCATTTTTGCGTAATTTAGACAACAATTTATCCTCCGCGACCACACACACACACACACACACACACACACACACACACACACACATATATATATAATATATATATATATATATATATATATATATATATATGTATACAGCAGCATGGCCAGCGTTGCCTGTGCTTGATTCAAAAAAATCGTGCGATTTTTCTCTTTCTTAAACTATCACATTCCTTCTTATATTTTTGGTTAAATGCTTTCTTTTAAGGCTTTCCCTTTGCCGTACCTTGCTACAAGCCCTTAGTTTCTTGCCTATTTGATTTCAATATACTGTCATCTAAATCTTGTACTGTTAAGATTGCGCAAAATGACAATAACTCCTTCTAAAATCACCTCGTACCTTTTAGGATAGCCTTGAATGAAAAAATCAATGTTAAAAGACATATTTTTGTCTTATGTCCCAATATTTTTTGCGGAATCCCTATTCAACGTTGATTTAAGCAAGCAGAATGAGCCAGTTCTCACTATAAGTTCATCATTATTTAACATCCTTCCCCATAAATCATTCCTTTTTCTTTAGCTTTAAATTTTTGTGTCGTATCTTATCAAATGCTTTCACGTAATCTCCGCGCTTAATATACATCCTTCCTGCCTTTCGTTGCTTTTTCCGATATCATTCTTATTATAATACAGAATTTTTTGCAATATCTTTTAAAAAACCATGTTACCCTTGACGCCTTTCCAGTCTAATTATATCGATGACCCTATTCATTAGAATTCCTGATTAACTTCGTTATGTGGTTCATAAATTTGATTTTCAAATCCGTCGCATTCATTTGCGTCTGTTTTTTTTTTTAGATACACCTTCAAGAGATGAATCTACTTAGTTATTTCGGTAAATCGCCATTGTTGTATTTTTTCATCAATTATTTCTATGATCATGTCGATTTTTTTCAATCGTCTAAGACCGGAAATAATATTGATAATACCTTGCAAAAAGCGTCAAATTTTATGATGTAAACGAATTAAGTGGAACGTATATTTTATTTATAGATAAATGCAAAAGTTATAGGTAACAAAACATATTTCATTAACACAGTATGCCATCAAATTTCTCCTTTTAATCATCTCATCCTTTTAAGACTGTAATGTTTATTAAATACGCAAGGAGTTACAGGTTTGAAGGCAAAGAATTTTTGAGAACGAGGAGGATTTTGGAAAGGACAAAAAGATGAACAGGATTTAAGAAGATAGGAGATGGCGATTGACGTTGGATTTAAATGTTTAAGATTGTAATTATCAGGTAAACAAAAAAAAAAAAAAAAAGGAAAAAGAGTTCTACAGGTGGAAAGTTGAAAAAAGAGACTCTTGGACGTAGAAGTAATGGTTGCATTTACCTATTTCAATATTAAAATAATTTGTTATTATTATTATTATTATTATTATTATTATTATTATTATTACTATTATACATTGTTATTGTACATATTAATATTAATATTTACTCATTGACATTTTATAATCTTCGACAGTTTTTGTTCATTTCTTACTGTTTAAATTATCTTCACTTGAATATTGTTTTCTGTTCTCATCTCTATCGCGAAGATAAAAAAATTCTATTGAGTGAATAAATGTACAGGCTGCGTCTATTCCACTAATTTTCTATACATGAAATCATTTTTTTTTACTTGGCAAGGTGGACCTAGTCAGCTATGGAGAAACCAGGGCCATTTTCTTAAAATGGATCTACACGTGAGTTTCAACATTTTTTGGTAAATAAATCTGTATTACAACAAAAACTTTGTTCAAGAAATTCTCTTCTTTAAATATACATAAGGTTTTTGATATCGTTAAACAAACAAATAAATCTTTCTTCTATTAATTCTCTGCATTTATTATATATATTTCATCAAATATCAATATACATGTATATTTCACAACCTACGAAAGTACGATATCAATCATTATTTAAAATTCATATTTGCTATCTTTTTCTTTATATTGGTTTTTATTTCCAGAAATAAAAAAACCCATTTACCTGTCAGTTCCATCCAATGGATTACTCTATTTATCCCCAAAAGTTACAGTTTCCAAAGCTGTTTTCTATGTTGATCTCTGTTTCTGACTTTTCTGTTTCTGATATTAACTTGAAGGAAGATTATTTGTTTAATTTTCATGACTTTTTTCCAACTTTTCATATCTTTTCTCTATTTTTTTTTTCGCAAATGAAAAATCGTTAAATATATTCTTTTTCGAGTCAATCCACTTTTTATGCAGATTTTTTAAATTTTGACCAGCTCTTTTTATAATATTCTTAATTCCCCCACCACACACTTTGTTTTCATGTCCCTTTTCCTTATTTTTTATCTTTATCTGTTTGGTAGATTCTTCTTTTTAGAACTAAAAGTTTTAATTCACAATTCCATTAATTAATCCTTTCTTTGCATTACGATGATTCTGTCTTGGGTTATATTTCCCTTTCTAACCATGGCAATCTTATATAAATGAAATTAAAAACGTCAAGAAGACTAATAATTTGTATATTTTCTACGTAAAAAGCTCCACCATTAGTAATACCTTTATACAGCAAAAATTAAATCATCAGAAAATTTGTATCATTTAAAATATTTATTTACAATATGATGAACAACCATCATTTGCCTAACAAAATCTCATTAAATTAAGTTCTTGCAAATGTTTTAAATAAAAAAATAATATTTTTAACAGAAATGCATTTGTTATGTTTGTAGGATAACTAATTGTAGATCCTAACCACATCGGTTCTTTAATATTAATTTTATTACAAAAACATCGTGGTTAACAATTAATCTGATTTTCTTGTATTTAATTAATAAATGCCATTTAAGGAGATAATTCAATTCTTATTTCCAAAACAGATGTTAGGAATGACATGTCACTTCTATAAACATAAAACTGCCAAAATATATTTTAATTTTCCTCTTTATTATTTGCAGCCACTTACTCTATAAGAAGAAAATGGAATTGCTGGATAAGACCTGATAACAATGCTTTTTTAGAAATGTCTAATAAAGAAATGATCCAAAAAGATTCTGCTAAATAATCTTTTAGGTGAACATAATTTGAGTTTTCATATAAACTAAATATAAAGAATTAGAAAAACATTCACATCGACTGTCAAGGTTTTGTAAGCGTCTATTATAAGCTGTAATAATTTATCAATCTTTTAAAATATTTCCTTAGTCTACATAAATTACATTTAATGTCTATGGTAAGACAAATTAAGCCACTGAAGTAAATGTGTAAATAAATTTGCTTGGTATTATTATCTACTTACAAAATATTTCGTACTGCTTTCTGTGTTTATTTTTTCTGCATATTGACAAAGGTTGGAAAACCCAATGAGGGCAGATCTCTCCCATTTTTAAATAACAATAGGTCATTTTATTCATTTGAACTGTTAAGACTATTGATTGTTGATTTGACACTACAAACCTTTTTTTTTTTGGTATTCATTGTATGTAATGAAACACAAAAAGGAAATAAGCAATCATTAAAGAAATTCCGGAAATAAACAAAATGGAACCACTTTTAAGTATTACACAATTGAGTGAATTTCCAAGAATCCCCATGTACTTATATGATAGGATGTAAATTAGATATTCCACACTTGAATATTTATTAAAAACGGTGCCTGCTAAAACTATAAATTCCACTGGCAACTGAATTCAGACATTCGGGATTTTCTGACAGGGACAGGCAGACAACATTTGAATGAAACTGCGTTCTTCGACAGAAATCGCCTAAGACCCCACGATGAATTCGCTCGTCGTAATTGCAATGTTTGCCCTGATTGGGTTTACATTTACATCAGCATCTGTCATAGATCGAAGTGATAACGAAATACCAGAATCAATGGAAGGTAAGTACAGAAAATTGCAAATTTCTAGTTTTTCTCTTTTCTCTCTCTCATATACACATTACACACACGCACGCATATACACATACACATAGATATTTCAATAACTTTGTTACCTCTCTTGATGTTTGCACTTGTATCTACATGATGAAGTTTAAAAATTTTACAGAACATAACCTTAGTGTTTTTCTCTTCACACGTAAAAGTTTAAATTTCAGATGAAGACAAAAATTTTATCTTAGAAAATGAAGAACACAACAATTGCTTGTCTTAGAAAAAACAAGACCCTGATGACGACATGTGCTAATGTCGAAAGTGCTCGGAAGAAAATAAATATAGATAAACATGGTAGTTTTCTTACTTCCTTTAATAGGAATACTAAGAAACTTGTCCGTAGTTACGAGAGGATCCTATTAAAAAACTGTAGGCAAAACTTGTCAAAATTATTTAGTGAGATATGTTTTAATATATATAATATATATATATGGGGCTTTTCTGTGCGTGGTTGTGTGTGCAACAACCAGACTACCCGCACATGCGCTTTGATTATAGCTGTGCAGAACAAATAACATTTGTTGGAAGAAACGAATATTAAGAATTGGTCACAGCGTGACACAAGGGGGCCCAAAACGACCCAGGGTTTTACAGGAAATGAAAGGAAAGAAAAACTGAGAATAAGGAGGATTGAGGAAATGACAAAAATGTTATATGCAACATTGTTATTCTGTTTTTAATCAGTACCACCCCAAGCAAATCAGTAGAGTCACTAGTACGCAAGAGGTTACAGGGGTGGGGAAATTAGAACAGAGACATCAGTAATGAAGAGAAAGAGAAAAGAGCAATCAGGGAGGACAGTAGATAGATTCAAACTGAGTATAAATTTTTGCAAATTAATGTTGTTTTTAAAAGCATGGAGCCTGGAAGAAGTTTCTCAAGC
This sequence comes from Acanthosepion pharaonis, assembly GCA_903632075.3. Lineage (NCBI taxonomy): Eukaryota > Metazoa > Mollusca > Cephalopoda > Sepiida > Sepiidae > Acanthosepion > Acanthosepion pharaonis. Next base: position 691,974 of record CAHIKZ030000838.1, on the reverse strand, counting down.
GAGAAGTGCGAGATAAGAAACTGAGCATAAAAGTTACGATTACATCTAACTAGATCAACTGAAAATTGATGAGATCTTCTGCCAGTCTAGTATTGCGCTTAAATTCATACAGTCTGGATGCCATAACGAATAACTCATCCGAACAATGAACATGAAAGTATTTATTATAAAGGCACAGAGTGCCTACCTTACAGTGGTAGGGAAGTGACTAAATCCGAGCCGCCAGATCATGACCAATAATATTGCTGATACTTCTTTGGATCTTATAAAGGCGTTCAAGGAAAATTGTAGGAGCACTGGGCCATATATAAGAGCAATATTCTAAGCATGGATGAATAGTAAGACTTACAGATACACAAGATAGATTCCGGAGAGAAAAACTGTCACGCCCAACACAGTGAACCAATTTTGTTAGCAGCTGATCTAACGATTTATTCAATGTAAACTTCACTTCATGTCAGCTGAGAACGTTGGCTCGAGAAGGCGCAATGATTCACTTTCTTGGTGGATAGCATCAACCATGCTGATGGAAAGCAGAGAGAAGTCTCTCAGATGATTAATAGAGATAAGTTTAGTTTTGGAGGCGTTAAAATTGACAAGCCATCTTTTGTGCCAGTTATCGACGATTTTGATGTCGTTTTGTACATCAGCTGCTATTTTCACCTCGTCTAACTGATTAGCCTTACTATCGAGGCAGGAATAAATGGTAGTGTCGTCAGTGTAGATGCTAAGGTGTGAGCTGATGTCATCGGGAAGATGATTAATGAAGATTCAAAACAGCGTAGGACCAAAGATGGAGCCCTGGGGCACACACACGTTAGTACGAAAGAATGTAGACGAGTGGCCTTTCAGAACCACTTCTATTTCAATTGGGAGGTTGAAGATGTCAGTCCAAGAGGCTTCATAAAGAAAGTCTAGGAATGAGTCCCAATCAGTATGCTGTTACCGGAAAGTGGTCTTTTGCATATGGGCTTCCTGTTTAATAGATGATTGGAAGGAGATATCAATAGCTACCACTGAGTGATCCGAGTTACCAAGAGGGCAGTATTGTGAAGCTTGGCAAGAACAGAGAGAGAGGAGATAAGAAATAGATCCAATAGAGAAGCATATTGATCGATTTGACTAGGGATCAAGTAGAGAAACCCTCGATTTGAGTGAGGGATTGGGTAATGGAAAAATTTAATGTCTCTATAATATCAGCATCATTAGAATGTTTCAGCCACCTGTTGTGGTGTACATTAAAGTTACCGAAGACATAGATGTTCGTAGATGGATGGATGGATATATATATATATATATATATATATATATATATATATATATGTATGTGTGTGTGTGTGTGTGTGTGTGTGTGTGTGTGTGTGTGTGTGAAAATAATGTAAGGTATGCTGAAAATTTCTCGGTCTGACCTACTGATAAAAATCTCACCAAAGTACCAAACATTTTTTGTGAGGAGTATGCTTTATTTGTCTAGTGGAATATTTGTCTTTAATACCTTATATATATATATATATATATATATATATATATATATATATATATATATATATATATATGTGTGTGTGTGTGTGTGTGTGTGTGTGTGTGTGTGTAAGTGTGTGTGTATGCGGGTGTGCATGTGGGTGTGCATGTTCCCTTTTGTAGTTGGTTTACCTTCGACCATTATTATCGTTTCTCAAACACAAGCAAAAGACAGGATTTTGAAAGCTGATTTTCAAAGCAGTCTTAGACAACAGCCCACGTAAAATACGATTTTTCTTCACAATTAAAAGCTAGCACATGAGTGCATTTGTAAATTAAAAAAATATTTTCTGCGGTGTGTCTAAATTTTATAAATTTCTATCGATTATTCTGTCTCCGAATTTGGTTGTTAGACCCAGATAGCCGTGACTGTCACACGACTGAGACACGTCGTAGATCTTCAAATGTAGCAGTTATCTGACCATTCACCTGTATCGTCAAAATAAAATTTATTAACATCACAATGTTTGCACAGATGCCTTTTATCCAGGAGTCAGCAACTGAAGTGAATTTTGATTACAATGAAATAATAAAATCAATAAAAAATTGAAAACGTAGTTATGTTTTTCATTATTTTTTTTACTGATTTATAAATATATACCAAGTTCTCAGTGATTCATCGTAATGTAATTGTTAATGAACCGCTTCTAAGCATAATCCATGGCAGATTAAGGAATTTGATCCTCACCGAGGGTTTCATATCTGTACCAAAATGAAAATACGTTTAGCAAATAATAATCTTCGAGGTTCTTATTTTGGATTTATACTGTAAACAATGTTAGTAATTTATTTTACTAAAGTTTTTATTTAAACGATTTTTTAAAAAAAATACAGAGTGCGATGGATAAATTGTCGTCTAAATTACACAAAAATGAAAAACAGCGCTGACATCTCATTATAACAGATATAATTAACAAAATTACATAAAAATAACTTGAAATATTAAAGAGTAAATTTATTCAATAAGATCACCATTGGCTTCAACCACGATCTCCAGTGATATGTCTAATGATTTCACTTACAAACGATATGGAAAATTATTTGAAGATAACATTTGTTAGATGTTTTGTAATTATGTATCTATCTTCTCGTCCTTATGTCTCTTCTTGCTATGCATAATTCTATGCTTTAAAACTGTTGAGGTGTAATTTTAGTTGCATCTTAGCATCATTAAGGCAAAATCAATTACTTGCTGGCGACCATACCCTCCCAATGTTACATCGGACAAGTAATACTGAATTAAATTACAAACATAGAAGAATTCCATTTTGCTGTCTCAAGTCATCTCCATCAACCATCTTGGTATGCCATCAGTTAATTGTCATGACAAGTGGCAATGGGACAGCGTTCACAATATGGAGAGTTATATCACTGCCATGATCATGACATTACAGTTCATGTTTTAGTCTGATATTTTGTACCAATAAGCGTTACACTACTTTGTACCTCCAATTTTAATTCTTTTCCTATTATTTATCTACGCTTTCCATTGCAGTTTACAGAAGCAGTCTTGAAAGTATGCTTCGAAACGTCTCTAAACTAATCGCAGAGAATGCTGACTTCGATGAGAAAATGGATATTGACAGCTTTGATCAGGAAAATATGTTCGATGATGAACAGTTTCAATTTTATCAGAAGACGCAGAAGAAGAAGAGGTTGAAGATAACATTTCAAATATCGATGATTTAGAATCCGCAGAAGGCGTTAAAAGCGAAATAAGTTGTTCATGGCGACGAATGGCTGGTCAGTGTTGCCAATCTCTGAGAATTTTCAAACAAAAAGTAACAAGTAAGTTTCTTTCTATTCACAAAGTTATGATGTCAAAAATCTTGAAATATTTTTGTTAGTGCACAAAAGTAAAAAACGTTGTTTAAACAACAAAAATATAAATAATAAAAACCACTGATATTAATAAAATTTATTTAAACAAAACTATACATAATTTTGGAAAGAAAATATATTCTTTTTTGCTCTAATAATGAGCTTAGGATATCTATGCACAGTGGCGTAGTAATTATAAGTAAGAATCATATCTTCATCATTCAATTCTCAATTTATGGTGGTTCCTCTTTATTTGATGTTGAGATATAACCTTCAACAAAACGGATACATTTTCAGTTGAATCATTGAATTTTTATAATACCTGAATTTTAGCAATACCTGAATTTTAGCAGTACCTGTATTAAGCAATACCTCAATTTTAGTTACCTGGATGATGAAATATGACTGCAAATTAAGTAACAAGGTCGCTAGTTGATGTACAAATCTTTAAATTCCAGACAAGAATTATTTCGTTCTTGAAAAATAAATCTCTTATGAAGACTAATATTTTAACTTATCTGTACCATTAACACTGTAACGGAAAGAAATTCAGAAAGGAATTTGCTCAAGTATTGGTTCATATTTTCTAGTCCAATTATTCTACACCAAAAAAATGAATTATAAATAATTTCATTAAATCATAAATAATTTTGCATTTTCTTGCATTTTATTTCATATTTATATTTTATACCAAAGATAAATTATTTTTATATTCATATCTTCGATAGAAAAATAGATGTTCACTATCTAAAACTTATGTAGAAGAGAACTAGTTTTATCTAATATCTTATATTGAAAAGGAATTAGGAATTATTAGACGTTAGTTTTAATATTTGTATCTAATCTAAAAGAGATGAATTTAAAGGTTCCTTCATATAAAGAAATACATTTGTCTATTAAAATTTCATCAAAAATACCATTGAATATAAATGGTTACTGTCAAAATGGTAATGGTGAATGAGGTACCCGATATGAATGGAAGAGAACGTGGCAAGTAGTAGTTACAAGGACAGGGAAGTGGTAGTTATGAAGATAGAGAGGTGGTAGTTATGAGGAAAAAGAAGTGGTAGTTATGAGGAAAGGGAAGTGGTAGTTATGAGGATAGAGAAGTGGTAGTTATGAGGATAGAAAAGAAAGTTGACAACTGAGTCTTGATTTGAAGAGGTTAACATGGAACATGACAAAGTGGTAGTTATATGGATAGGGAAGAAAGATAACAAATGAGTCTTGATTTGAAGAGGTCAAGATGGAACATTACAAAGTGGTAGTTATAAGGATAGAGAAGATGACAACTGAGTCTTGAATTGAAGAGTTCAAGATGGAACATTACAAGTTATGAGGATAGGGAAAATCATTGACAAAAATGAATTATAAATCACTTAGTTAAATCATAAATAATTTTGCATTGTCTTGCATTTTATTTCATATTTATATATCATGCAAATGATAAATTATTTTTATACTCAAATCTTCGATAGAAAAATAGATGTTCACTATTTAAAAACTTATGTAGAAGAGAACTATTTTTATCTAATATCTTATATTGAAAAAGAATTAGGAATTATTAGACGTTAGTTTTAATATTTGTATCTAATCTAAAAGAGATGACTTTAATGGTTCATTCACGAGGTACCCGATATGAATGGAATAGAAAGTCGTAAGAAGTGGTAGTTATGAGGATATAGAAGTGGTAGTTATGAAGAAAGGGAAGTGGTAGTTATGAGGAAAGGGAAGTGGTAGTTATGAGGAAAGGGAAGTGGTAGTTATGAGGAAAGGGAAAGATGACAACTGAGTCTTGAGGATAGAGAAGAAAGATGAAATAACTGAGTCTTGATTTGAATAAGTCAAGATGGACATTGCAAAATAATAGTTATCAGAGGATGGTCGTTAAATGGTAGTTATCAGGATAGAGAAGGGTAGAGAAGAGCATCAGGAGAAGAAATGGTAGTTATCAGGATAGAGAAGTGGTCGTTATGAGGATAAGGAAGTGGTAGTTATCAGGATAGAGAAGTGGTCGTTATGAGGATAGAGAAGTGGTAGTTATGAGGATAGAGAAGTGGTAGTTATGAGGATAGAGAAGTGGTAGTTATGAGGATAGAGAAGTGGTAGTTATGAGGATAGAGAAGTGGTCGTTATGAGGATAAGGAAGTGGTAGTTATCAGGATAGAGAAGTGGTAGTTATGAGGATAGAGAAGTGGTAGTTATCAGGATAGAGAAGTGGTAGTTATCAGGATAGAGAAGTGGTAGTTATCAGGATAGAGAAATGGTAGTTATGAGGATAAGGAAGTGGTAGTTATCAGGATAGAGAAGTGGTAGTTATGAGGATAGGGAAGAAAGATGACAATTGAATCTTGATTTGAAGAGGTCAAGATGCAGCATTACTAAGTGGCAGCTCTTGATAAAAGGCTGTCTGAGTGGACCTTTCTTCTTATTTTTGGAACACAGAGGGAAAGAGAGTGATTTACCATGAAAATAACGCCTGACCAGTGACAGACTTGTAATGTTTTACAATGTTACACTTTGAAAATAAATAGCGTAAGCCTTTTGTAAAGCTCGCATCGAAAACTTTTTTTTTAAAATGATATTGTAGTCTTAACTGAAAAACAAAAAGATTAAGACATGATAACTTTCAGAAAAGTTCGAAAGGAAATCAATGATTAATATTATGCACCAACAATGATAATAATAGCGACACATTTCAACGTAAAATACAATAATAATGCCTTTATATAATAATGCTTTTATATACACAATAATAATGCCTTTATATAATAATGCTTTTATATAAACAATAATAATGCCTTTATATAATAATGCTTTTATATACACAATAATAATGCCTTTATATAATAATGCTTTTATATACACAATAATAATGCCTTTATATAATAATGCTTTTATATACACAATAATAATGCCTTTATATAATAATGCTTTTATATACACAATAATAATGCCTGTATATAATAATGCATTTATATACCCAATATATAGTTAAATGTGTACAAAATCTTCCAACTAACTTTTCTTAAAAAGAACAACGTCAGAAATATTTTGATACACCTTGTAACGACAAAAGTATGCAGGTGTAGGCTTTAGGAAACCTTTATTCAACTGACGATATTTATTTCCGTAAAAATAGAAAATGTGGCACAAGGCCTAAAAAGGGGGATTGGGGAAGGACGGTCATCACTTGTCTTAATTTTGAAACTTAGCTAACCACAACCACTGACCCAATCAAACAAAACAATATTCCTATCATCAAAACAACACATTTACTCTTACCATTCTTACTTCATCCACCAAAATACCTCATTGTTTCAATGAAAATCCTAAATATTCCCCCATATGTACAAATATTGTCTGTGGGAGGAGGGGAATATAACAACAAGTTAAAAAATCCCCAATGATTATGTACAATATAACTTAAATTATTTATACGTAACTAAACAAAAGCATGTTCGTAATAAAACCCCCACAAGCTTTAAATGTGGCAGGAATATCAGTTAAGTGGACGAAATCGATGCGGGGCTATAAAAATATAGAAAACATTCATCCATCCTATGCACTCACACAGACACTCACTCATCCTGACACAACAACAAATACGAAAAACACACACGCGAAACGAAAGGCGCTCCGCATCCACCAGAGAACTGACGTCACTGACCACCTAGGATGGGAATGGGGAATTAAACTTAAAATAAAATAGGGACAGAAATAAAAGGGGCCGATGACCATACATACCCTAGCTAAGTTTATAGAAAAAGGAAACTAAAAAGTCAAAAAAACAAACCTAAGCTAACCTAATTACGGGAGGGGGTGCCTATGTTCAACCCAGGTAAAGCAACATCCTGATGCCTAACCGGCATCAAAATGCCACTCCAGGCCAGACCCTTTCACACAACACAAACGCGCAAGATTTATCCACCATTTGCCGAATTCTGATGAAGTGAGTCGCCGCCTTTCCGTCCTAATCTTAACCTTAAGCCGATGCTTAATGTATAAGATCAGTTGGGAAGAAGTGAACTTCTCGCCTCCATAGAATCCCTTCTGATGTGTCGTTCAAATCACGACTCTAATAAAAGCTAGCAAGCATAACAACACTTAATGTTCAGTCCTCGTCAACGGCGGGGCGACATTGCTACAAACAGAAGCGGCCTCAAGGACAAATAACTTTTCAGACAGCATGTGAACGATGGGGTCTTAAACATACCTGCACAACGGCGCTACCACTTTGCAATGGAAGAAGGCGTGACCAATGGTCTCGACTTCCCCACTACAGCGACGGCAGTTTGGATATTTCTCCAAGTCCACTGTGCAAAGTCTCTTGGCGATCCAGAGGGTCCCACGCACCACCAGCCAGGTGAGCGGTGCTTCATTGTTATTGAGACATTTCAACCCGGGCGCCCAAGGCCATATTGAGCGAACCTCCTGCTTCGTAAGACCGAGCTCGTCAAGCAGTTCATCACTAACGCCCCCCACCCTGACTAACACCTGATATAATTCCTTACGAGACAACACCTGGACGTTGGAGAGGCCATCCGACGCCCATACGAGGCGTTTCAGAGCACGACGACTTTCACGGTAGAAGGAGCACTCGACTTTGGGTAAACGATGGCCTCCTCCTCGGATGAGTGCACACTTCTCAGGGATGGGAAGTTCTTACGGGCGTCTTCCTTCTAGAAGGCGCCTACCTCATCCAGCAACACATTCGCAACATATTCGATCCAGGAATCCCGATGCGAAGCATATATTGACGAATCTCAATGCTAGGCATGCCTAGACCGCCTTCAGGTGGATGAAGGCAAGAGATCTCCCGAGAGACTCTGGCGGCCTTGCCTCCCCACAAGAAGGAGAACAAGAGCCTCAATAACGCCAGTAATGTGTCAGACGGAAGTGGAGCACAGAGAGTCGGTAAAGGAGAATCGGGTAGATGTGTGAAACACATACTTCCGCCCTCCCCTTTAAGGAAAGATTCCTCCGAGACCACGAATTAATTGCGATCTCGGCCTTCCCTTGCACATCCGACCAATTCATTTCCAACTGGAGATCAGGACCGAACCAGACGCCAAGAATCTTGACCGGCCCATCCGTCCAGAGGAAAGGTCTAGGAAGAGAAACTCACTTCCACGCACCGAACCGAAAGCCAACAGACTTATCGCGGTTGATTTGCCACTGTGATCATCTCATAACTACTGATTTCTTTGCTGACTTCGTCAATCTCTGCCTGGCTCAACACAAGAACCGAAACATAATCAGCATAGGCGGAATACCTGGGCGCGTTGGTAGCGCAAGGTAGGGAAATTCCGCGTAGGACCGGATTCGTCTTTAACTTGCGAAGGAAAGGTTCCAATGCAAGAACGTAAAGCAAAGGCGAAAGCGGACAACCTTGACGAATGGAGCGAGACAATACGAAAGGCTCCGATCGTAATCCATTCACCTCCACCGGCGCACCGGGGGTCGCATACAGAAGACGGATCCAGCTGCGAAATACGGCCGGAAACCGGCTGCCGAAAGGACAGCCTCCAGAAAGCGATGGTCAACCCTATCGAAGGCCCTGGACTGATCCAAATTGATCAGCGCGGCTTCTCTGTCGACTTGCTCGATGATCAAGCGTACCATATGAAGTTTGTCCTGAATAATCCTGCCCTTCACATGACAAGTCTGTTCTAAGCCAATCAGACTAGAGGTGATATCCTGCAAGCGGTTCGCTAAGACCTCAGCCAAAATCTTTAACTCTGTGTTTAACATAGTTAAAGGGCGAAAGTTACCTAACCCATCCCCACCGTCTTTATCCTTACGTAACAACTTGATTACGCCCCTGGTGAAACGTTGGGGTATAGACCCCTGTTTCATCCAATTGCCGAAAATCAGTGCCAACAAGGGAACAAAAAGGAGCGACTGCTTCAAGTACACTTCTTACGGAAGACCATCTAATCCCGGACATTTATCCAGGCCAACCTGTTTCAGCGCATCCCAGATTTCTGACTCTGTTATGAGACCCTCTTACCTAGCAGTTTCAGCTGCCTCGAGGCAGGGAAAGTCAGCTAAATAGGCATTGAACTGAGCTGGGCTCAGACCGGGCTCCCTGGTGAAAAGCTCTTGAAAGTACTAGATTGAGCCGACGACTATAATTAGCAGCAAACGTTCTAATTTTAGATTTGAGTTTGTCCCACCAGGCATTTCCCACCGCAGCCCCCGTTAGTTACCTCTATATCATTAGTAGCAGCTGATCCCGGAAACCTTGCTCCCCAAATAATAAGCAGTTCAATGTCCATCTTAACCTTAGGCTTATCTAAGTTTACCCCGACCCGGACAAGCCTATGATCCGAATAAACTATATAATGGAAACTTGGACACCCTAAGAGCCCTACATCGACTCTCCTAACAAAGACTCGGTCGAGGTTGCTAGAACGCACCACGGTAGCCGAGCCGCCACTATTAGTCCAAGTCCACACTACCTCCCGAGGGGTGTTCGTTTCGGTACTAATCGACAAGATCAAATTTGTCGATAAAGTCTCGAAACAATTTCACGTTCCCGTTGTTAGTACTCGAATTTGACCCTATGCGATCTATAATCGCCTGCTGAAACTACCCGACGAGATGACGCCAAGAACGGCTCGGTCTGCCGCTCAGAATGCTTATTGGGCGCATAAACCCTAATGAGACGTAGAGTCTTATCCTTTATGGTAACAAACAGCACGCAAAGTCTGCCCGCCGGATTTGCGAAGACAAGAGCACCTCTCGAGCGTCCATCATAACATGCTGAATAGAGGGAAAACCCCCTAGACAGAATGCTGTCATGATCGCGGGAAGAAAAACCATCCACCCCGAAGCGCTGAAGGTCACGATAGAACCTCGCCCTGCGATACTCGGACCTCAGGCCTCGGACATTCAAGCTAGCTAACCAGAGAGCCATAGTGAAAACCGATTAGGGTTGCTCTCCAGGATTGAACATGGCAGGGAACAGGACACCAATGGCCTCTCCCATGGAGACAGTACCCATCTCATTCTTGATGGTGCCATCAGGAGACAGGCGGTCAATGTCCAGGGGAAAAGTTTGCTTAAGAGCTCTATACAGGGAGGGATAAAAGGAAAAGCGGGAGCCTCCCTGTACAAAGTTGATTCAGATTCGTTTCGTTTTCCTTATCAAAATACGCCAATGGCGGGTATACGTCGAACGTGCTATTTGCTTCACGTAACATGGCCTAGATATTTTCTGAGCCATGTCCCGCTCTAACCACAGTTAATACTGTTTTAGCTAGTGGAAAGTTTCTAGGATCTTCAATATCCAAATTATTAATCTTCTTTAAATTTAGAAGAATTTTTAGGTCTTTCGCTTTACGGGATTGTGAGAAAACCCCGTCGGATTGATGTTTTTCAATACAACAGGCATCTTCCCTCTTATTGAAAAGAGTTTTATGTTTAACTTTTTTTTTCTTTAACCGGCTCTGGAGTGTCTAGTGATGGACTGCGTTGCCTCTTTTGTGATTCCGTTTTTGTAGGCGAATTTTTAGGTGTTATAACAGGTGAGGGATGTGGAGTTTTGGACATAGTGGGGGTTTTTAAGGGGAATTTAGAAGATTTTTTTCAGTTGAGTTAATTTCGAAGGCGACAGAGTTATAGTTTGTAAACCTAGCGTTGGGGCCATAGCGGACTGTTTAGAAAATAGAGATGATGGGGATGATGTGGATTTACTTATAATATTTGCAGGTTGTTGTTTGAGGGATCCCTTTAGTTTTAATATTTTTTCGTTTTTTTTCTTCAAAAGACGGCTCATATTTCAGGTGCTGTTGAAGTAGTTTTTCGGCGTAGGTTGCCGAAGAGTCGCCCTTAGTACTGGTAGAGGAAGTGGGGCTGTGTGTGTCATTCGCTGTGGGAACTTCTGTTGAACGAGGTCCCGCTGCCCAGAGCTTCCCTTTGACCTTAGCAACGACCTGCCATTCACTCTCTCCTTTCTCCGCAACCGCACTAGCGGCGGACAAGGCTTTTCGGGGAATGAGGGCTGAGAGACAGACTCAACCGGGGGTCTAACCACACTGATCCCGGTTTCTGGCATGCCCATTACAGGCGAGACGGATGAAACAGACGCAGTCGCAGGGGAATTTGGGTCGACAGGGGCCAGAGTCTCAGAAGCTTTCTTCTCTGTGCCAGAAGAGGACAGGTGACCAGTCTGCCCACTACATCCTTTGGCCCGCTACATCCAGACAGTTGGGGATGGAGATGAAGGATTTCCAGTCTATCATGATCTCAAAACAACCATCCCCCGGTAAAATCGTCAGAGGAAGCACTGAGTATCTGCCGAAATTGGGCCAGATAAGCAGCCAAGTGCTCCCCGACGATCAGAGGAGGAACCTAAAATACTGATACGTGGTCCTACGCCGGCCTTCATATTCTGCAGAATAAGGTCTTTCTGCAGAATATTTCTGTAGAATAAGGACTTTCGTTATAAGGTAGTGAATGGAAACGGCTTCAGAATCGGCAGAGGTGGGTAACAGTACGTCCCACATGAAGAATACCTTTCCTTTGATAACCTTCTGGGAAATTAAAGTCTTAATCACGGTGTCCTTCGTGTAGCGACAAATTCTGCGCGAACGCTTGTCCACCACAAAGACTGACACATTTTTTCTCAACTCTCTTTAATTCCTCAGGATTAACCAAAAGCCCATCTGCTTTCACCAGATGTGCGTAACCTTTGGCTTTCTTGAGGAACTCCGTAATGTTGATTGAACACTTAGGTGGGGACTTCCAGCAAGAGGGCGTCTCTCCGACACCACTACAGTTTCGTCTTTATTTTTGTCTTTTCCTGCTTCTTCTGAATTATTTGGAGTATTTTGGCCACTTTTGGCCTCAATAGCTTCATCGGGTTTAGACTTATTTTCAATATTTTGGCTCTTTTCAGCAACCATACATTCGCTGGAACTATTGACTTCGGCAAAAACTTCATTCTCTTGGGGTTTTTTGTCAGTGGTTAATTGCTCCTCCTATTTATTCTCTTTTTTCCTATCGGGAGCATCTTTTTTTCCCTTTTGATCCCGAAAAGATTTTTTACGGACCATTTCTTTTTAAATAGGGTAGGGGCATTTTTTTTACAAAAACAAAAGACAGAAAACTTTTCAAACAATCAACACAGATTTGAAAAATGGTCACGAACAAAACAAAATAAAAGGAATAAATAAACCAAATTTAGGTATACACAAAAGAATACAGTTAACAATTGCAAAAACAATCAAAGACACGCAAAAATAAACAAAGGCAAATCGAGGTTCGAATACGAACGAACAAAATTTAAAAAGTCATCAAGAAAAAACACAAAATAGTAGGACGTACAAGATTAAATAGACGAGAGACGAGAAACAAATAAGTAAGGTTCGACTCAAGGCGATACAAATTTTAAACGTGAAACCAAAAGACGTACAATAGATAAAATAAACGAAAAATAAATGAACAAAGTTCGCCTAAATGCGAAACAAGTTTAGACAAACGAAAAGGACAACGTAAACAAATAAAATAGACGACAGACGAGAACGAATGAACAAGGTTTGCCTAAAGGCCAAATAAAAAAAAAACAGTCGAAAAACCAAGACAGAAGGACGTATAAAGGAACAAATAAATTAAAGACGTGAAAACAAAATAAACAATAATAAATGATACGCTATACAAAAAAGAAAAAGAAAAGAAAAGAAAACACTGTAAAATACGAAACTCTAAATATGTCACAATTCATAATATGGCTGCCGATAAAAACGGTCAAGCCAAAAACTAAAACGATAAACAAGGAAAATAATGAACCGGATATACAAAATAAACACAAAATTTACAAACAAAAATTTTACAGACGAAATTAACAGATAAAACACAGAACTTTACGGATAATTAAAACAAACAACACAGAATGAAGTGACAGGTAATAATAAACAAAGAAAAATAAAGAAATAACGTAGAAATAAAAATAAACAAATAAACTCTGGGAAGTGGGTACGGGGAGGAAATAAATAAAAAAAAAATAAAAATGGAAAAGGAAACGTAAGAGAGAATGAAAAAGTTAAATAATAAAAGATTTATAGCAAAATAAAGTAAAACTAAAAAATGGGGAGGGTACGGAAATGAAAGTGAAAAAAAAAATAAAATATTTACCAAATAATCAAAAAGGAACTTATGGAAACGGTAAAAATAAATCCAAAACGGAACGGAATAACGGCAGTCAAAGGTTCAAACAATTCTCAGAGTGACAGAAAAATGGTCTAACACGGTGAGAGCTTTATTCAACTGACAATACAAGGTTTGCGTCTAGCGTCTTTTTACAGTCCCAGTAAACAGGTATATCTCTCTCGAAGAGGAGAGTAACAAAACAATGGAAGATCACTCTTGATTATTCAAAACACACCAAATAATTTAATGTGAGAATTATTTTATTAAAATGCTAAGAGAAATCATGATTATTATTTAATAGCATATTATAACCTATATATTTTGTTGTCTTTTAATAACAGTTTGTTTGGGCATCAGAATTTCATCTGCAACTTCTGCTAGACTGTACCTGAGAATCAACGGTAGAACCATCTGGTCCAGGCGTATGGGTAAGTATCTGTGATATTGTACGATCCATGTGAGATGTCGAAGTTACCGTCTTCGGAATTTTTAATCCGCGCTTCGCTTTTGAAAAACAGCACCGACTTGCGACAATGAAGAATTGCGTCTATATATTTTGGTTTTAAATCAACGTATTCTTTAGCAAAGGCCGAGGCTTTCATCAGAATGTTTTTGGTAACAGAAGGATAAAAATTCTTAATATCATAGTTTATGATTATGTTTTGGCTTTTATTATTTATAGCACGAAACTATGCAATACAGTCGGCAATTCTGGTCCATTTGTTTATTTGTGTGGAAACTCTCAGTAGTTTGCATGCACATTTGTGCAACCACAAAAAGAAAGATAATTGTCCTTAAAATGGGGAGTGTTGTAAGCAAGAGGTGGTATAATGCGCTAACGTAGAGAGCGATAATAGTACAGTCAAGAAATATATTGCTTGTACAGAGGCCAGTTTAAAAAGAAATGGTATAACCATACTTCCTAGTTTAGGGCCCAACATGAACGATTTAACACAAGGCTCGCAGACCATTGTTAGAAGTTTAAAAATACAATAAAAGTCCCAATATCAAATGGAAGATTCTACAAGAACGGTCAAAAATAACTGGTGGATCTTGCAATTTATGTCAATAAAAGAAACTAGACATTGCCACATTTTACAGTGAATTGCTTAATGAAAAATCTGAAATAATGGCAAACTGCAGACACTTAAGGAAGTTTATATCAGAGAATTATGAGATGTGATAGGCTGATTGAAAATTTTCCTCTCATACTTTTCCTCCTCGTAAGTTTTGACTGTTTTTATCTATGTTGTCAACAATTAATAAACTGGAACTGCTACCTTGGTTGAAACCACGATTGCATCTTTTTAGCGTTTTAGTTTTTTAAGAATATATATATATATATATATATATATATATATATATATATATATATATATATATATATATATATAGACAGAGAGATAGATACCCATAGGTACATTTTTATCGTGCAATGGTTAAAAATTAACAAATTTTTTGTACAATATAACCTCCTTCTTTTTAAATGCACATGATTCCGTATTTAATATCCATCACAGAGTAGAATGCGGTAACATGAATTAATTTCATCAACAGTTGACGTACGTTAGCATCCCGAACCACTCGTCAGAATGGTCAGAAAAACCTCTTGACTTCTATGTAGAAAGAAAGAAAGAAAGAACGAGCGAGCGAACAATGCTATTGGAAATCTGATATTTGACCTTTATCAAAATCTCTGCCTTGTACGCTAAAACTTTGACGAGGGTCAGATGCAATTACACCAGATTTTTTGTGAGATTGTCTGACGCCACTTGCACCAGAAAATTTAGAAAAAAAAAGAAGATGAAAAAGAGTCGTTTAATTTGTCCTTTTTACAGCCGGATTACAGGCTGATAGACCAGCAATCAATAACTTCTATCTTATAATTCTTACAGAAAGAATGATGAAGAGGTGGGGGAAAAGTAAATTCAGAATTACGTACTGCATATAAAAATTAAAACATTAAAACTGAGAAATTGCATCTAACATCTGAAATCGAAGTAACGTTGAATTTTTACGAATATAAGTTATCCTTGGATCAGATTGCGAAATAAGTTATCCTTGGATCAGATTGCGAAATAAGTTATCATTGGATCAGATTGCGAAATAAGTTATCATTGGATCAGATTGCGAAATAAGTTACCATTGGATCAGACTGCGAAATAAGTTATTCTTGGATCAGTTTGATTGAATATGTTTTAATCATTACATTCCCTTCATATTATTTTGGGTAAAATTGCTGATATGGTACTTTTGTTTATTCAGGTATTCACACCAGGGATTTTGAAATATGTAGACGTCTTGGACCGGTGAAGATCTGCTTCAAACTTTACAACTTACACATTTCCAGACACGATATTAGGATTTGCCTCCATGTCAGCGCAAGACTATCTAGGCTTCGCTTTAGTAAAAACTTAGGATGTATTTATAAAAGGTTTGCCTTGGATGGAATCCCGACAAACATAAAAAAATCAGATTCATTCAATGATTATAGAAATTATAAGAACTCCTTGACTTCAAGTGGATTTAAGTATAACGACAATATTGCAAGATTCGAACAATATCAAAAAAATGGATCGTGGCTCATCCGAACAAAATATTTCCGGTTCAATCCCATCAATATTCCCATTTAAAGTACCAGTGTAATTCTTTTTCAAATAAAATCAAATAAAAATCTCAATTTTGCTTATTGTTTATTATTATTGTTTAGTGTATTCGATCGACAGCCGATAGAATACGCCAGGATGAATTGGTTACCCTTTCGGTTGCCTTTTTGCATATCACTTGCTTACCTGTTTTGTTGTTTATAATTGCAACACCCATAAAAATGCACCTGTGGTAATTGATCCCTATTATTTAATTCAACGCATAAAATCCATTTTTATAAAATGATTTCAACATTTCCTACCGTACAGTTCTTTTATTTTTTGCTCCAAAGTAATCATCACGAATTTTATTTATTTTAATATTGTATCAAGTTTGAATTTTAACATTGTTATCAGATAATATAATAAAATTAAATGTAACACAGTATTCAATAATAAATGTATAATAATAACTCGGGGCGTGATAAAAGTTAAGAAAGCTTTGAGTTTGAATGTGGAGGCACGGTTAAAAAGCTTATTTATAGTATCTAAGTGAGGGATAGTTTTTTCAAGGGAGACATTCGTCATCAAATGATGTAGTCCCTTTTGCTCTATACCAGATTCTCGCCAGTTTTATTTCTAATCATAGAGAATCAATCAAACAAGCGTTCTGCATGCCTTGTTGGAGTATTTGAGCAACTGATTATTTTGTGTAGTCTCGGGCTTAAAGTCTTCCGGGCCTGGAGACGTATCATGTCTGCTTTGTCAGGAGTTGGTATACCCCCATATTCTTCTGCATGCTGGTTTTTCTAACTCTGAAAACAATGAGTGACGATTGGAGGGTGGATGGGAGTTTTTTCTGAGCTAACGATCGCTTGTCCTAATTCAGATCTCAATGTCAGATCTTCCCAAGTTGTTAGCGACTCTGTATCTAAAGCCTCCTCTGAGACTGTATCTGAATCACAGGGCTCAATGCCGACATGTTCGTCTTCAAGTGGCGCAGTAGGACGATGGGATGCGGAATCCTCTTCGGGAGCTATACTTGGTGTCAAATCTCTGAGAGAAATAGTGGATTACTTTCCTGTGAGTGTCGGAATAACACATAATGGGGATTCGCTACATTTAGCTCCACCTCATTTGTTAGTGGATTGTATTTATTGTGCCTGTAGTGGATTGTTAAATAGGTTTTTACATATTTGCATATGTTAGGTAGAAAAGAAATAGAGTGTATTGTTGTGAATATGGATTATCTCCTCTTAGATAATCCAAGCTATACAAGCTGTATACTACTACTCATCTGACCTGACAGCGGAAGTATACAGCTTTATAGCTATATTCACAACATATTATACAGCTTTATAGCTATATTCACAACATGTATAGTAACGAAAGAGACGGGCGGAAGTTGACTAATGATCACGTGTCGTAGAAAAACACAATACAACAATATGGCGTCGCCGATATGATGCTTAAGTCTCTTGGACGAACCTGAATTTGTAGAGACTTGAAACCGTTATTTTGAAGCTCAGACTAGGGCTAAGAATTTGAAAGATAAGGTAAGAGGAGGGAGAAAATAAAATAACTGATCTCTTTCTAGCTTCAGCAGGCCATGAAGCTATAATGAAATTTTCTCTTCAGGCATAGCCAAAACAAATGGATAATTTGAAAATTTCAGAAATTATAAAAAAGAAGTTTACGACCTAAAATGAAAGTTGTCATAGCAGAAAGAATCAGATTCCTGTCCATTAAACTTCGGCGAATCAATTATGCAATATCTTCGCTGATTAAAAGAACCTAGCAGAATCTACGAATTTGAGAAACTTGGAATTCAAGATTTGGTTATTTAGACTGAATTGATTCAATTACCGTTGATTGAATGTATAGCTGACACATTTCATAAATATTGGAGCAATTACATTCGAATAGTTTGTCTCTAACGACATGTGTGGAAGTTATATAACAGCTGGAACTTATTTTTCAAATATAATTCTACTGAGGACAATGAGACAAATAAAAGGCGTTGATGTTCTTTTTTAAATACATAGACCTAAGAAAAAGAATTCATTTGAAAAAATAAAATTACATCACATAACTTTTCCAATGCAAGTAAATATGGTAAGTGAAGTTACTCTGATTCCAAGAAATTTCTGTGAAGAAATAGGTAAACCGAAATTGCGAAAAAAGCCATCTGAAATGGATACAATTTATGGATCTTTTATAAAAACTTTGGCATACTTCAATGGAACTTTTGAAACCCATGACCTATTTGAAATTATCCCTATTAAAGTAGGGGAATGTAAAAAAAAAACAACTCATAGACTATTCGGTATAGATGTTCTAAAGGGAGATATGTCAAAATTAATCAATAGCATAAAAGCAGATAAAAATAAAAATAACAACGTTAATATGCTATAAAGCGAGAATATAATTAAATGAAATATTGCCCCTCCCCCCTGTTATTTTGAATCTCGGAAATGACCTATTCAACTTGTAAATTTGGTATTTGCTAATTTAAAGAAAATTATCAAGGAAAGAATTTTGGAGCATGTACTTCCAGGTGGCAGTAAATGTGACACTGTCATTGTAGACAAAGATTTAAGAATATGTAGTGATTTAAAATAGGCGTAAATCATAAAATATACTTGGATTCTTTTCCTATTTCCAATATTAAAACCGTTATCCAGATATTATTCGATATGAAATGTTTTGCAAAAATTGATTTAAAATCGGCCTACAATCAAATACATATTGATGATAAATTCAAAGAAATTGCTACAGTAAACACCACCATAGGATTATTAAGATGGATGAGTATACTTTTGGAGTGAAAATGTCAAGTATCATTTTTCAGAGAGCAATGGAAAACGTGTTAACTGACAAAATCAGTAATATGATTATTTATCAAAATGATATTTGTTAATAACAAATTAAATAAAATAATAGGACATGTGTTAAACAAATAATAAATGTGGGGATGACAATAAACAGTGACAAATGTGAATTTAATTTTGATACAATATCATATTTAGGGTACCAAATTTCAAAAGATGGTATTGCACCAGATCTAAAAGTTAATTAAGAAAATTTCATAGGTATCTATTCCTACTAATAAAAAAGAATTAGACTTCTTTTTAAGATCAGTTAATCTTTATAATGGATACCTACCAAAATACAGCGACTAAATAGACCCATTTGCTGAACTGCGGTAAAAGAATAGTGAGTTCAAATAGATTCATATTCAAAGCTTAGTATTCAAGGATTTAAAACAGATACTAGCCGAAAAAAAAAAACATTTTAAAAATCTTTGATCCCAGAAATGAAGTTATGTTAACTACGTGTGCGAATGAGTGAAGCTGTGTCAGCAATTTTATCGCAAGAATTCCGTTAATAATGTATACTTCAAGAAGATTGACGGCAGCCAAAATAAATTATTTCAATATTAAAAAAAGAGACATCGGTTTTTTATTAGGTAAGAAGTTCAAATTAAAGTTGGAACATAAACTTCTAGACTTTATTTTTAACCCTTGAAAGGAACTACTAAAATTTCTTTCTTCCAGGATTCTAAGGTGGGCAGTAAATTTAATTTTGACATTGAGTGCGTAAAAGGAAATACAATACCACATTTCGATACGATGTCATAGGGTTATCCAGCAGCCACATCGCCTTGTGGGTGTGGCTGCTGGAAGATTATTATATGTGTGGGGCGCAGTTGTTTGAGAGACCAAAAAAACTCGTAGCGCGAAAGATAATCTGAAGAAAAGAATTATGCTAGCATTCACCAACTTAAAGAAGGAGACCGCACAGAAGAGTTGCAGGAGATTCCGAAGTCGTTTTCATTCAGTAAAATGACGATTTTATTGAATAAATTTACTCTTTAGTATTTCAAGATATTTTTGCGTAATTTTGATAAATATAACTGTAAAAATGAGATATCAGTGTTATTTTCATTTTTGCGTAATTTAGACAACAATTTATCCTCCGCGACCCACACACACACACACACACACACACACACACACACACACACACACACACACACATATATATATATATATATATATATATATATATATATATATATATATATATATATATATATATTTACTAGCAGCATGGCCCGGCGTTGCCCGTGCTTGATTCAAAAATCGTGCGACTCATAACTTGCAATCGCTATCACTTGACTTAAAATATTTTTGCCCTTTCTTGCCTTTAAAGGAGTGCCCTATTCGTGGCAGCTCTCACTCTGGCCAGCAGAAAATGGCCGCAAACTACATGAAAACTGCCGTAGAAGCATGAAAATATCGATTATTTCCACTATCGATGAGAGTTGGGAAATGCAACGTCGGTCTTGGCCTTCCCGCTAACTTGGAGCATGTGCATGTAAATTTTGGTGCAAATCCGTCGAAAATTGTGGCCATGCATTCGTTACACACACACACACACACACACACATCCTGCCTTTTATAAATAGCGGTATGTTTTGTTTTGTTTTTTATTAAATCATGGCAGAATTTTTTTTTTCATATGAATTACCTAGCTCCTAACTAATTGCACAAAAACTCTATAATTTCTATTTTGGGAAGGTTAGTGATTATATTAGTTAAAAGCGCCAGGCTTTGAGGAAACCAAATCATTTTTTTTTTTTTAGTTGGACCACCTCTACCTGAAAATCGTGTCTGAATTAATTTCAAAAGCTTTTAATTGCTTCTATTTATTTCAATGATCATGGACAATATTGTCTGAAAGCAAAAAGATATTTCGATGAAAAATGAATTTTTAAAACAATTATGCTATTTCTGAAATATTTTATTATATTTACATTAAATGTTGTTAATTCTTCTAAAATTAGGGAAAAATTTGTAAAATTTAACGAATGTTGTTATTAAGTAGATATATATTTACAGATTATAATTTCCAAAGCTTTTTACAAACTAACGAACAACAGTATATAAAAAAATATAATTTGTATCAATAATAACACTGTAAATCAAATCTAAGGAAAACCGGAAGTATCATGCGGGGTAAAAGAAAAAAAGTCACGTGGATTGTGTTTCTGTCTAGTATTTTACTTAAAGCCTGAATTTTTAATACAATTATTTGTTATTTCTTTAATTATAATAGATTTTTACATTTAAGTTAAAATATAAAATTAGTTAAAATCCGCATTCAGTTTCGTAAATGTCCTTTTGAGATATAGATTTATTTTTGCGAAACACGTGTGGAGAAGTTAATTTGATTTTTCAATTTCAACTGAGAAGGGTACCTGCAAGTATCAGTATCATCTTATGAAATTTATATGATCTTATTTTTATATTAATCTCAGGTATGACATTTTTCCATAAATGAAATATCAAAATTAATAATAAAATCAATGGAAATACAAATAACACAGTAAAATGTAATAAATGTACATAAAATTATAGTATTTTATGAACACTTCTGATAAAATTTCATAAGAAAGGTACCTATAAATTAATTAGATACCTTTCTTATGAAATATGAAGTTTAATCTCACTCTTAACAGTCTTATTTTAATTTCTTTATAATATATTTTTCATAAAGCATCGTAACCGTGAAGGTGAAAACTAAGTACAAAAAAAAAAAAAATTAAAAAAATTAGAGCGCTGAAATTTTCCCTAAAAATAACGAGGTAAATAATTTGTTTACTTAAATGTAAATAATTTCACTTTTCTCCTTCCGTAGATCAAATTAGCCTCACGGAATCCGTCAATATGTCATTCATCACCTGTCAAGTGACGCGAAAGTTTATGTCCGACTTTGTTTTATTTTCAAATTACATCTTTTCGGCGTAGAAGTTAAGCTTGGTTCAAAATATTTTAAATAAACATTATAATTTATGATTTTCTTAAAATAAGTTTTGAGAAAAATGATAATTGATGTTTAAAAGAATTTCAAAGTGAGATTTCCATTTTCTTTATAAAATGGAAAAAAATGGTCAATTTTGCTGACCAAAAAAAAAAAAAAATTTGTAACGAAAATTTCGGACGTGCTAGGAACGATTAAAAAATGTAAAAAATACCCCCAAAATATTTTGATCTTTCCTCTTGATAATAACATAAACATATAGACGATAAAATTTTCTTTTCATCAAATTTAGTGTCTTTTTCATCATGCTATGCTCTTTTTTTAGCGATCTCGTGGCGGTACCTATCCTAAAGCTAGTAGCAAATTTTATTCTGGGTGTGGTCCGAATATTTATCATATTCGGTCGGGTCGCCCATCGAAGAAGTCTGTTGTTTATTTAGACCCGAAACTTCTAGTGACATGGGAGCAACAACACTGACGATAATAATGATAATAATAATAATAATAATAATAATAATATATATATATATATATATATATATATATATATATATATATATATATATATATATATAAAAAAAGAGAAGAGAAGAGAGGTGCCGCAAACTTTTTTGGTTGTAATGTGGATTTATTTAGAAAAAATATTACTAATGGTGGTGCAATTATAATAATGATAGGTGCAATTATTTTGATGGTATCTTGAAATTAAATTGTGATTGTTGGTGGTTTGTCTGTTTTATCCGTTTGGTATGAATTCGGATAATAGATACTTGTTCTCATGCCTACATTTGGAGATTATCTCCAAATGTAGGCATGAGAACAAGTATCTATTTATACCAAGGATTTATACCAAAATAAATTAATACATATAACAAAATAAAACAAAGATAAAACACCAACAACCACTTTTTAGTTCAAGCTACCACCACTATAACTACATTCATGGTTTTATCATTCTCCCACCACCGTTACTAATCATTTCTACCAATCTGCAATTTCTTCCAGTTTACAATAACTATTAGCTAAAACCTAAATAGCATTGTCTCCAATCCTTTGAAACATTACTATCACATCATATCATATAAACCCGTTATTAAATTAAACATCACCATATAAATTAAACAATAAGGATTACAATTTTTTACCTGTTACATATACACAGTCACCAAAAACAAACAAATAACCAGCTTTAAATATAACAAATAAACCCCATTTTTTTTCAAAATTTAAAATAAATATAAATAATTTAATAATAATTTTTTACCTATCATAATTTTACACAAACCCCACCACACATATATACATACATGCGAGAAAATATTTTCAAATATTTTTCAACGGAAAAAAAAAAAAAAAAAAAAAAAAAATTTCATAATATGACATGGATACATTCACGAGACAATAACGAGACATTTCCGGTACTCTTCCAATGTTTAAATTTCAACATTTCAACATACAAATGCGTATGTATAGACATAACACCACCCGTATACATACATGTGTCATAGCCGAAACTGTCTGCATATGTTTATATATATGTATGAGTCCCGACGGACGACCAAGTATGTATATGTATATGTGTCTGCATACATCGATGTTTGCGTTAGTACGATGAATGACAAAACGACGAAATCTCCCCCACCACTTCCACAATAACACCAATACACGCAATCTACATAAACCCAAATTTTTTAAAACAGTAATCAGTTTGTCTGACGATCGCTAAAGCGTGAAACCCAGGGTCACAAACTCACATCTATCCAACCAAATATGTTAGCTCTATCTCTGATATTGAGCGCTTTCTAATAAGTACCATGCATATAATATATAAATAATTATACATATATATATATTTATTTATATTTATATTCACTTTTCATATATATATATATATATATATATATATATATATATATATATATATATATATATATGTCATCGTGCAAATATGTCGATATCAGTTCTTTCTTTAAAATTATATTTGATAAAGTTTTCTTTATTATGTTTTTTTTTTTTTCCCAGACATAAAAATACACAAATACAAACATGGAGATAAATAGATAGATAGATTTCCTTATGACGTCTTCGTTGCTTACGCGCTCTGTCTTTGGTATTGTCACCATCATTCTGGATTACCCTATTTCTATTACTTCCAAGACTTCTGTTCATCTATGGGAAACTGTCCAGAATTTGCTTGTCTGATATGAGAATTGATAATATATAATAATTCAATACTCTAACCGTTGTTTCAGACGACATTTTCCTGTTACTTATCACTTTTTTCTTACCTGTTGGAATAGATCTTTTGCTATTCCAATTCGCGTTCGGATTTCGGTGACGCATTTTCATCCTCTGTTAAAACACTTCTCACATATTTAAATTCTCTACTTGTTTGCTTTTGACTTCTCCAATTCACAGTACACAGCTTGGGTATTTTCTCTTTCTTAGAACTACACATTCCTTCTTATAATTAATGGTTAATCCTTTCTTCTGGCTTTCCTTGGCTACCTTGCTTAGGAAGCCCTGTAGTTTTCCTTCTATGTTTGTTTTCAATACAGTGTCATCTACTATCTTGTACTGTTAAGATTGCGCCCACTGATAATAACTCCTTCTAAAATCACCACCACCTTTAGGATAGCCTTGAAGTAAAGGTTGAATCAATTCGGTGAAAAGACATATCATTGTCTTATGTCCCTTTCTATTTTTGTGTACCTATTCATTTTCTATCCGTATACAGGCGGTTTGTTCTCACTATAAGTTCATCATTACTTTAACATCCTTCCCATATAAATCATTCCTTTTTCTTTAGCAATTCAAATAGATTTTTGTGTCGTATCTTATCAAATGCTTTTGCGTAATCTGTAAAACTTACATATACATCCTTCTGCTTTTCTATTGCTTTTTTCTGATATCATTCTTATTATAATCCAGATTTTTTTTGCAATGTCTTTACCAAAACCATGTTACCCTTGACGCCTTTCCAGTTTAATTATGTGTCAGGCCCAATTCATTAGAATTCACTCGATTAACTTAGTTATGTGGTTCATAAAGCTGATTTTCCGATGAAACTCGCATTCGTTTGCATCTGTTTTTTTAGGTAGCGCTTCAAGAGATGAATCTACTTAGTTATTTCAGTAAATCGCCGTTAGGTGAACATAATTTGAGTTTTCATATAAACTAAATATAAAGAATTAGAAAAACATTTACATCGACTGTCAAGGTTTTGTAAGCGTCTATTATAAGCTGTAATAATTTATCAATCTTTAAAAATATTTCCTTGGTCTACATAAATTACATTTAATGTCTGTGGTAAAACAAATTAAGCAAATGAAGTAAATGTGTGAATAAATTTTTCTTGGTATTATTATCTACTTACAAAATATTTCGTACTGAATTCTGAGTTTATTTTTTCTGCATATTGACAAGGGTTGGGTAACATAAGGAGGACAGATCTCTCCCATTTTTAAATAACAATAGGTCATTCTATTCATTTGAACTCTTAAGGTTGTTGATTGTTGATTTGACACTACAAAGTCTTTTTTTGCATATAATGAAAGAGAAAAGGGGAATGTGCAATCACTAAATAAATTCCGGAAATAAACAATAAGGACCCATTTTAAGTATTACACGATTGAGTGAATTGTCAACAATCCCCATGTACTTATATGGTAATGATGTAAATCAGATATTCCACACTTGAATATTTATTAAAAACGGTGCCTGCTAAAACTATAAATTCCACTGGCAACTGAATTCAGACATTCGGGATTTTCTGACTGAGACAGGCAGACAACATTTGAATGAAACTGCGTCCTTCGACCGAAATCGCCTAAGTCCCCATGATGAATTCGCTCGTCGTAATTGCAATGTTTGCCCTGATTGGGTTTACATTTACATCAGCATCTGTCATAGATCGAAGTGATAACGAAATACCAGAATCAGTGGAAGGTAAGTACAGAAAATTGAAAATTTCTAGTTCCTCTCTTTTCTCTCTCTCATATACACATTACACAGACGCACGCATATACACATACACATAGATATTTCAATAACTTTGTTACCTCCCTTAACGTTTGCACTTGTATCTACATGATGAAGTTTAAAAATTTTACCGTACATAACCTTAGTGTTTTTAACACCACGACATAAAAGTTTAATTTTCAGATGAACAGAACAATTTTGTCTTAGAAAAATGAAGAACGCAACAATTATTTTTCTTAGAAAAAACAAGACCCTGATGTCGAAAGTTCTTGGAATAAAATGAATATGCATCAGCATGGAAATTTTCTTTCTTCCTTTAATAAGGATACTAAGAAAATTGTCCGTAATTATGAAAGGATACTATTAAAAATAAGTAGATAAAATGAATAAAAAACAAAATTAAATTATTTAATGAGACATGGCTTAATGAAAATATGCTGCCAAAATATACGCTATATATATATATATATATATATATATATTAAACACACACACAGGCACACATACATATATATATTATAATTTAACTGATTTAAAATAGTTTTTTTTCGCTACACAGTAATAACCATGTTTCAAAAATGGAAGCTAAACGCTTCGAATTTAATTTTTTAATTAAATTAAAAACATCAGTTCCATTTCATCCTCAAGCGAATTTTGGAGTAACTTATTTTTTAAATTTACTGAGTTTTAAAGGCACAGAAAAAAAAAATCTTAATTCACTGTTTCCAAGGATACAGAGAAATACACTCATCCAGAAAAGGGGTGGTAGCATGTTCATTTTTATCAACTTTTGTTGTATCAGTTATTAGTTACGTTCGAAAAAGGGGTTACGTTTAGGTAGAATTCTTACATCTGTTAAATGTATGTTTTTTTTTTTTAATTTTTTTATAGTTAACGGCAAAAATTCTTACGGCATTTTTTCTATTTGTATACTTGAAGATTTTTTAGGATGTTTAAGTTAGAATACTTTTTATTTAACTACAATTTTACAATATTTTCACATTTAATTTTTAAGAGACTATATTTCTTTTAAAACAAGTAAATGTACTAGAATTACTTACAGTATATAAAATTATTTTTTCATATCAAGTATAAATATGTATATTACCAGGTCACATTTTTAAAATTTTATTTTTAAATATTATTTAAGGAAAATTTTTGACAATGACGGCAAAAAATAGCTAATTCATCTCTCTGATTCAGTAAACTTTTATTTTTTATAAACTTAGTAATATATAGTTTCTCATTAATGTACCAAGGACATCGGTCATTTAATTGCATACATATTCTAGCTTTTCTTATTAATTTCATGTTACTGTAGGTATTTTATTGGATTCTTTTTATTGCTAGAAGTACTTTGAGAGTGATGTTTAGGTGAGAATACGTTTTATTTAACTACAATTTTAAAATATTTTCACTCTTAATTTTAATTGACTATATTTCTTTTTAAAACAAGTAAATGTAATAGAATTACTTACAGACATGTTTTAATATATATATATAATGGTGTGTGTGTGTCTGTATGTGTGTGCGTATGTGTAGTTATTTGTGTTTGTGTATAACGATATATATATATAACGATATATATATATAACGACATATATATATAACGACATATATATATATATATATATATATATATATATATATATATATATATATTTGTGTGTGTGTTTCTCTGTGTGTGTAAGTCTCTTCCGTCGTTTCTTTCGTATGAGTATATACACTGCGTGCCAAATTATTATCGAGATAACTTTTTCTAATATTTTAAAAACCGTCCAATCAATTCACACAGCACTTTCACACAATGTTGGCAACACTGAACTGTGCTGATCTGCGCAATGTAAACAAACTGGTGCAAATCAGTAGACTCACTAGTGCGCAAGAGGTTTCAGGGTGTGAAGGAATTAGGAACAGAAAAAGAAAAGAGCAATCAGGAGGACAGTAGATAGCGATTCAAACTGAGTTGTTTGGAAAGCATGGAGCCGGGAAGAAGTTTTGCAAGCGAGAAGTGCGAGAAAAGGAACTGTGAGCATAGAAGTTACGATTACATCTAACTAGATCAACTGTAAATTGATGAGATCTCGTTGCTAGTCTATTATTGCGCTTAAATTCATACAGTCTGGATGCCGAATAACTCATCCGAACAATGAACATGAAAGTATTTATTATAAAGGCACAGAGTGGCTACCTTACAGTGGTAGGCAAGTGACTAAATCCGACCCGCCAGATCATGACCAATATTATTGCTGTTACTTCTTTGGCTCTTATAAAGGAGTTCAAGGAAAATTGTAGGAGCACTGGGCCATATATAAGAGCAATATTCTAAGCATGGATGAATAGTAAGACTTACAGATATACAAGATACATTTTCAGAGAGAAAAACAGTCGCGCCCAACACAGTGAAACGACTTTGTTAGCAGCTGATCTAACGATTTATTCAATGTAATCTCTTCACTTCATGTCAGCTGAGAACGTGGGCTCGAGAAGGCGCAATGATTCACTTTCTTGGGTCTCTCAGATGATTAATGGAGATAAGTTTAGTTTTGGAGGCGTTAAAATTGACAAGCCATCTTTTGTGCCAGTTATCGACGGTTTTGATGTTTTGTATATCAGCTGCTATTTTCACTTTCTCTAACTGATTAGCCTTACTATCGAGGCAGGAATAAATGGTAGTGTCGTCAGCGTAGATGCTAAGGTGGGAGCTGATGTCATCGGGAATATGATTAATGAAGATTCAAAACAGCGTAGGACCAAAGATGGAGCCATGGCTGACACACACGTTATGATAAAATAAAAAACAAATCGGAAACATCTATCAGTCGAACATGTTTCACTTTTATTAAAGCTTCATCAGAAATTGACGGACATTAAAAAACTTTAATAAAAATGTTAGATTGATATAAGTTTTGTATCTGTTCCCTATTTTATCATATATATATATATATATATATATATATATATATATATATATATATATATATATATATATACATTTGTGCATGTGAAAATAAAGGGCGATGTACTGAAAATTTCTCCGAACTACTGACAAAAATCTAACCAAAGTACCAAACATCAATTTTTTTCGTGATGAGTATCCTTTATTTGTTTAGTCGAATATTTGTCTTTAATAGCTTATATATACATATATGTATTTATATGCATTTACATATATATATATATATATATATATATATATATATATATGTGAGTGTGTGTAAGTGTGTGTGTATGCGGGTGTGCATGTGGGTGTGCGTGTTCCCTTTTGTAGTTGGTTTACCTTCGACCATTATTATCGTTTTTTCAATCACAAGCAAAAGACAGGATTTTGGAAGCTGAATTTCAAAGCAGTCTTAGACAACAGCCCACGTAAAATACGATTTTTCTTCACCTTTAAAAGTTAGCACATGAGTGCATTTGTAAATTAAAAAAGATATTTTCTGCGGTGTGTCTAAATTTTATAAATGTCTATCGATTATTCTGTCTCCGAATTTTTGTTTGTTAGACCCAGATAGCCGTGACTGTCACACGACTGAGACACGTCGTAGATCTTAAAATGTAGCAGTCATCTGACCAGTCACCTGTGTCGTCAAAATAAAATTTATTAACATCACAATGTTTGCAAAGATGCCTTTTATCCAGGAGTCAGCAACTGAAGCGAATTTTGATTACAATGAAATAATATAAATCAATAAAAATTGAAAACGTAGTTATGTTTTCATTATTTTTTTTACTGATTTATAAATATATACCAAGTTCTCAGTGATTCATCGTAATGTAATTGTTAATGAACCGCTTCAAAAATAACTTGAAATACCGAAGAGTAAATTTATTCAATAAGATCACCATTGGCTTCAACCATGATCTCCAGATGACTTCGAAATCTCCTGCATCTCTTGTAGGCTATCTTGTTTGTTGGTGAATGCTTCTATAATCCTTACCTTCTGTTCATCTTGGTTACTCGCTCAACTGTGCCTCCCGCATAATAATCAAGAGGGTTGCAGTTTATTAAAGTTTTTATTCAAGCAATTTTTAAAAATTCAAGAATTCTTCAGGACATAGACGAACATGTTTCTGTACAGATTTCTTTACTTTAGTAAATGTCAATTGTCATGAGTTCTTGAGAATATATATAGTGAATTGGTTTATTGTTGCCTTCTCCGTGGTTTTGAATTCAGAGCTGTACTTCTTGTAGTCTAGATGTTACCCAAGGCTGCCGATTTTAAGCTGAGGGGGAGAAAAAAAAATCGAATTCATGCTTTTCCCTAGGGTTTTTGCAAGAAGCATACGCAATAGACTATGTCAGAACTTGAACTCAGACGGCTGATTTCACTTTCGGCGCTGATAACCGCTACGCTAACTGCACATCCATACAAGCGATAAAGATATGGCTAATGATTTCACTTACGAATGATATGGAAAAATTATTTGAAGATAACATTTGTTAGATGTTTTGTAATTATGTATCTATCTTCTCGTCCGTATGTCTCTTCTTGCTGTGCATAATTCTATACTTTAAGACTATCGGGGTATAATTTTAGTTGCATCTTCGCATCATTAAGGAAAAACCAATTACTTGCTGGTGATCATACCCTCCCAATGTTACATCGGACAAGTAACACTGAATTAAATTACAAATATAGAAGAATTCCATTTTGCTGTCTCAAGTCATCTCCATCAACCATCTTGGTATGCTATCAGTTAATTGTCATGACAAGTGGCAATGAGACAGCGTTCACAATATGGAGATTTATATCACTGCCATGATCATGACATTACAGTTTATGTTTTAGTTTGATATTTTGTACCAATAAGCGTTACACTACTTTGTACCTCCAATTTTAATTCTTTTCCTATTATTTATCTACGCTTTTCATTGCAGTTTACAGAAGCAGTCTTGAAAGTATGCTTCGAAACGTCTCTAAACTAATCGCAGAGAATGCTGACTTCGATGAGAATATGGATATTGACAGCTTTGATCAGGAAAATATGTTCGATGATGAACAGTTTCAATTTTTATCAGAAGACGCAGAAGAAGAAGAGGTTGAAGATAACATTTCAAATATCGATGATTTACAATCCGCAGAAGGCGTTAAAAGCGGAATACGTTGTTCATGGCGACGAACAGCTGGTCGTTGCTGCCAATCTCTGAAAATTTTCAGACGAAGAGTATCAAGTAAGTATCTATCTATTCATGAAGTTATAAATCTTGAAATATTTTTGTTGTTGCACGCAGTACAAAACTTTGTTTAAACAACAAACATGTAAATAATAAAACCACTGATATTAATAAAAATTTATTTAAACAAAACTATACATAATTTTGGAAAGAAAATATATTCTTTTTTGCTCTAATAATGAGCTTAGGATATCTATGCACAGTGGCGTAGTAATCATAAGTAAGAATCATATCTTCATCATTCAATTCTCAATTTATGGTGGTTCTTCTTTATTCGATGTTGAGATATAACTTTCAACAAAACGGATACATTTTCAGTTGAATCATTGAATTTTTATAATACCTGAATTTTAGCAATACCTGAATTTTAGCAGTACCTGTATTAAGCAATACCTCAATTTTAGTTACTGTGACACGATAACTAGGCGTCTATTAAAGTTGATTTGTAAAATATGTATTTTATTTTAATAAATTAAGAATAGAAAACGGTTAAGAATAGAAAAATAGTTTAAAAACATGTGTTTCGTTTAACAAAAGTACTAAGGGAAAAAGAAAAGGAAAAAATAAATAAATAAACGCTTTTTGAAGAGGTCTTTTAAATTTGTGGAAGAGAAAAGGGCATCAGATTACTGTTAAATCCTACCAGTCATCCAATAAAATATTTGACTAAGTGATTAGATGTGATAAAAGATAAACGTTTAGGAAATAGATTTTAAATGACCAGGTCAAAAACCTTCTTTACTGTATCTCAACAACACAAGGGAAATAAAGAAAAGATAACAGAATTTTCCCTTTCTCCAGGCAATAAAAAAAAAAAAAGGCTATAAAACATCCGACGGCCTTCACACGAAGATTTGTTAAGATAAAAAGATTTAAAAAAAAGTGGAAAATACATCGTTAGGAGGCCGATTACAGACAGGATTTTTTACACATCAAAGAAAGCAAAATTTAAGTACCTTGAAATTTTTAACTTACAGTCGCCAATGCTTATCTTTTGTTTTCACCCGGTGGTCTAGGGACTTCCGATTAGTTCAATATAAATACGAGTGATTTTTCCGAGCCGGGCAGTTCAGCCGGGTGTGTTTGAAGTAGCCACGTGTCAGGCACACTGAAGAAAGTGAAACTCCGTTCGTCTGAGTCGGTCGGTTCGGCATTTGATCTCCAGTAGTTAGAGTTAGAGCTGAGTGTCATCGCCTACCCCAACGGCAAGACTAAGTCTGGACGAAATAAAGCTTGATTAAACTCATCTAAGTTGTGGAGTTCGTTCCTTCAATGTTTATCTTGTGCCCCAGCTTGAGACTTCGACTTTTTTTGAACCAACCCCGGCAACATCACAGCGTGGAGAACGGCCGCCGGAGAAATTGTACGGAGCTCACAAGGGGTGCTACATTACCTGGATGATGAAATATGACTGCAAATTAAGTAACAAGGTCGCTAGTTGATGTACAAATCTTTAAATTCCAGACAAAAATTATTTCGCTTTTGAAAAAAAAAAAAAGAAATTGAAGACTAATATTTTAACTTATCTGTACCATTAACACTGTAACGGAAAGAAATTCAGAAAGGAATTTGCTCAAGTATTGGTTCACATTTTCTAGTCCAATTATTGTACACTAACAAAAATCATTGATAAAAATGGATTATAAATAATTTAATTAAATCATAAATAATTTTGCATTTTCTTGAATTTTATTTCATATTTATATTTTATACAAAAGATAAATTATTTTTATATTCATATCTTCGATAGAAAAATAGAAGATATTCACTGTTTAAAACTTATGTAGAAGAGAACTAGTTTTATCTAATATCTTATATCGAAAATGAATTATTAGACGTTAGCTTTAATATTTATATCTAATCTAAAAGAGATGACTTTAATGGTTCCTTCATATAAAGAAATACATTTGTCTACGAAAATTTAATCGCAAACACAGCTCAAGTGTTATTGCATATAAATGGTTTCATTCAAAATGGTAATGCTGAATGAGGTACCCGATATGAATGGAATAGAAAGTCGTAAGAACTGGTAGTTGCACGGTTAGGGAAGGGGTAGTTATGAGGATAGAAAAGAAAGATGGCAACTGAGTCTTGATCTAAAGAGGTCAAGATGGAACATAACAAAGTGGTAGTTATGAGGATAGAGAAATGGTAATTATGAGGATAGAGAAATGGTAATTATGAGGATAGAGAAATGGTAATTATAGGGATAGAGAAATGGTAGTTATCCGGGTAGAGAAGTGGTAGTTATGATGATAGTGAAGTGGTAGTTATGAGGATAGGGAAGAAAGATGGCAATTGAATCTTGATTTCAATATGTCAAGATCCATTACAAACTGGCAGTTCTTGAGAAAAAGCTAGGTGGACCTTTCTTCTTATTTTTGGAAAACAGAGAGAAAGAGCGTGATTTCCTATGAAAATAGCGTCAGACTTGTGACAGACTTGCAATGTTTTACAATGTTACACTTTTAAAATAAATAGCGCGAATCTTTTGTAAAGCTCGCATCGAAAACTTTTTTAAAATGATATTGTAGTCTTAACTGAAAAGCAAAAAGATTAAGACGTGATAACTTTCAGAAAAGTTCGAAAGGAAATCAATGATAAATATTATGCACCAACAATGATAATAATGGCGACAAATTTCAACGTAAAATACAATAATAATGCCTTTATATAATAATGCTTTTATATAAACAATAATAATGCTTGTATATAACAATGCATGTATATACACAATATATAGTTAAATGTGTACAAAATCTTCTAAATTTTCCGAAAAAGAACAACATCAGAAATATTTTGATACACCTTGTAACGACAAAAGTACGCAGGTGTAGGCTTTAAGAAAGCTTTATTCAATTGAGAATACAAATTTCGCGTATAATGTCTTTTTACAGACCCAGTAAATAGGAGCTCTCCCCAAAAGGAGAGTAACAAAACAATGGGAGACCACTCTTGATTATTCATAACACACCAAAAAATTTAATGTGGGAATTATTTTATTAAAATGCTAAGAGAAATCATGATTATTATTTAATAGAATACTATAACCTATATATTTTTTTTGTATTTTAATAACAGTTTGTTTGGGCATCAGAATTTCATCTGCAACTTCTGCTAGACTGTACCTGAGAATCAACGGTAGAACCATCTGGTCCAGGCGTATGGGTAAGTATTTGTGAATTTAATTAAAACACCACTTAGGGCTTATAAAAACAACAGCCTCCTTACCTCAGAAATTAAAAGTAAATTATACAAAATTTATAAATTGGCATTACGATATATATATATATATATATATATATATATATATATATATATATATATATAGATAGATAGATAGATAGTAAAATTAAAAGTTAATAACACTATCAAAAGGGTGCGTTACTAAATTAGTGAAATAAAAAAATCGTGCTCGATACAAAAGTAAACTGGTAGAGAGAATTATATTCTTAAAAGCTAAGACGCTAAAAGGATACAACCGTGGTTTCAACCATAATAGGTATCAGGCAGCACTTCCAGTGTCTAAGTTGTTGACAATATATATAAAGACAGTCACTACTTAGGAGGTGGAAAAGTATGACGGGAAAATTATTTTATACAGGCTCATAAATCTCTAAATTTTCTTACTGTCTGCATTTTGCCATTATTTCAGATCTTTCCTTATCAATTCACTCTTATCAGTATGAGTTGCAATGGCCAGTTTCTCTTGGCGTAAATTGCATGATCCACCAATTATATTTTTGCCCGTTCTTGTTGTAGAATCCTCCATTTGATATTGGGACTTTTATTGTATTTTTCTTTAAATTTCCACCGATAGTTTGCGAGCCTTATGTTGAATCATTTATGTTGGACCCTAAACTAGGAATATGGTTATGCCATCTCCATTTAAACTGGCCCTCTTTATAACCAATATATATACCATTATCGCTCTCTATGTCAGCATAGTACTCCAGCCCTTGCTTATAACACTTCCCATTTGACGGACAATTGTCTTTCTTTCTGTAGTTGCACAAAGTTGTATTACCACGTCATTGTTATACTGCTTCTGCGTATTTCTTCTGTTAAGCCCCTGAATTATACTATTAAGGTTGCTAGTGCAACTGTTGCTCATTTTTACTATGTTTCAGTTAAACAATTTGCTTAATGCAAACCCTTTTGGTAAATGTTTTCTTAAAATCGTGAAGTACATTTTTCCGATATTTGTCTTTACCTGGATGTTAAATGGAGAATTGAACCAAATAACGTTAAGCTTTCTTTTGTTATTGTTATTCCTCGGATTTTGTTGGTTTTCAAATTTCAAATTAACTTTGTGGCCTTCCTCCTTCAATACACTTTTATATATCTTC
Source organism: Acanthosepion pharaonis (assembly GCA_903632075.3). Taxonomy (NCBI): domain Eukaryota; kingdom Metazoa; phylum Mollusca; class Cephalopoda; order Sepiida; family Sepiidae; genus Acanthosepion; species Acanthosepion pharaonis. Next base: position 656,557 of record CAHIKZ030000838.1, on the reverse strand, counting down.
TTCTTAGTATTAAATATTTATTTACTAGAGGAATTCGTACATAATCTGTTTTCTATCTCAAATGTGATGTGTTTTATAATATTTTTCAGGTGGTTGGATTTTACATATTTTAGATTCGCGTTGAGTTTTACAAACGGCGAAACTGTGTTGTTAATTAGGTTAAATTAAGCGTACAAAATTTGGACGACTTATTAACTTTTATTGTAATATAAAACTCCAGACTTTTAAATAACTTCTTTCTTATTGTGTCGTTCTTTTGACTGTTATTCGTTATCACAATGAGTCCATCATCTCGGTATAAACTATGATCGTCAATTTCGTTAATTTTTTTTCAATAAGAAAATACCCATTAGTTCCGACACCCACGCACCATTGTATGATCCTTGTGGTATGTCGAAGTTACCGTCATTGGAATTTTTAATTCACGCTTCGCTTTTGAAAAACAGCACCGACTTGCGACAATGAAGAGTTACGTCTATACATTTTGGTTTTAAATCAACGTACTCTTTAGCAAAGGCCGAGGCTTTCATCAGAATGTTTTTGGTAATAGAAGGATAAAAATTCTTAATATCACAGTTTATGATTATGTTTTGGCTTTTATTATTTATAGCACAAAACTAGGCAATACAGTCAGCAATGCTGGTCCATTTGTTTATTTGTGTGGAAACTTTAAGTAGTTTGAATGCATCATTGTGTAACTGCAAAAAGAAAGAAAATTGTCCTTAAAATGGGGAGTGTTGTAAGCAAGAGGTGGTACAATGCGCTAACGTAGAGAGCGATAATAGTACTGTCAAGAAATATATTGCTTGTACAGAGGGCCAGTTTAAAAAGAAGTGATATAACCATATTTCCTAGTTTAGGGTTCAACATGAACGATTCAATACAAGGCTCACAGACCATTATTGAAAGTTCAAAAGAAATACAATAAAAGTCCCAATATCAAATGGAGGATTCTACGAGAAGCACGGGCAAAAATTAACTGGTGGATCATGCAATTTATGTCAATAAGAGAAACTGGTCATTGCAACTTTTTACAGGGAATTGATTATTGAAAAATCTGAAATAATGGCAAAACGTAGACACTTAAGAAAGTTTATATGAGTGAATTATGAGCCTTGATGAGATAGGCAGATTATATTTTTCCCTCATACTTTTCCTTCGCCTTAGTTTTGACCGGATTTGATGCCTGATCATACCTATTGTGCTTGAAACCACGGTTGTATCCTTTTAGCGTCCTAGTTTTTAAGAATATATATATATATATATATATATATATATATATATATATATATATATATATATATATACAGATATACATATACAGATAGATAGATACCCAAAGGTATATAAATATTTTATCGTGCAATGGTTAAAAATTAACAAATTTTGTACAATATTTTTTTCCTTCTTTTTAAATGCACAGGATTCCATATTTAATATCCATCACAGAGTAGAATGTGGTAACATGAATTAATTTCATCAACAGTTGACGTACGTTAGCATTTCGAACCACTCGTCAGAATGGTCAGAAAAAAAAACTCTTGACTTCTATGTAGAAAGAAAGAATGAACGAGCGAGCGAACAATGCTATTGTAATTCTGATATTTGAGCTTTATCAAAATCTCTGCCTTGTACGCTAAAACTTTGACGAGTGTCAGATGAAATTACACCAGATTTTTTGAGTTTGTGGGATTGTCCGACGCTACTTGCACCAGAAAATTTAGAAAAAAAAAGATGAAAAACAGTCGTTTAATTTGGCCCTTTTATAGTCGGATTACAGGCTGATGGACCAGCAATCAATAACTTCTATCTTAAAATTCTTACAGAAAGAATGATGAAGAGGTGGGGTAAAAATAAATTCAGAATTACGTACCGCATATAAAAATTAAAGCATTAAAACTGAGAAATTGCATCTGACATCTGAAATCGAAGTAACGTTGAATTTTTACGAATATAAGTTATCCTTGGATCAGATTGCGAAATAAATTATCCTTGGATCAGATTGGTTGAATATTTGTTAATCATTGCATTCCCTTTATATTATTTTGGGTAAATTTGCTGATAAGGTACTTTTGTTTATTCAGGAGTTCGCAGCAGGAGTTTTACCATATGTAGACGTCTTGGACCGGTGAAGATTTGCTTCAAACTTTACAACTTGTACATTTCTAGACGTACCATTAGAGTTTGCCTCCGTGTCGGCGCAAGACTATCTTGGTTTCGCTTTGGTAGAAACTTGGGATGTGTTTATAAAAGGTTTGCCTTGGATGGAATCCCGACAAACATAAATAAATCAGATTCATTCAATGATTATAGAAATTATAAGAACTCCTTGACTTCAAGTGGATTTAAGTATAACGACAATATCGCAAGATTCGAACAATAACAACATCAAAAAAATGGATCGTGGCTCATCCGAACAAAATATTTCCGGTTCAATCCCATCAATATTCCCATTTAAAGTACCAGTGTAATTCTTTTGCAAATAAAATCAAATGAAAATCTGACTTTTGGTTGTTGTTTTTAAATTCGAATCCACAAAATTTAACATATTCCGTCTTCTACTGTATTCGATCGACAGCCGATAGAATACGCCAGGATGAATTGGTTACCCTTTCGGTTTCCTTTTTGCATATCACTTGCTTACCTGTTTTGTTGTTTATAATTGCAACACCCAGAAGAATTCACCTGTGGTAAATGATCCCTGTTATTTAATTCAATACTACATTTTTATAAAACCATTTAAACATTTTCTACCGCCCAGTTCTTTTATTTTGCTCAAAAGTAGTTAATCATCACACATTTTATTTATTTTAACATTGTATCAAGTTTGAATTTTAAAACTGTAATATCCAGATAAGACAATAAAATTTATATTTAATACTGTATCCAATATTATATGCAATAAAATTATGTACTGAAATTTTCAATTCGTTAAAGCTAACAAAAGAGTTCTGAACTGCTGTGTTATTTCTAATCTCTTATATGTTAGTGAAAGCTTTTCACGTTCACCACAGATGTAGAAGAGACTTGAAGCAACAGAAATTTCGTTCTTCTGACTAGTGATGAGTCTTCGTGTCTCTGTCAGTTAATCTTTCCACCCACACTATGGTTAAATTTTTGATCTGTGGAAATCTTAGGCGAATCTGGTTGTAATAGCTTCAAGTGCGAAATGATTCAGTTACAAGAAAAGTAAAAATCAGAACAGACAACCGATACTTGGTGTTAGAAACAATAAAATAGAGTTTATTTGTTGAGCATTACAGTTATTAAATAAACCCTTCCCAAATTCTGAGGCTGTCGAACTAACTACAACCTGTTGGTAGGTGTCAATCTTATTCATAAGATTGCAAAAAAAAAAAAAAAAAAAAAAAATAAATAAAAAATATTAATGTCTTTATCTGGTGACTGATAATCGGTTTAATAATTAAAACAGGAGACTTTGGTTCCGAGCCTGCAGACAAAGTTGTTTTCACTTGATTGCCAGTTTGCAAACGAAAAATCTTAGTCTTCAGAAATATTTCCAGTTGACTCAAATTCTTTTCCGATGTATCTTACAAAAGGTCGTGGCGAAGAGGATTGTTACATTCTCGTTCCATTTGATTTGATATCTTCATCTACCTGTGACTATTCTGCTTCTCGTAATAACTGCCCCGTCTCGATTGACCGTGTAACTACACCCGTTTCATATACATAAAGTGTACTTTCTTTCAGGAGTTAAGTTACACCAGGAAAAACACAAGTACTATATATTGGAAATTAAAATAAATTATAGAAAATTCATAAAATAATGTTATAATAGATAGATAGCTAACGAAATATTTTCGTAGCCTAATGATGAATCATAATTTATTTTACACAAAAATATTTATTTTTCAACATAATCTCCTTTCTTCTTAACGCACTTAATTTTTTCTTAAATATTTAACACAGTCATCATAAATAGATGAGTTTTGACTACCTATTATCACTGTCCTGTCTCGACTGGTAACTGCTCCAGACTTACCTTCTTCTGATGACTGACTCTGACTCGACGGCTTGTAATGATTGTGCCGTCTTGACCACGCGTTTAACTACACACGTCTCGTATAATTGTAGAATACGTTACTTACAGGAGTTAGTGTAAAAGTTGATTTACATATGGGCTTAGCAACAGGATCAAAGGAAGGGAGCTGATGACTTCACAGTTCAATTGGATGAAACTGGCTTGTATCATTCAATACTTGCATGTCCTTGAGCTCCATTCCCACTCAAAAAAAAAAAAAAAAGAAAAAGAAAAAAGAACACTCTACTTAAAGTTAGTAAAGCGTTCTGGACAGTTACTTGCACCTATTGTATCATTGTAATAAAATTCCAATCTATGGTCTTAATAAATAAGTAAAGAAGACCGAATATGTATTTTATATTAGATATTGTTAAATCACCAACATATCCGGCAGATCTATTGCATTTGTCCAAGAATAAACGCAAAAAGAAAAGAGCGGATGAATTGGTGGCCATATTAGATCTGCTATATTATCAAATTGTAAACCTCACCTCTCATCTCTTCACGTACACACTTTGCTAGCTTGGTTGATTTGTTACAGGTTATCTGGCTTCCTTTTCCCTTCTCGGTTAGGGCCTTTGTGTGGTCTCGATAGGGTTGATTCAAGTTTCCCAATATCTTATGAGATTGTCGGCGATGTCTTGTGCCAACCCCTCTAGATACATTGTGCACCCTTGTTATGAAGGTGTAATTCTCAACTTACGGCCGTGATAAGCCTTGTCTCCTTGTGTACCTGGTCAGCTCCGAATTAGATTGGAATAAAACCCCCTTCAGTAAAATTTAATACCTTTAAAAGCAGGTTTATTGAATATAAAGAAAAACTGGACTGCATTGTCTACTGAAGGCCTAAACTCTTTACTGGCTTCTTTTAATGAGTAGTTTCTGGACACAATCTTAACAGTACAGTGTAACCCGGATATAAGAGAGTTGTCGGGACCGGAGAAGAAGTCTCTTATATCCGGATTTCTCTTATATCCGGGTTTGGTCTAATTTATATACATTAACAAAGGCTCTAATTTGGGACCAGAGAAAATCTCTCTTATATCCGGGTTTCTCTTATATACGGGTCTCTTATATCCGGGTTACATTGTATAAGGTATGCATATGACGCAGTATTGATAGCAGCTGGAGAAAGAAAACTGTAGAATATTCTACAGGGGGAGGGGGTCGTAGAGGAAAGTGAGAAGAAATTAACCATCACTTATAAGAAGACATTGGTTGTCAATGAGAGAAACAATCCAATATACTAACTCCAAATTGGAGATACCAGTATGAAGCAAGCACAAAAATTTAAATATCTGTCGATGGTTTCCTCAGAGGATGGAAAATGTAACACAGAAATCTGAAGGTACATTTGAATAATGAAAGATGTTTTCCAAATGTTAAGCAATGTATTAATAGTCAGATTTCATTAGAAACAAAGACTGAACTGTTATGAATTGTTATGTAATGTCGTCATTCCTGTGAATGCTGTACAATCTCCTCACAGATGAAGAAACTTGAATCAACAGAAATGTAGTTCTACAGAAGAATGCTAAGAATACCATGGACTGAACATGTAAGTTGGAAGTTTTAAGGAACACGGAAAGAAAAAGGATACTTAGAATGAGAAAGAACTAGTTGAAATGTCTCAGATACATAATGAGAAAAGAGGGCTTGGAGAATTTGACCTTCACAAGACATACTGAAAGCAAGAGAAACAGTGGAAAGTAGCGACTAACCTATCTAAAGCGCTTATGTAAATGGATTGTAGAACAGGGAATGAGAGGAATTGTGAAAGAGACTAAGTGCTATAAAGGTTCGGAAGTCATGGAGATCCATGATCACCCTCGTCCTGAAATTAAATGGCGCATAGAAGAATTCGGCACGTATATGAAATTTATAATTTGCATAGACATTCCAGCAAAAGAATGACGAATAATAAAGAATCAATTTTTGAATTATTAACATTAAATTCCTTATATCTGTTTACAGGCCTAAGCCACCATCTTATTTTCTTTAAACACATTTTCTATGTCACTATAAATAATATTATATTAATTGTTAATAATGCAAAATATTATTATTGATTAATACAGGTTTGCTCTCATGTAATTTCACTTAGAAAACAAGCCTCAACCTCAAGTAAATAAATCTAATATTGTCGTAAATATGAAAATGGTGAAAATGTAAGCGTGATAGTGAGTCTCACATTTCGACGCTTATCAGACGATCACATCAATGTGAAAATGTAATAGTCACGTTTATATATATATATATATATATATATATATATATATATATAGTTTATAAAAAACTAGGTAATCCGTATGGGTAAACCTAAGGAGGATAAAATCCAGAGAGCTCAATGTAAATTCAGAGCAAATAATTTAAATAAAAACAGACCACTTTAAGGTTCCATGTAATAGGGCTGATTTGGGCTTCCCAATATCATAAGAAGTCCTTCCACACACTCTGTAGGGTCGGGGAGGTCTTGATTTTCTGAGACTGTCACTCGTGGTCTGACCTTTGCATATTGGATAACGTAAAGGGGTTTATAGTGCTGTGGAGATAAGGGAATAACTTCTCCGTCGTTTCTAGTCTGACTAACCTGTCGAATTTCTGCTCTAGTCAACATTTTGCTCTGGTGTTCGACATTAGCAAGGCCTGCCACCATTTGTCTTGCTACCATGTCGCTGGTGTAATTCACTGGAGAACCGCAGTTTGTTGAGCTTGGGCAAGTAACTATAAACCCGCAAAATTTTGCCCGGGCTCGTAACTGAGCTAAAAAAATGTGTGATTGACAGACTGTCTGTCTGCCTCATACACTGAAAGTTCTGCCTGTGCACTTCTGTGTGTAGCCGCACCACTCCGAGCGACGAGCCGTATTTGCCCTAGCAGCTGTTCTGTGCTAGAGTTGATTGTTCGGCCCCCATTTGGTCGAATAGCAGATTCTTAACCTCTGGTTATACGGAATACGGCAAAATTCACCTCCTATGCTTCTATAGAGTCATCCCAGAGTATGCTATCGTCGACACATAGGGGTCTTCGCATCATATCGATAGTTATATCGTCGAATCGACGAGTCTATGCATATTTCCCGACGCGTGGCACGTAGGTTTCGATATTTGCCCATTAAGTGATGTAGTTGCATCATGTGCAGCTGGGGTGAGGCTGTGGTACCCATTCTATGCGTCCAGGACAGTTTTCCTTGTGTGTACTGGCGTAATCGAGGCATAATTAAACGAAGATGGGGCATGATGGGTCTCCCACGGGATAACAGCTTTGGGTGAGTCGTCCTCAGCTCGTTCTGGATAATTACTTTGCCCATTAGATCGCACATCATTTTATAACGAGTCAAAGTGTTAATAAACATCACCCAGTCGTGTTCTGTTGGGTCCGGTCCTATCGTAGGTCGTTCCGGTTTTCTGTTATGAGACGTGTTTGGTTACCCTTTCTTAGAGTGATGTTTTCCTTTTTTAGTTCAGCAAGTTGTTGCATAAACTGCAAATATTGTTGATCTATAGTGGGTTTCGTTTTCATGTTTTCAAAGTCGTCAATTTCAACGTTGGTATTTTATGCCGTTCTAAAAAAAAAAAGGAACCTATCCGCAGCACCATGTAGAGTGTTTGAGTGACGATTGAAATCTGTCCATCCTCCAATGCTTTCCCGCTAGCCTTGTATATATTTGCGTTGTTTACACGCATGCCACGTCTTGCATATGGCCGGGTTATTCCATTTCATAAACTGGTTACTGGTGCTGTTCTTACGGACGTTCCTCCGTATGATATAGCCATCTATCCAGAGGCGAAGCGGTTTGCTATATTTCGTCACATCTGCTTGCGACCCTTTTGATATCTGCCCCGCACTCATCTACCTGTGACTACCCTGTTACTTGCAATAACTGCCCCGTGTCGACTAACCGTGCAAATACACGCATTTCATGTACATGGAAAATATTTTCTTTCAGGTGTTGTTCCATAAAAAACATGTACTCTATATTGGAATTTAAAATAAAATCTATAAAAGTTCTAAAATGATATTAAGATAGATAGATAAAGAAATATTTTCATAGTTTAATGTTGAAAATTAATTTATTTTACACAGAAATATTCATTTTTCAACATAGACTCCTTTTTTCTTAACGCACTTAATTCTTTATTGCATTTAAATTCCCTTTCGTTTCTCCAAATGCTCACTAAAAAAAAAAAAAGTAGGTGCATCAATTAACTTTTAAGAAAGCTGTATCGGTTTATTTGTTAAAAATATTTACTCTTTATTCGTCACAGCCTTTCATTATTTGTTTTCTACAGCCTTTCATACTTTATTCGTCACAACTGTTCACTTTTTATTCGTCATAGCCATTAAATCAAATTTATTAAATCAAATTAAATTAAATTTATTCGTCATAGCCATTAAATCAAATTTATTAAATCAAATTAAATTAAATTTATTCGTCATAGCCATTAAATCAAATTTATTAAATCAAATTAAATTAAATTTATTCGTCATAGCCATTAAATCAAATTTATTAAATCAAATTAAATTAAATTTATTCGTCATAGCCATTAAATCAAATTTATTAAATCAAATTAAATTAAATTTATTCGTCATAGCCATTAAATCAAATTTATTAAATCAAATTAAATTAAATTTATTCGTCATAGCCATTAAATCAAATTTATTAAATCAAATTAAATTAAATTTATTCGTCATAGCCATTAAATCAAATTTATTAAATCAAATTAAATTAAATTTATTCGTCATAGCCATTAAATCAAATTTATTAAATCAAATTAAATTAAATTTATTCGTCATAGCCATTAAATCAAATTTATTAAATCAAATTAAATTAAATTTATTCGTCATAGCCATTAAATCAAATTTATTAAATCAAATTAAATTAAATTTATTCGTCATAGCCATTAATTCTTAATTCATCACAGACGTTCATTCTTTTTTTCTTTATTCGTCGCAACACTTAAATTTTTATTCGTCACAGCCATTAAAACTTTATTTGTCACAGGCATTAAAACTTTATTTGTCACAGCCTTTTTTTCTTTATTTGTTTGAATATTGTGTATTTTTATATTGGTTGTCAGTTTAGATATAATTTGATTTTTTAGAATTCTGTAATTTGTTAGAAAATTAAAGGAAAATATAGAGGAAATTAAAGGAATATATATATATATATATATATATATATATATATATATTTGGTTGGATAGATGTGAGTTTGTGACCCTGGGTTTCACGCTGACGATCGCTAAAGCGTGAAACCCAGGTCACAAACTCACATCTATCCAACAAATATATGTATCTATCTCTGATATTGAGCGCTTTCTAATAAGTACCGCGTATATAATATATAAATAATTATACATATATATATTTATTTATATTTATATACACTTTTCACACACACACACACACACACACACACACACACACACACACACACACACACATATATATATATATATATATATATATATATATATATATATATATATATATATATATATGTTAACATACAATGTGTGTTAGCACGTGCGATACCCTGTCTTCATCAGCCGCCGACCAGGGGTGATATCACGGTTTCGGTGGCTATGGCGGAACAGCCACGCCTGGCGTTTGCCACCAGGCAGGGTATGAAAATAAGCTAATTGATCGTTCCTCTTTTTAAATTCTTGTAATGAAATAAATAAAACGTTTGTTCTTCTTTGCAGCTTCTAGATATTTATTATTTAAAAATTACATAATTGTGGCACAAGGCCGAAAAAGGGGAGGGGTTGAGGCTGGTCTTAACTAACTATCTTATACCTAGCTAATCCGATTCACGACCCATTCAATCATTACAATTTACCCATTCACCACAGGAACTCGTCCATCACCAATCAATCCTCCATGCACCATAATACCACATCCTATCTAGGTGGACCTACAAAACGCGCCCCATGCCATAAAAATTTAATGATAGTAAAATATATATAAAATCTGTGATGAAAAAATAAGAGGGGAGGGAGATGAACCCATTAACAAACTGAAATATTAACACAAATCAAATTAAACATAACTGATATTAGTAGGGCCAGTCCAACCCTCAAAAAGGAGAGGCCGCTGTATTCTGCCCATGGGACAAAATCAAGAAGCTCTCTTACTACGGGTGTGGGAAAAGGATTAAAAAATATGGGCATGGGAAAATATAAAGCTGATCCAGTCGAGATGAAAAGGGGCGGGCGAAAACAAACTGGGGGGGGGATCTCGACTTGGATCACAACCAAAGAGGCAGCCGGGAACAGGCCAGGAACAACACTTACTCACATTAACTAGGTAAACTAAGGCTTGTCTAACCTAACCAAAGGGAGGGCTCCGCGGGAAACCATCCCGATGTGACGTAGGTTGATCTAAAAGAGAAAATCAAGGCTAGCCCCTTTCAAATGAACCAATCTCACCTCTTTCACCCTCCTTTCGCTGAAGACTGTCGAATGCAGGCGTTTTCTCTCTTCCTCTTGAGCTGATCACCATTCGGGCCATGGCCAGCAGCGTAAGAAACACTATTCGTTTCACCCCAGAATACGGGGGCGATACATTGTCACACGCGTCTGCGCGATCAATGAGCACGAGTTTTTTGGGAGCGAGACGAACCGTTAACCTCGCCGACATGGTTCCATAAGGGGCGGAGACGGGGACAATGGTAGAAAGCGCGCGAAGTCGTTTCTTCTAAACCAAGGTCACACCATTCACAGTCTGGCAAACCCACTAGCTCCATATGAAGGCCTTGTCATTGAGAGGCAGCCGATCCTGAGCCAATCACTAGGTAAGCGAAAACTCGGGGTTACTGAGATAATCCACCGCTGGCGCCCAAGACCAGAAAGCTCCTCCTCCGACAAGCCGAACTTCTTGCGTAGGGAATCCTTCGCGACCCCCTCAACTAGAAGACGATAGAATATCTTCCTAGGCTGTGAAAGGTCACTGGACACTCGAATAATCGAATCTCCTCCTGTCAACCCGTGGCGTAGGAAAGCCAACCTCGAGGCGAGTTTGTGGCTCGCTAAGTGTGGCATTTCCAGTCCCCCATGACACGGACGTTGTCCCCAGACGGGTCTGTCGACCCGATTCCCGCATCCCCTCCATAAAATGGAGGATAGTGAGCGCTCGAGCGGTTTCCTGTGGTCGTCACAGAGAGGAAGTACGGACAATCGATAAATGACAATCGGGAAAATGTATGTAGCACACACCTCCGCCCTGCCATTCACGGAAAACCTTCGTCGACGACAAATTTGACCTGCCGCGTTGACCTTTGTTCGTACTTCAGACCAATTTTTCTCCAGGTCGAGGTCGGGTCCAAACCACACTCCAAGAATGAGGACAGGACCGTCTGTCCAACTGAAGGGCCCTGGAAGATCGATCACCTAACTGCAAGCCGGACGACTTGTCGCGGTTAATCTTGGCACCTGTCACCTTTTCGTACCAATGAAGCGCTCTCAGTACCGCCCTAATGTCGCTGCGGGACGACACGAAAGCAGATACGCGGAAACCCTGGCTCAAGCCCCTCCAGGAACGGCAATTCTGCCTAGGGCCGGACTGCACGCCCTGTACCTCATCAGGCAAAGGGGAGGCTCCAACGCCAAAGCATAAAGTAGGGGTGACAGTGGGCAACTCTGACGAACAGTTTCCCGTTCACCTGTACCGCAGCACTGGGGGGGGGGTATACAGGAGGCTAATCCGGCGGCAGAAGTCGGGTGCGAATCCTGCGGCCTTCAGGACTGTGGCAAGTTAGCGATAGTCAACCCTATCAAATGCCTTGGACTGATCCAAATTGATCAGCGCGGCCTCATCGTCTTTTATACCCTCTATGATCGTGCGGATCAGATGCAGGTTGCTCTGAATTGTTCGGCCCCTAACAGCACAAGTCTGCTCAGGACCCAACAGAGACTCGGCAACGGATTGCAAACGCTCCTGCAGGTTCTTGGCCCAAATATTTAACTCTGTGTTTAGCAGAGTTATGGACCTATAATCATCTAAATGCCCTCCAACACCCTTGCCCTTCTTCAACAGCGTGACCACACCCCTGGAAATCCGGTTAGGGATGGACCCTGAAGTACAATTCATAGGGCAAACCATCCAGACCGGGCGACTTGCCTCTGCCGACCTTCTTCAATGACGCGTAGACTTCGCCCTCCGTGATCTCTCCTTCGCAACTAGCCGCTTCAGTCGGCGAAAGCCGAGGAAAGTCAGCCAAATAGCTGCGAAAATCCTCCTCACGGAGACCAGGCTCCTTGGTAAACCGGCTCTCGTAATGCCGCCGAAACGCCTCGCACATGTCGCCAGTGGCCCGAAGAGGATGCTCCTCCGGTGAATTGACCTCACGAATGTAACGATCGGAACCTCCGCGAATCTCTTCCTTGCGCAGATCTGCGCCCATATTCACGGCTTCGGAAGACATCTTGCTTAGCCTATGTCTAATTACCTGGCCTATGTAGGGATCGCTATTCGAACGCTCCAGGGCCTCCCTAGCTAAGGCTAAGGGACCCCCCAGCCACCGCCCGGGAAAAACTAGCCTTAAGCGTCTTCACCTTTTCAGCTCTATCTAGGGAGAACCGTTTGCTGAAATCAGTTGTGAAAGATCTAATCATATCCTTAAGCCTCTTCCAACACTTATTGCTGATAACCGCCCCCACTAGCTCCCTCTGCTCTAAGCTTGTTAGCTGCTCCTGGAATCTTTTATCCGTAATGAAAGTTTCCTGAACGCATTTGCCGTTACAGATACGCTCGTAAAAATCGTTATAGACGATCACGCAAATATTTCACTTGCTCATCTTAGGTCGGGATGTTGTGTGCATTTTATTTGCTTGTTTTATCTCGACCAAATCCAACTTGACGCGTGTTAAACAGTTTTTTGAATGCTGGGCATTCACCTTCCATATGGAATTCGATCTTAATTTCCTTGGTTGCCACATGCTGTTGATTTACTGTTTCACATTGTGTTCTTAATAGATCCCTTATAGCCTCTAATACCTTGTTGTGTCGCCAGGTGTATATCTGGAGCGATTGTGAACAAGCAGAAATCACATTACACAAGGTACCCCCGTCTTTTTTACCCGAAAAAGAGAGATCTGTATCTGTGTTTTCCCCTCATTTTGAGGTTTGTTTCATTTGGGAGAAGATCATATATATATATATATATATATATATATATATATATATATATATATAAATGTAAAAGACAATAGGAAAACTATTATTAGCCGACGCGTTTCGTCCAATGTGGACTTTTTCAAGGCAATATATGAAGAAATATAGTCTTAAGATGTGCTATATTTATGGGATAAAGTACTCAATATCAGAGATAGAGCGTGTGTAAATATTAAAGTGAACATAGAAGTCAACACTTGTTTCATGCTAGAGGCCTGACGATTGCATTTAGCATGAAACAGACTGTCGCCTCAAAGTGTTGACTTCTATGTTCACTTATATATATACATATATATATATATATATATATATATAAAATTACTTAACTGTAAATGTCAATTTTTGATGTTTTTCTCTAACGTCGAAGTTCCTTGGGATTTTTCATTCTTCAAGATGTCTTTTGTTTGAATAAATTTATTTCCAATTTTTACGCGTTTTTTAATCCGTTGTGTACACGTGCCCGTTTATGAATTTTATGTTTTCTTACACGCGCACATTCATGGACCCTTTTGCTTTTGTTTACGTGTTCCTTCCCTAGTGTCATAATTTTTATAGTTGGAAATTTTTTCCCAAATTAGAAGTTTTACTTTTTTCCAATTAGAATTTTTTTTATATATGAATGGTTTGTATTGAAGTTGTCATGTTATTTTATATTATTAATTAAATTATAATATTTTATGTTTTATTTGTTGTATTATGTTATATTATTATTGAGGTAATAAAGTAAATATTTGTTAAAATGTCGGCATCGACCAATCATTACATGCTTCTTATTTAATTTGGTTATGAAAAGTTAATATTGATAATTTTGCATTTAGACACAGTCTATAATTTCTATTGATAATATTATATGGGGGTACATTTTTATAATTACACATTTAACATTAGTAGGTATATTATTTTGATTTTGACTCCATATATATTTGGATAATGTTGTGCTATCTGCGTATTTATCTATTTTAAATGAGTTTTAAATTTTACTTTTTTTTAAAGTGGTTTCGGTTGCTCTTATCTAATATTTTCTTCTGTGTTAATATTATTTGATACAGTTGGTTTATATATATTATATTATTAGTTAAACATTTATTATTAAGTGGACAGTTGTTTTTATTTCGACAATTACAAGTATTATTGCTATTTTGTGGATGTATGTTATTATCATTGCTATTGTTTTTATGTACAGAATTCTAATATTTTACATATAAATAGTAAAAATTATAATTTTATAACGATAATAGATAATTTAAAATTTCTTAACACGGACTACACAGAATCAGTAAGGCACAAGACAATAAAATAATAACAATTGCCTTGTAGGCCTTTGACAAGGTGTGGTATAGCAGGTTACTACATAACCTATATAATCAATGAAGGAATTCTCCAATGTGTATTCTTTCGGTTTTATATTAAGAAGATGCCTGAGAATATACACAGATCTATAGTAAATATCTATTCAGATGATACAGAAGTGTATGGGTGCACCCCGCAAAAAATCTTGATGATCAGAGGATAGGAGATGATCTCTCCACTGACAAAGCTCCAGTGACTCAGTAGAAAAAAAAAGATATAGCTCTGAGCATTCAATACCTCAAAATGCATCACCTAGCAGACGTAATGGTTGTTATCTCAAGGGGGGCTCCTTGGTAGAACGTGTTATGGAACCCCCAAAGTTCACCCCAAAATTCAGGGAACTATGATCATTTAATACCTCAACAAGCAAATTAGTAACAAAGCACCATAGCTAGAAGACTTAATGGCTGTTATCTCAAAAGGACTCTTTTCGGAGAATGTCTTATGGAAATCTTAAAGATTACACCAAACTTCTGGGAAATTTGAGCATACAATAAATCAAAAAGCAAACTCAAAAATCAAAAGTAACGGACAAGCATCACATAGCAGACTTAATGGTTGTTATCTCAAGAGGGCTCCTAGCGTAGAATGTCATTTGGGACTCCAGAAGTCCACTCCAAACTTCTGGTAACATTGAGAATGCAATAACTCAAAAAGCAAACTAGTAACTAGACGATTAATGGTTGCTATTTCAAGAGGGCAACTTGCGTAGAATGTCTTTTGGGACATCCAAAGTTCACCCCAAACTTCTGGGAAATTTGAGCATCTAATAACTAAAAAAGCAATCTAGTAACGCGACACCATCACCTAGCAGATTAACGGTTGTTATCTGAATGGGGCTCCTTGCGTAGAATGTCTTTAGGGATTCCCAAAGTTCACCCCAAACTTCTGGGAACTTTGAGCAACCAATTCCACAAAAAAAAAAACTAGTAACACGCTCCCTCATCTAGCAGACTTACTGATCGTTATCTCAAGAGGGCTCCTTGCGTAGAATGTCTTTTTGGGACTCCCAAACTCCACCATTTGTAAAGATGCTGGATAAATTGTCAGTTACTTGTACCAGTAATTACTTGATTCCGTCTGCTACACTTGATCTTTACAAGTGTCAGACCAGATCAAAATATGGAGTTCTGCATCTACATCTGGCTTGGAGCTGTCAATTTTTCCTTTCCAACCTTGATAGATTTCAGAAGCGTGATGAATTATTTTCCACTCTAGAAGCTGAAAAGTCGCAAGTTTATTCCATTGGTAAGAATGAAGTTCCATTCGGACAGCTTCTCCCCAAGAACAGACTGCCGAGGTATGGTTTCCTCGATAAGTACACTCTTAACCTCTTAAATCTATGGTTAATCGATATCGTTCTTAGCTATCCTCTTAAACTGTAGTTCTTAACATTTCCTCCTACGTTCAACAATCTTCATTATGAGTGGCTCTACCTCGTATATTGAGAAAACAATTAATAAAAAGAGAAAAGTTATTTAGATAATTAAAAGTAATTATGATACAACGGTAAATGTTTGGCTGCTGTATACATTTTACTATATATTTACTTAAAATCTCTCTCTCTCTCTCCCTCTCTCTCTCTCACACACACACACACATACACATCTGTCTCTCTGTTTCTCTCTCTCCGTCTTTCTCTCTCACACACGCACATATCTGTCTCTCTATTTTTTCTCTCTCCGTCTCTCTATCGATATATATATATATATATATATATATATATATATATATATATTTATTCATACATACATATATATATATATATATATATATATATATATATATATTTTGTATATTTAGGCAGCAATCCTTCCTTTATGCATGTTTCATTAAAAACGACAGACAAGGTACTACAGTTGAGCTTTTTATTTAATTTTTCTTGTGTTCTGACAAGAGCTTTCTTTTCTGGACAAAGAGTGTGTAAGAACTGTCCGAATGTTCTGTGTTTCCGAGCGCTTTCGGCTATACCTTTAGCCATTATCAAGGATGGTTCAATTATCAGCTTAGTAGAGTGTGTTCTATGTATGTTCAGTGTGTGGTAGTGATGTTTTAGTTTCCGAATACGGTTAGAACATTGTGGCTTTGTTCATAGTTGATATTGTTAAGAGTTGGCTTTTTCTTTTTTATTATTAGAGCTTCCATTATTTTTAGTCTTTTTTTTGCAAGTGGATGCAGTTAATATATTAGTGTTTTCTACTAGTATGTTCCTAATAGTGTCGGGTAAATCTGAGTGTGTGTTTAAATGTGTTCTGATGGAACTGTGATCAGATAGGTGTAATGTAAGACGTCTGGATAAACATGTGGTTGTGTAGCCGATGTAATTATTTATGAGTCCGTTTTGAAAATAAAGCTCTTGTCAGAACACAAGAAAAATTAAATAAAAAGCTCAACCGTAGTACGTTGTCTGTCGTTTTTAATGAAAGATATATATATATATATATATATATATATATATATATATATATATATATTCTCTTCTGGACGTAAATTATGTAGAAAGTGTCCAAATATTTTGAATGTACGAACGCTTTCGGCTGTACTTTTAGCAATTATCGAGGCTGATTTTATTTTTACTTTTAACTGTATGGATTGTTTTATATATGTATCTCGAGTTATAGGGATGTTTTATTTTCCAAACACAGTCAGCCAATTTATTAATAATTATATTGGTTGTATTACAATATGCCTAATAAGATGGCTTACGTTTCATCTCTCTGATCCCAGATCAATTAGGACTCATTTAAATACACAGGGAGACCCACCAAACACCCGGAACATACTCGTTGATAATACAAATTTAATAGCCTCACCAACATGTAAAAAATGCTAAAAATAATGGAAGCATTATTAATATAATAGAAAAGGCTAACATTGAATAATATTAATTATGAACACGGCTTCAAAACATTTGGACAATATCTACATAATTTATGCCCAGAAAAGAAGAAAATTATAACAGAAGAAAAATTAAATAAAAAAAACTAACCACAGTACCTTGTTAGTTGTTTTTAATTAAACTTCTATAATAGAGCAATTGTTGTTCAAATGCACAATTATATATATATATATATATATATATATATATACAATTATAGGATTGGTGTATCTACATGTGTGCAGACCAATATTTCCTTAAGATGTAAACTTGCTTCCTGCATTCACTTCACTTAAATTAGTCTGGAACAAGTCACTACATGTATATATATATATATATATATATATATATATATATATATATATAATAAAAGAATTATATATATATATATTATACAATAGGAATGATATATATATATATATATATATATATATATATATATATATATATATATATATATATATATATATATATAAAATCTCACAGTTGCCTCTCTCTTTTTACAAATACTTTCATGGCAATTGCTCCGAGAAGCTGCATTCGCTGGTCCCCAGACTTCAAGAGTTCAAGCGTCCGACGAGGCTGGCATCCCACTCTCACCCCTTCACTGTCGAAACTCCTAAATGTAGCTGTCTCTTCTACTCAAATAGCTTCATGTCTCGCACCTCTCGCCTGTGGAACTCCTTTCCCTATTCCAGTTTCCCTGAGAGCTATAATCTCCAGCTATTCAAATGTAATGTCAATCGACATCTCCAGTTGCTTTGATCTATCCACTATCCTTCTCCTCATCCTTTCCTCTATCATTCCTATCTGATCTTGCTCCGAATCTTCTGTAACTCCTTGCGTCCTAGTGGGGCTTCCCGCCTTGCTTGGGGCAAAGCGCTTAAAAAAAAAAATTGACTTGTCAAACAGCGTTCCTCTGTGTAATTTATATTTATGTCTGTAAGTATATCAAAATTCTAATATGTCTTTGTGGAATTCGGAGGATATATATATATATATATATATATATATATATATATATATATATCATAATTAAGTAATTAATCGAGTCTAGAAGAAACCTCAGCAGAATGCAGAAAGCACTGGACGGCCGTTTCGTCCTATATTTGGGACTCATCAGCAGTGCACATCCACTACAGAAAACTGAAACAGTTACGATATGAGGCAAACGTCATACCATCTGTACCAACGGGCCTCGGTTACGAAGAGGTAACGAATTAGACTTGATACAGCGCCATTCGATCACATATTCCGTGAGGGAACTCATCCGAGTTTCCCTTACCCATAGGACTGTGTCCCGACGGGCTACAGCTATTATCCTCAAGCCGCTCCATCCAGAGCATTAAAGCCGGTTCAAGCAAGGATATACAAGTGATAGAAATTATTAGGAAGATTTGAAATAGTCATAATTCATCGAGTCTAGAAGAAACCTCTAACATATATATATATATATATATATATATATATATATAAAGAAAAAAAAACATGAATTTTGGGTTTTAAAAAGCAACATTACCCACTAGTTTATAGAATTTAATAAAATCTGATTAAAGGGAGACTACTCTTGACTTTCTAATATTTCAGATGGAAGGGCAGATAATTTATCAAGGGCAACTACTTTTACTTAACTATCCATTATTTCAGGTTTAACCGTAACTTTTTAAGTCAGTTGATTTGTCTTTCATCTAAAATTAAACATTATTTTATTGTGTGGGGAAAGAAAAAATCCTTTTGATGGGATTCATATTAACCTTTTTGTTCGAACTGGAAACTATGAAGGTAAGACTGAAAAACATGCCTTCAAATAAGAAATACGTTCACTTTTTTCCTCGTCCAATGTTTATTTAAATCTGCGTTTGTGAGGAACTTATATAGAATGTATAATGACTTTAACTGACTAGCTATGACCTATGACCTATGAGTGTGAATCATGCAAATTAGAAAATTCACTTGAAAAACAAACAACTTAGATGCACACAAACATCAATGGTATGAGCAATACTGAGTGTTGAGTAATAATCTTTCAAGCTAAAACTATTAATTCTCTAAAGGCCATGTGTTTGGCGATAATCTGGCGTGATTACCAGTTAAACAAGTTTAGTACGCACAGTCGTTCAATCATGATGATTTGTGACGAATAGTTTTGTTTACCCAATTTCACACAGAAAACTTCGGTCAAGCCGTAGTATAATTATAATGAACATACCAATGGGATTGTCTCTTCAAGCTGATTTTATCACAGTCGATCACGATGAGATTCGCATCCGGGTTACAGAGTCAGCATGCTAGCATTCTAACCGCTCGGCCACGCGACCTATGTTCCTTTCTAAAAAAAAAAAAATGTTTCAAATGTAACGAGACATTCCCGAGTGCGATTATGTTTTCACCTTTACTACGTAACTTTTAAATGAGATTTTCAAAACAGTTATAGCAAAGATTTAGAAATATTGTTTTACCGTTAAGGATACTGTTAGATATTTAAAAAAAAAATATCCATTATCAACTCCAGTTAATTTCCTTCGATACCATAGCTCATAGAAAATATGTATTGTCACTTTGAAGTCTGACATGTTAAGACCATAAAAAGCAAAAAAAGACCGTTATCAATAACACATTAAAAAAAGAACAAAAAAAAAAACATATTTCGATTCGCATTATATTATTTTGTCTAGGATACTACTTGAATTTTACCAAAAACAAAATAATTTCCATGCCTGAAGATGAGCGAATGTACAGTCGAAAGCACTTGCGTATTTAAGAAAGACCTTATACAGCTTATAATTTTAAGAAACAAGGATCATAACATTAATCGAGTGATTAGTAGGTTAAATGCATCTTTAAAAGTTTGTTTGCGAAGGGATTTCGCTATTTTATATCATTAACTTAACTAATTTACTTTTTGTATGAATGATTCATTGTAATACAAATTGAACTGCACCACATATTTGATATATATATATATATATATATATATATATATATATATATATACACACTCACGCCCGCGTGACACCCCTCCGCACGAATACACCCACAATAATTCCAAAAGCCTGACACAGTTATTATTTTCGCCGACGTAAGTGGACTCTGAGAGCTGAGCCGAAGTTCAGGCAATGCTATCACTTTCACCTTCACTAATGACCCTAGGAAAGCATGAATCCATTTCTTGATCACCACCTGTATATGGGTAATGTTACAAAGGGGACTGGGTTCTCTGGCCTTCAGTGGTAGCCAGTCCAGAATAAGAACATTTTTGAATTCAACATTATGGAGAAGACAATGTGAAATGCTCCCTCTACAATTTTTACCAAGATGTCATGCAAATATCGCATAAAATAAAGAAAAGAAATCTCTGGAAATTCCTGTTCACCTAACGTCCAGAATTGACGTCTCATTAAAAATATTTTAAGTGATAAGTTTCCTTTTGCAAATTTGGAGGTAAACCAGTTCGATGTAAGGTTTCTTCCATATATCCATATATACATCCTCCATATTCCCTTGATCTCTTTTCCAGTTATTAGCAGTAACTGTGGAAATTTCTCGGTTTTCCTATTTGAATTTTCTGATGAATAATTAATTTAATGTTTCAATTCGATTTCCATGACTTAAAAATACTCTTGGAAATTTCTCTATTTCATCGTTAAATGTTTTATTTTCAAAACTCTAAAAACTATTACAATATGAATCATAAGTTTGAATACAGGTCATGATTTAAAGGAGTAATGGGTACAAATGAAAAAATAAAAATCCGATAAGGTTTTCCATTTCAATGATGTACCGTGCAGCCGGGAACAGGCCAGGAACAACACTTACTCACATTAACTAGGTACACAAAGCTTGTCTAACCTAACCAAGGGGAGGGCTCCGCAGGAAACCACTCCGATGCGACGTAAGTAGATCTAAAAGAGAAAATCAAGGCTATCTCCGCTCAAACGAATCAAACTCGCCTCAGTCACCCACCTTTCGCTGAAGACTGTCGAATGCAGGCGTTTTCTATCAGTTCTAATCTTTATCTTGAGCTGATACTCAAAGAATTGAATCAGAATACGAGGGCGACATATTGTCACGAGCATTGCATAATAAAAAGGAAATCATATTAAGTCTATGGTTTTATTTACTTTTGGATATCCTAATTCTTAATTGTTATTTTTATTGAAGCTTGATAAAAGTTTTGAAAGTGGTTGTAATTCGTTTAATAAATGTTTTTCTTTAATGAATATATAGTTTTGCTAACATTTGTTGATTATCTGGGGAAAAGAGACACATTTTTTAAAAATATTATCTCAGAGTTCGCTTACTTTTGCGCAGCATTGTACATGTTAAACATATGAGAGCATTATCATACTGTATATTTATTTTCTTTCGTTCTTTCTGTTATGGTCCGGTTCCTTGTACCACGGTGATAGTCCAAGGTAGAACCAATAAAGAAGAACTCAAACACAGGTATGGAATAACACAGATATATTACAAACAGGAATATATACAGAGAAGTAGAAGTGTTAGTATGAACAATCAGGTTTAGTAGAGAGAACAATATAGTCTCGACCAGTATCACTATTCCAAATGTCTTGCCGTAATTGTCTGAACGCGACTCTGTTTCGGACTGCCTCTGACTCGACTCTTGACTCGACTTGAACTACTGACGATATTCAGTCACCCCCCCACGAGGGCGTCATGTGGCACGAGGCCAGTTTAACGTGGGATCTCCGAGCCTGTACGCTCGGCCAAAAATATGCCGATTGAACCCGTAATAAACGGATTCAGGGTCGGTTTACCTCCCCGAAAGAGAATCCGGCCTTCGGCGTAGCCTCCTTCGGGTTCCTCCCCGCCCGAAAGCAGAGAGTTCCACGGAACAGTCGGTTCAAAAGTGAACTATTGACTGACAATATTCACCCCCCCACGAGGGTGTCATGTGGTACAAGGCCTTTTTAATGTGGGCATTCCCGAGCCATTAGGCTCGGCCAAAAAATAGCCCATTTGAACCCGTATAAACGGGTTCAGGGCCGGTTTTACCTCCCCGAAGGAGACTCCGCCCTTCGGCGTAGCCTCCTTCGGGTTCCTCCCCGCCCGAAAGCAGAGAGTTCCACCGAACAGTCGGTTCAAAAGTGAACTATTGACTGACAATATTCAGTCACCCCCCCACCACGAGGGTGTCATGTGGTACAAGGCCTTTTTAATGTGGGCATTCCCGAGCCATTAGGCTCGGCCAAAAAATAGCCCATTTGAACCCGTATAAACGGGTTCAGGGCCGGTTTTACCTCCCCGAAGGAGACTCCGCCCTTCGGCGTAGCCTCCTTCGGGTTCCTCCCCCGCCCGAAAGCAGAGAGTTCCACCGAACAGTCGGTTCAAAAGTGAACTATTGACTGACGATATTCAGTCACCCCCCCACGAGGGTGTCATGTGCACAAGGCCTTTTTAATGTGGGCATTCCCGAGCCATTAGGCTCGGCCAAAAAATAGCCCATTTGAACCCGAATAAACGGGTTCAGGGCCGGTTTTACCTCCCCGAAGGAGACTCCGCCCTTCGGCGTAGCCTCCTTCGGGTTCCTCCCCGCCCGAAAGCAGAGAGTTCCACCGAACAGTCGGTTCAAAAGTGAACTATTGACTGACAATATTCAGTCACCCCCACGAGGGTGTCATGTGGTACAAGGCCTTTTTAATGTGGGCATTCCCGAGCCATTAGGCTCGGCCAAAAAAATAGCCCATTTGAACCCGTATAAACGGGTTCAGGGCCGAGTTTACCTCCCCGAAGGAGACTCCGCCCTTCGGCGTAGCCTCCTTCGGGTTCCTCCCCGCCCGAAAGCAGAGAGTTCCACCGAACAGTCGGTTCAAAAGTGAACTATTGACTGACGATATTCAGTCACCCCCCCACGAGGGTGTCATGTGGCACAAGGCCTTTTTAATGTGGGCATTCCCGAGCCATTAGGCTCGGCCAAAAAAATAGCCCATTTGAACCCGAATAAACGGGTTCAGGGCCGGTTTTACCTCCCCGAAGGAGACTCCGCCCTTCGGCGTAGCCTCCTTCGGGTCTCCTCCCCGCCCGAAAGCAGAGAGTTCCACCGAACAGTCGGTTCAAAAGTGAACTATTGACTGACAATATTCAGTCACCCCCCCCCACGAGGGTGTCATGTGGTACAAGGCCTTTTTAATGTGGGCATTCCCGAGCCATTAGGCTCGGCCAAAAAATAGCCCATTTGAACCCGTATAAACGGGTTCAGGGCCGGTTTTACCTCCCCGAAGGAGACTCCGCGCTTCGGCGTAGCCTCCTTCGGGTTCCTCCCGCCCGAAAGCAGAGAGTTCCACCGAACAGTCGGTTCAAAAGTGAACTATTGACTGACGATATTCAGTCACCCCCCACGAGGGTGTCATGTGGCACAAGGCCTTTTTAACGTGGGCATTCCGAGCCATTAGGCTCGGCCAAAAATAGCCCATTTGAACCCGAATAAACGGGTTCAGGGCCAGTTTACCTCCCCGAAGGAGACTCCGCCCTTCGGCGTAGCCTCCTTCGGGTTCCTCCCGCCCGAAAGCAGAGAGTCCACCACCGAACAGTCGGTTCAAAAGTGAACTATTGACTGACAATATTCAGTCACCCCCACGAGGGTGTCATGTGGCACAAGGCCTTTTTTAACGTGGAATTCCCGAGCCATTAGGCTCGGCCAAAAAAATAGCCCATTTGAACCCGCATAAACGGGTTCTGGGCCGAGTTAACCTCCCCGAAGGAGACTCCGCCCTTCGGCGTAGCCTCCTTCGGGTTCCTCCCGCCCGAAAGCAGAGAGTTCCACCGAACAGTCGGTTCAAAAGTGAACTATTGACTGACAATATTCAGTCACCCCCCCACGAGGGTGTCATGGGTACAAGGCCTTTTAATGTGGGCATTCCCGAGCCATTAGGCTCGGCCAAAAAATAGCCCATTTGAACCCGTATAAACGGGTTCAGGGCCGAGCTTACCTCCCCGAAGGAGACTCCGCGCTTCGGCGTAGCCTCCTTCGGGTTCCTCCCCGCCCGAAAAGCAGAGAGTTCCACCGAACAGTCGGTTCAAAAGTGAACTATTGACTGACGATATTCAGTCACCCCCACGAGGGTGTCATGTGGCACAAGGCCTTTTTAACGTGGGCATTCCGAGCCATTAGGCTCGGCCAAAAAATAGCCCATTTGAACCCGAATAAACGGGTTCAGGGCCGGTTTTACCTCCCCGAAGGAGACTCCGCCCTTCGGCGTAGCCTCCTTCGGGTTCCTCCCCGCCCGAAAGCAGAGAGTTCCACCGAACAGTCGGTTCAAAAGTGAACTATTGACTGACAATATTCAGTCACCCCCCACGAGGGTGTCATGTGGCACAAGGCCTTTTAACGTGGGCATTCCCGAGCCATTAGGCTCGGCCAAAAATAGCCCATTTGAACCCGTATAAACGGGTTCTGGGCCGAGCGACCTCCCCGAAGGAGACTCCGCCCTTCGGCGTAGCCTCCTTCGGGTTCCTCCCGCCCGAAAGCAGAGAGTTCCACCGAACAGTCGGTTCAAAAAGTGAACTATTGACTGACGATATTCAGTCACCCCCCACGAGGGTGTCATGTGGCACAAGGCCTTTTTAACGTGGGCATTCCGAGCCATTAGGCTCGGCCAAAAATAGCCCATTTGAACCCGAATAAACGGGTTCAGGGCCGAGTTTACCTCCCGAAGGAGACTCCGCCCTTCGGCGTAGCCTCCTTCGGGTTCCTCCCGCCCGAAAGCAGAGAGTTCCACCGAACAGTCGGTTCAAAAGTGAACTATTGACTGACAATATTCAGTCACCCCCCACGAGGGTGTCATGTGGCACAAGGCCTTTTTTAACGTGGGAATTCCCGAGCCATTAGGCTCGGCCAAAATAGCCCATTTGAACCCGCATAAACGGGTTCTGGGCCGAGTTTAACCTCCCGAAGGAGACTCCGCCCTTCGGCGTAGCCTCCTTCGGGTTCCTCCCCGCCCGAAAGCAGAGAGTTCCACCGAACAGTCGGTTCAAAAGTGAACTATTGACTGACAATATTCAGTCACCCCCCCACGAGGGTGTCATGTGGTACAAGGCCTTTTTAATGTGGGCATTCCCGAGCCATTAGGCTCGGCCAAAAAATAGCCCATTTGAACCCGTATAAACGGGTTCAGGGCCGGTTTTACCTCCCCGAAGGAGACTCCGCGCTTCGGCGTAGCCTCCTTCGGGTTCCTCCCCGCCCGAAAGCAGAGAGTTCCACCGAACAGTCGGTTCAAAAGTGAACTATTGACTGACGATATTCAGTCACCCCCCCACGAGGGTGTCATGTGGCACAAGGCCTTTTTAACGTGGGCATTCCGAGCCATTAGGCTCGGCCAAAAAATAGCCCATTTGAACCCGAATAAACGGGTTCAGGGCCGGTTTTACCTCCCCGAAGGAGACTCCGCCCTTCGGCGTAGCCTCCTTCGGGTTCCTCCCCGCCCGAAAGCAGAGAGTTCCACCGAACAGTCGGTTCAAAAGTGAACTATTGACTGACAATATTCAGTCACCCCCCCACGAGGGTGTCATGTGGCACAAGGCCTTTTTAACGTGGGAATTCCCGAGCCATTAGGCTCGGCCAAAAATAGCCCATTTGAACCCGCATAAACGGGTTCAGGGCCGATTTACCTCCCGAAGGAGACTCCGCCCTTCGGCGTAGCCTCCTTCGGGTTCCTCCCCGCCCGAAAGCAGAGAGTTCCACCGAACAGTCGGTTCAAAAGTGAACTATTGACTGACAATATTCAGTCACCCCCACGAGGGTGTCATGTGGCACAAGGCCTTTTTAACGTGGGCATTCCGAGCCATTAGGCTCGGCCAAAAATAGCCCATTTGAACCCGAATAAACGGGTTCAGGGCCGAGTTTACCTCCCGAAGGAGACTCCGCCCTTCGGCGTAGCCTCCTTCGGGTTCCTCCCCGCCCGAAAGCAGAGAGTTCCACCGAACAGTCGGTTCAAAAAGTGAACTATTGACTGACAATATTCAGTCACCCCCCCACGAGGGTGTCATGTGGCACAAGGCCTTTTTAACGTGGGCATTCCCGAGCCATTAGGGCTCGGCCAAAAATAGCCCATTTGAACCCGTATAAACGGGTTCTGGGCCGAGCGAACCTCCCCGAAGGAGACTCCGCCCTTCGGCGTAGCCTCCTTCGGGTTCCTCCCCGCCCGAAAGCAGAGAGTTCCACCGAACAGTCGGTTCAAAAGTGAACTATTGACTGACGATATTCAGTCACCCCCACGAGGGTGTCATGGGCACAAGGCCTTTTTAACGTGGGCATTCCGAGCCATTAGGCTCGGCCAAAAAATAGCCCATTTGAACCCGAATAAACGGGTTCAGGGCCGAGTTTACCTCCCCAAGGAGACTCCGCCCTTCGGCGTAGCCTCCTTCGGGTTCCTCCCCGCCCGAAAGCAGAGAGTTCCACCGAACAGTCGGTTCAAAAGTGAACTATTGACTGACAATATTCAGTCACCCCCACGAGGGTGTCATGTGGCACAAGGCCTTTTAACGTGGGAATTCCCGAGCCATTAGGCTCGGCCAAAAATAGCCCATTTGAACCCGCATAAACGGGTTCTGGGCCGAGCCTCCCGAAGGAGACTCCGCCCTTCGGCGTAGCCTCCTTCGGGTTCCTCCCCGCCCGAAAGCAGAGAGTTCCACCGAACAGTCGGTTCAAAAAGTGAACTATTGACTGACAATATTCAGTCACCCCCCCACGAGGGTGTCATGGGTACAAGGCCTTTTTAATGGGGCATTCCCGAGCCATTAGGCTCGGCCAAAAATAGCCCATTTGAACCCGTATAAACGGGTTCAGGGCCGGATTTACCTCCCCCGAAGGAGACTCCGCGCTTCGGCGTAGCCTCCTTCGGGTTCCTCCCCGCCCGAAAGCAGAGAGTTCCACCGAACAGTCGGTTCAAAAGTGAACTATTGACTGACGATATTCAGTCACCCCCCCACGAGGGTGTCATGTGGCACAAGGCCTTTTTAACGTGGGCATTCCGAGCCATTAGGCTCGGCCAAAAAATAGCCCATTTGAACCCGAATAAACGGGTTCAGGGCCGGTTTTACCTCCCCGAAGGAGACTCCGCCCTTCGGCGTAGCCTCCTTCGGGTTCCTCCCCGCCCGAAAGCAGAGAGTTCCACCGAACAGTCGGTTCAAAAGTGAACTATTGACTGACTTCTTGCCACCTCCCGAGGCGCAGTATTTATTAAGTATGGAATAGTCCATTATTATTATTATGGGTAAGATCCCATAACACTTTCTTTCTTTCTTTCTTTCTTTCTTTCTTTCTTTCTTTCTTTCTTTCTTATTATGCTTGTTTTTTCATTACAATCAAACTGCCTTTCTAATATATCTTTTTCTTCAGTCTTCTCTCGTAATCAAAAGATTGCGAGGGAAGACTGACGTAGTCCATTATTTATTTGATGTAATGGCAGGACGTAAGACAAGTACTGACTAACTATTAAGAGGAAAACAAGCAGAATTCTAATATGATATTCAGACTTCCTGAAACAACTAACAAGACATTAGCTACTGGGCTGCTCATGTAGTAAGTTGGGCCATCACCGTGTTCTCTTTGAACTATGGACCCAGACAATATTATAAAATATATTTTACGTACCCTGCCGTTTCATAGTTCATTGCTTGTGCAGTTTGATGAATAGATAGCGATCTTGTGGCAGACTAAACTAAACTAGGATAACTGGGATGCTTTTCATGGAGTGAATTTTATTAGGTTAGTCTTGCTTGTGTATCTTCGTTAGATTCGTCACAATTGTTGTCTTTTGCTAGACTACGTGAAGAAGAGTAAAGAATTATTCACATGCATGAAAATATATTAACCAGATTGGAGTAACTATTGCAAAGGAACAATTAGTAGAATTTGTCACGTTTGCAATTTTTTATTTTGTGCGTCTTAGAAAGTTATTTTTCGTACCTTTTTCATGCATGAGATTTAAAAAAAAAATTATTTAGCTGTTATTTTTAAATGCTTCCCTAATTATAGGTACGACTGATGACTATTCATTCCAGGAGATTTTCTGATATCCTATTGAGCCGACTTTGTTTTGAAATATATTTAATCTCCCACTATTTTGGATAAATTTCATGCGACCTCTAAAATCTCAACATCGATTAGAGAATCTGTAGTTTTGTTGAAAAAAAATAGTCAGCAATATTTTGGGTATATATTATTTGGTGAGTTGCAATGATTGTATATTGTCAATTATCTGTGCGCTTAACATTCATCAACTTTCAGAAGTTTCAACTTTTGGCCGAATTTCAGAGATCGCCTGTTTTTATAGGATAAAAAAAAATACTCTTTTCTTTGTTTCGAACAAAACCCACAACAAAGTGTCAGACAAATGTCTCAGATAATAGGTATCATTATTCCAGCAATCTCGACCATCTGAAAAAAAATGGTAAATGGGTTCCACATAAACTTAGTGAAAGTCAAAGAGTCAGCGTTTCAAAGTGTAGTCAATGCTGCATTTTCGAAATTCGAATGATCCATTTCTTGAGTGAACAGTGATTTGCTCCTTTATAACAAAGGTAAACGATCAACTCAATTGTTTGATCATGACGAAACAGCCAAACACTTTCCAAAACTGAAATAGCGCCAACACAAGAATATGGTGACTGTATGTGGGTCTGCCATTTGAGTTTATTCATTACAGTTTTCTGGAATCTAAAGAGAGAACATCTGCCGTAGTTTAATGCCATCAACTGGATGAAATGCACATTTAGTTAAGCAAAGTGCGACCAGTATTGGTTAATCAACGAGGTCCGATTCTGTTTTATGACAATGATCGGCCACATATTGTCAGAATGACGCTGCATATAATACTACGTATACGAGACTTTGACACATCCTACATATTCCCTTGATCTCTTGCCAACTAATTTTTCAAGCAGCTTGACAATTTCTTAAGCCAAAAAACATTCCGTTGCAAAGAAGATGCAGAAACTGCATTCAAAGATTTCTTGGTGTCCAGTTTTATTGTAAATGCATAAATAATATTCTAACTCGATGGCCTAAATCCTGTGTATGACGATAAACTACATCCGGGAGCAAGGCCTCTGATCGGGTGATTGGAGGTTTTGAGGAGCCTGGAGCTACCTCTTAGTTGTTGTTTCGAGGTCCCAGGTCCTGAGCCGGAATGGTAGCACCTGTTAGAGTCCGAGGTATGGGCAAATAGTGAATCTCCAAACAAAAACGAAATACTGTGTAAGTATAAAAATACATTTTTATAGTAAAAATACCAGCAATACATTTTTATACAAAAAATGACTAATACATATTTATAGTAAAATGACCAAAAATACATATTTATAGTAAAATGAGCGACAATTCATTTTAAAGCAAAATGACTAACAATACATTGTATCTGAGGGCATTAAATAAGCCATGGTGGTTGATATGCCGCTAAACAAAAACTATTCAACCAACAACTCGATCACTGAAATGTATAGACGTTCAGTGTTCCTATTTTGACTGATTTAAACACTGTTTAAATATATTCATCTCTATCTATAAAAGGCAGGATGTGTGTGTGTGTGTGTGTAACAAATGCACGGCCGCAATTTTCGACGGATTTGCACCAAAATTTACATGCACATGCTCCAAGTTAGCGGAAGGCCAAGACCGACTTTGCATTTCCCAACTCTAATCGATAGTGGAAATAATCGACATTTAATTTGAGGTCATTTTGTACTGGCCAGAGTAAGAGCCTATAGCTGGCTGCCACTAATAGGCAGGAAAATTCTATTGGCCAGCTTGAGAGCCAACAGCTGACTGACACGAATGTTAAATAGCATGCTAGCATGCAAAAAAATCGATAGCTGCATTCGTCACAAGTTGGAAAAATTTAAATCTGCATGGCACTTTACTCCAGTTGGTTCATTCGCTTGCTTAAACTCAACGTTGATTCTGATTCCGCAGAACTGGGTTGGGTGTGAAAAATTATTTGTTGTTAACATTCTTTTTTTCATTCGGTTTTTCCAGTTACGAATCCTGATCGTTTTGTGTTCATTTTTTTTAGTTCTTTTTTCGTAACAGATTTAATGTTTAGTATAGATCTTAGAAAAAATTCGCAGTGTGAGATAGGCAAGAAGTACCTAATAATATGTAAAAATTGAAACAAATGATTATTTCTAGTCGCAATGCCTATTCCCAAATTCCAGGAATTTTTCTAGCGACGATAGCGTAATAAGTAAGATATGTTTTTGTCTCGTTTGAAAGATTACCAGTTAAATATTATTAATATCATTAGCCCACCAGGCATCACTGTACTGAAATCAGCATATATATCGTCAGTAACAACGAAATGAAGAAGGGTAGAGAGACGACTATGATAATGAAATCAGTAATTGTTTTTTTATTATTTTCATTAGGGTATCGATAGATACATTAAGGAGATGGTAACAAGTAAAGTGTCGTAAAACAGCTGAAAACGCGGGAGATAAAGCCAGTGGGCAATTCCTGAAACTGGTTACTAATCTCTTTCTTTTTTTTTCTTTCTTTCTTCTGGTAACTCAATAAAAATCAAGTCACAATTGGCTGCCGACTTGTTCTCACCTTGTTTCTGTGAATGATTGATTTGCTTAATTTCACCAACGTTGCTAGCGAGCACGTGACCGATACCTCGACTAACTCAGCAGCGCCACCACGATCATAATACGCTAGACCACCGTCGAACCTCCTTCACAGCCTTTCATAACCACCGCATCCCCTGCTCAATTGCAAAAAGACACCCATTTACGTTCCACCAACCCGCGCCATGAATTTTCCAGATTCGGTCTTCAAAAATAATTAAAGGTATCAATTATTTCATCGACAGCCGCCACTTGTACCTCCGGCTCCCCCAGTCTTACACCCCCACCTTATTGTTCTACTCCCTTTTGATTCATATTTCCTCCTTCCACCTCTCTCTTACCTCTTTTTGGCTTTCTCTTTGAATCGATCAGGTTTTGCCTGTTTGATTCATTAATTGTCATTTCAGTATAAAGAAACAAAATTTTAAAAAATGCTAAAGTAATAGGAAAAATGAAATAAAAAAGAAACAAAACAAATTTGTAAAAAAGTAATTGGATTTGGAACCAATAACATGTTTTGTCATGAGAAATATAGCAAGAGAGTTATAGAGAGAGACAGAAAAAGATACAGAGAGAGATAGTGAGAGATAGAGAGAGATAGAGAGAGAGAGGAATATGTGAGAAAAAGGGAGAATACTTTGAGAAGGAGAAAATAAGAGAGAGAAAGAGAGTGAGAGAGAGAGAGAGAGAGAGAGAGAGAGAAAGACAGATCAAAGAAAAGACAAAGTGAAAGTGACAGAAAGATAAATATTGAAATGTTTAAAAGAAGAAAATTGTATACAAGAAAACGAAAGAAAAAGAGAGAAAAAGAAGACAAGAAGAAAATAAAATTAGAAACCTGAGAATGAATGCAAAGAAAAGTAGGAAGAAGAAACAAGAAGAAAATAACGGGAGAGAGAGAGAGAGAGAGAGAGAGAGAGAGAGAGAGAGAGAAGAAATGTAAAGAAAGACGGTTAAGACAATGAGGAAATATTAAAAAAAGAAAGAAAGAATAGAAAAAAGAAAGAAAGAAAGAAAGAAAGAAAGAAAGAGAAGTAATGGAATTATATTGCTAGAGAGGGTCAGATAGGTATTTACGAACGAGCTGGCAGTTGGGAAAAGAGAAAATATTTGTCCTCCTATGGACGCTACAAAAAGGTGAAAGATGGCCGATTCTTTCCCAGTTGTGTTTGGCGCATATATAAAGTTCTTGTGCCTTGTGTATTTTGTTATCAATAATAAAAAGCAAGAAGAAAATGACCAGTGAAAAAGAAGAAAAGATGACCACCCATATTCACACACACACACACACACACACACACACACACACACACACACACACACACACACACACACACACACACACAGATATATCGAGAGAAGCGACAATTTCAGAAATAATGATGCTGTCGTGGATTTTACAACTGTAAAAATGTACTAGCCGTTAAGGTGAAGATGTATCAAATTAGGAATTGGGATCGATAATCAATAATCGATATGTTAAGTATAAATCACAGCGGAATTGCCATAGCTGAACAGAAAGTAGGAGAGAGAGAGAGAGAGAGAGAGAGAGAGGAAATTTAAGGGGGAATTGTGGCAAAGGTCAATTGTCAAATATATGTGTGTGCTTGTGTGAGATACAAGCATAATCACGCATACCCTCTCGTGCACACACACATATACAAATACACCGCACGCACATACACACACACATATTTATACATGCATATATGCACGCGTATTTGCAATCATAATCACGCACGCGCGCGCGCACACACACACACACACACACACACACACACACACACGTCCGTGCGGGCGAACGCTCGCATACACCAATACTGTGTCATCTAAAAGTTTAGTGAATTTCACTACAAAAATATATTTCCATGCCAGTCGATTTTTCAATATCTTTTAAAAATTAGTTCAAATGGCTTACAAATTTCTCTTCACAAAGAACAGCAGCCACATTTCGTACTAAATTCAGTTCATGCACACTGTTTAAATTGCCTGAACATTTGGTTGGTTATTACAAGCCCTCTAACAGATATCTATCTATCTATCTATCTATCTATCTATCTATCTATCTATCTATCTATCTATCTATCTATCTATCTGTGTGTGTGTGTGTGTGTTATATAGCGCACCTATGAACACTAATGAGTTTGTCTCAATCCTCATAAATACGTTGGATATTATTGTAAGTGGGGGTAATATGCTGTCTAAGTTGTTCACCACCAGCAGTGGTTTACCTACTTCACGCCGCTGGCGAGCAATGTATTTTCGTGATGTTATAAAGATTACCATTTTATTTCCAACTTCCCTTTTGGCTATTCATCATTCAGTAACCTTCCCTAGGTTACAACAATAATAATATATATATATATATATATATATATATATATATATATATATATATATATATATTTCTTCTAGTCCAATGTAGAATACCTAAATTGTTTCATAAGAATGTTTGTATTATTCTCTGACACATTTTACTAACAATCCCCTCTATTCCATCTCTTCCTGTTCGATCCCACCTTTTTCTACTGGATTTTCTATCAGTTGTGCCAAATTATGCAACCTTTTACTCCGTCTGTTATTTTTTCTTCATATTATGTAGCCGCCCTTATCCATTTTTTTTCAATCAGTTCTATATTTTCCATCTTGGTTTGTTCTCTAATTCTCTTTCAGTTGGTTACAGTTAGCTCGGCATCACTCTTTTGTTACTCTGTCCATTCATCTTTGTGGATTTTTGAGTTTGTTTTCAAGGGATTTTGTCAATTTCCATGTTTCGTGTCCGTACGTCAGAACTGGCAATATACGGTCATTGTTCGCTTTAAGTTTTAAGTAGATAGATAAGCTCCCCCCCACCGTATAACTGTTTTTTTTTGTTAAAATGTCTTTGCCTCAATTATTATACGGTTACTTTATTTCATTTCCCGTGGTCAGTATTTATAACTTGTCCTAAACATATGTAATGTTGGACTTATTCATTTCTATTTATTTATAATTTTTTTCTGATTATTATGATTGAATATTGTTTTTTATTACATTTTTGCTCATTTCAACGTACTTTCACTATTCAGGTCATTTTGTATTACTTGTAAATCATTCGATTTCATCTGAAAATCATAAACTGTACCGATATTCTTCGTTTTTGCTTGCTTCAAGACCTTCCTTCTTTATTTGTGATTCCTTCAAGGACAGTTGAAAAGAATTTAAATTAAATTCTCTTGTCTTGTCTCACTCTTTATCCAGTCTTTATTTTATCTATGTCGTTATGAAGTCAAATTATTATCGTAATGCCATTGGTATGCCTATCTACTGGGTCGGCCAAATCAAGCACATTTGCGTTTGTCCAACACCCACAGAGTCCACTTGTCGTTGCTATTGTAGCGATGTTGAGCGGAACCTAGTTACAGTTTTGGGGAGAGAGCGCATTACCTGGCGTGATCAACGATCTTAACAAAGCCAGTGCTCGTCCTGGATAAGACGATAAACTACGCCCAACAGCAAGTACTCTGATCAGGAGGTTTTGAGGAGCGCGGAACCACCTCTTAATTGCTGGTGTTCCTAGGTCCACCCTGACCCGGGGTGGTAGTACCTGTTAGAGTCCCAGCTATGGGCAAATAGATAGATACAGATAACTGTATCAAACTTACAGCAACCGCCGTCTGTCTAACTCTCTGCATTAGCAGGGAGGAACCCGGACGAAGCTTTGCCGAAGGGCAAGGTTGCGTTCGGAGAGGTTGACAGCTCTCGAGCCCGCCTAGGCGGGTTCGAAGGCTATATTTTGGCCGAGCCTACGGGTTCGGATGACCCACATTAAACTCGGCCTTGTGCCACATGCTATGGGCAAATAGTTAACCCCCAAACTGGGGTCAAAATACTATGAGATTTGTAAAAAATTATTACCAGCAATACATTATTTCCAGCATTACATTTTCGAGAAAAAAATATTACCAGTGATACATTTTTTAAGAAAAATATTACAAGAAATATATTTTTGAAGGAAAAAAATTACCAGCAATAAAATTTTGTTGGTATAAAATGACCCATTGAGGTTGATATGCCGTAAAACAAAACAAACCAACCAAGCCAGTGCGTTCAAACCTCGGTCACAATGACTTGTGACTTCGTTCTACCCAATAAGGCCGATAACATCAAGATGCCACCTTCCTGATAAATCAACCATGATGTAATTCGAACTCATGGTTGGAAGGTGAACGTTGTAACCACTCGGCTACGCGCCCATATAATATTATATATATTCTTAATAACTTTTATATAGATTTTAATACTCTACTTTTGTAGTGAGTTAAAGTCTGTCGTATTTTCTGCTTAGTCAAATGCTTTTTCAACCAAATCTAAAATATATATATATATATATTATAGTCTGTTGTTTTTTTGTTCAGTCAGTTGATCTATAGTTTGTAGATAGTCTGTTGTTGAGCCATTCTTAAATTTGACCGTTCGTGTGATATTTGAATAAAAATACTTTTGATAATAATTTGTCTAGGTTCGATACCAATGTGATAATTATTTATCTCCTTTTATATATTGTAGAATTAATATTCAAGGCAGTAATTTTCAGGTACTTTTCCTTCTTTATGCACTGGTTAATAGTTGTGCAAATCTTTCATGAAAATCTGCTACATCCCTCGAAAAGTCTGTTAGTATGCCATCTTTTTTTCTCGCGTTTCACATTTTGAAGTGTAAGCTTTATTTTATGATTTATTTCCTCGGGAACATCACTAGTATCTACTGGAGTAACTGCTGGCAGTGGTTTTATTTTCTAATATACAGATTTGTATAGTATACATTGGTTGGTATTAATATCAAGTGCCGATATTTAGTAACTGTCTCGTTTCTGGTTTTTAATGCATTTTTTTTCCATTTTTCTGTATTACAGTTAGTAGATTTCAATCTTTTACCTTTCCTGGTGGCTTCTGTTCTTTCCATATTCATTTTACCTTTTCTTAGCATCTCATTTTTTTCTGATTTAATTCTGCATTTTCAATTTTAGCTCTCTGTACTGATGGTTATTTTCTCTTCTTTTTCATCAGTGTTGGCTGTGAGTTGTCTCCCTTTCTTATTACCGTTTGCCATTTGTTTTCTCTGTTACACTTATGGCTTCCTTAATTACAGTTACCAATTTGCTATTCATACTTTCTATGTTATTTTTGCTAATCCACAAAACCAGGAATCTGCCCTTGATTTCCACCTGAAATTCTGTGATAAATTTATTCGGATACTTTTCCTTTTTGTGAATCATTTTGACTTTGTCAATTTGCGGGTCAAATTTGTTCATTCGATCGTCGCTTAACTTTATGGCTGTTTCATCCTTAACAGTGCTATCTTTGTCAGCAATTATGAAGTCAGTTTCATTTGATGGTACTTCTCTTGGGCTTTGTCAAATTAATTTGTGGCCTCTTCGTTTTTTTAAATCACCAATCCGGCATCAGAAATCCAGTACAATCATTAATCCGGTTTAAATTTCATCGAATACAAAAACACGGACTGCTAATAATGTCTGGTGGCACTAGCTGCTGCATCATCTGGTTTTGAGTAACTGTTAAACACCGATAAGGTACTTCTAGTTATCTTTTTTAGTCGATACATGACTGCAAGAATACAGGATGTGGTTTCTATTGTGTGAAGCAAAAACATGTTACCCATAACAAAAAGAACTTCTGAAAATTTGATTTCATCTAAATTTTTCCTCATTTTCTTTTAAAGCTTTACTTTGGAAGTGACAGTGATACACATTCTTATGTAATTCATCAGAATTACTTGTAACATTGATCTGTATTTGATTAGCATTTAATTTTCTTTTTCCCTTTATTAACCAACATATACTGATTTTCAGGGTATTTTAAAGGTTTAAATAACCATCAACAATCCGGCAAAACACATACCAAATAAAGGCTTCAATGGTACCGGATAAGTGATAGACATTATGACTATGCGTAACCCTCCGTTAGTCACATCTAGTGTTCTCTAACCCCACAAATTTTTAACGTACTCGTAATTCCTAGTTTCTCTTTCTCTCTTTCCCACTACACTCCTGGCTCAGTGAGGGTGCGTAGTACGCAGTGTAGCACAGTTTTAGCTCAATTGTTGAGGGAGGCAGGCGCCGCTTTGTCTTCTTCTGGGTGTCCTGCCACCCCACCTGACTAACTAAAGTTTTCATGATTTATAATTTTTTATCAGCAATATTATTGGTCCTAGCCTGGCATCTCGGCTCCACTCACTTTCCCACCGTCATAAAGTTGCTTCCCTGTGCCTTTTCTGTAATTACTTACATGGTAATTGTTCATATGAGCTGTTCGCTGTGGTGCCACGACTTTATGAATTTAAGCGCAGTACTATAGAATGGCAACAAGGTCTCATCAATTTAGTTGGCTAGATATAACAATTCTATGCTAACATTAGTTTTGCTCGCACTTCTACATTGTGGAACTCTCTTCAGGTGCCATGCTTTCAAGACAACTTGAATCCTCAAATTTTTAAATGCAATGTCAATCGTTATCTACTGTATTCCTGATTACTCTTCTATTGTTCTGGCTCCTTAGTAACATTTCTGTTTTATAATTTTTCCACACTGAGTAATCCCTTGTGTCTTTGCGGCTTTATTGCCTTGCTTGGGGTGAATTCGATTAAAGATAAAAATAAAAGATATATATATATATATATATATATATATATATATATATATATAAGGTGACCCAAAAACGGGAATTTTTGAAGTGCGTATTGCCAGATATGAGCAAGTGGCAACACTGCGAGACAGTGACCTTGAGCAAGTAAACATTTCGGCATTTAGAATTCAAGATGAAATTCACAGTATCCCAGCTGACATATTGCAGCAGTCAATGAGGAATCTCAACAGCAGATTTCAAGAATGCATTCGTACAGGAGGACGCCATCTACAGGACATAATTTTAAAAAAATGAAAATTCCATCATTGTTTCTTAAATGGCATATTTTAAGGGTTCAATTACTATGAATAAAATATTTCTCTTCCATCACTCTTGGTTTTATTGGATAATTAAAAAGTTTTTATGGGTCACCCTATATATATATATATATATATATATATATATATATATTATTATTATTATTATTATTATTATTATTATTATTATTATATATATGTCTACGTGTTTCTGTATTATAATCTGATTGTGTATATATTGTCTTTTGCAAGATTTCATCCCCCCTCCCCATATCACCACTTCAATTGTATCTTAGTTCTAACGAAGTTTTACATCCCCTTTAGATCAACGTCTATTTTGAGATTTTAGTTAAAACAAAATAAATAATAAAATATATGCATTTTTCCTCAGTTTCTTCTTTAAATAATTTCATAATATTTTAAACTTAATACAGAATAAATTTAGAATTTAAAATTGGTAATTTACGTTACACATATCTGACCATAGATCGATTAGAACCTAATTAAACAGACGCATAAACTTACCAGCCTCCATTCGAAATATACTAGTAGAAAACACAAACATAATAATTTCATCCACCAGTAAAAAAAAAAAACATTAAAACAATGGAAGCCCTAATAATATAAAAGAAAAAGCAAACACTTAATATTAACTACGAACAAGGCCAAAATGTGCTAACCGTGTTCGGAAAAGAAAACATATACATAACGCACACACTCAATTAAACTGAAAAAATAAAATCATCCTTGATAATGGCTAAAAGTATATTCGAAAGCGCTCGAAATTCTAGAACATTTTGGCAGTTTCTACACACTCTGTGTCCGAAAAATAAAGCACTTGTTCGAACACAAGAAAAATTAAATAAAAGCTTAATCTTAGTATATATATATATATATATATATATATATATATATATATATACTTCAGATGTTAATTTTAGCATATTTGAGTAGAATGTTCCGTTTTTTATACAGTGTTTTTTAATAGTCTCCTTATATATGTAAAGAGAGAGAGAGAGAGAGAGAGAGAGAGAGAGAGAGAGAGAGAGCGCGCGCGAGAGACTTCTATTTTGACATATTTTGATTGAAGATTTTGTCAACTAGCCTGGGCAGAAATCAGAAAAAGAATTTTATTTCAACAAAATCTACATTAGTGCGACA
This sequence comes from Acanthosepion pharaonis, assembly GCA_903632075.3. Lineage (NCBI taxonomy): Eukaryota > Metazoa > Mollusca > Cephalopoda > Sepiida > Sepiidae > Acanthosepion > Acanthosepion pharaonis. The sequence continues at coordinate 617,425 of CAHIKZ030000838.1, read as the reverse complement.
AAATGTCATTTACGTTAATTAATTGAACGCATGATTTTTACTTTAACTACTTCGTTATTGAAACTCAATTTTAACTAATTTCAACTATTTACTTATTTAGTGCTAAATAACTGGAATTTGAAGTGACAGTAGAAAGGTCGTAAGTTGTTTACAGACTATGCGACAAAACGGAGATATAGAGAGAAGAACAGATACAGGGGGGTAGTCAGCCAAGGGGAATGATGTAGAGAGAGAGAGAGAGAGAGAGAGAGGGGGGGGAAGAAAGTGCATCATTCGTTAGTTCTAAATTATACTCCCTTGAAAACTAGTAATTTCGCGTTTCATGAAAGCATTATTCACTTTTGCCGATAAAACTATTATCCCCAGCATTTTATCTTATTTTTTATCATCTTTATTATCATACTCACACCCACAGTTCACCACCCTCCACAACTACCGCCAGTTCTATCATAATCTTCATTATTCTTTTGTTTTGTTTCTAGAAATGTAGCTTTTTAAAAATATGTTTTAAATCTATTTTAGCAATTCTAAATTTCGCCCAATTTTTTCTAACACTCTGAGACCCCCCCTCCCCCCAATCTCGAAAAAGCTGTTACCTTTTATCAGAGTTTATTGACGAAAAAGAAGAAAAAAGGAATATTTCTCAAAATCTGATCTCTGTTATAAAATCAAGTCGACGGACTGCAGGAAGTTCTAACACAAAGTAATAAACAGGTTTTGAACTATAATTCGTTGAATTGCCCTCAAGTCAGGGCTCATATAAAAATCTGGGAATAGTTATTTCTAATCAGGCCCGACAAATATAGACTCGTTTCGAAATTAACCATTTTTTTACATACTTTCCTTGTCCCACTTGCTTCAAGAAAATCTGAATAAAATTCGTTATCTAGTTCACACTATTCCCCACCTTTTTTCTTTTACTGTCGACATTATTGGAATTAGAATTCATCGTTTATACACCAATTCTGGGCAAAGATTTACATTTCAATCGAAAGACGGATTAACTATCATATTTAAAAGAAACAATATTGAAAATGTTATGTTATAATATCAACTCCCTTCAGGACGTAGGCGATCATGGCTCTTCGAAGATTCCTTTTTGTGAATTGACATGAATTCTTGGGTACGAAAGTAAAATGGTTTTTCATTGCTGATTTTCTCGGTTTGGAATTCAGAGTTTGCTTCTTAGACTGGCTGCCACCCAACGTTTAGGGGTGGGGAGCAGTCTACCTTGTTATTTACCTCATAGCTGGAAAGAGAAGGGAGGGATTCCTGCCTTTTTCAATGGTATTAGCGCCAAAGTGAACACAACAGACCCGATCCGTTTTTCGGCCTTCTTTAGGTGATCCATCAGTAATAAAAAGTGAGGTCAGAAAATAAAAATGACTTCTCACTTTTTTTTACGGATTGTGAACCTGATGAAAAGTGTAGAATGGATCGAAACGAAAGGTTCGGATAAGAACAGTAAAAACACAAATGATACGGATTCAAAAAAAGAGCTTAGAGAGGCTTATCCTTTGTTTCTTGTTTAGGATTTGGTTTCCGGTTCTTTCTAAAGACTTCTCATTCTTTTTCATTACTTGCAATTCGTTGTAATTCCTTGCGTCTTAGTGGCATTATTGACTTAGTTGGAGTGAATTGATTAAAAACCCCAAAACCAAACAAAAAGGAAAAAAAAACAAAACAAAACACCCCCCCCCAAAAAAAAAACCAAAAAACAAAACAAACTTAATATGATTATTATACATCCACCTCTAGTATTAAAATCAATCCCGAGATCATCATTAACTTGTTTGTATTTGGTTGAAAATTAAGTTACCATTGGTCAGAAGAGAAGACACTAACGTAAATGGAAAACTAGAATAGAAATATCTTCAGTTTACAGCACATATCTTCAGTTTATAGAATAGAAAACTAGAATAGAAATATCTTCAGTTTACAGCACATGAATGAAATTTCTCCTTTGCCTTTTCTCGAGATTAACAAAGAAAGAGTTACAAACCTGACTTAAATAGGCAATTAGCATATTTCTAATCGAATGTTTTAATGAATGCATATAAAAAAAATATGAAGGCCTACTCTATAGTTTGTATGACATTCAGATACACAGACATAACATAAACAAATGAATGAATGACAGTTATCGAATTTCTTTCTAGAAGGTTCATATGTAGGTGTTTAGGCAGGCAGTAATCAGTACCGGCTTCTTAGACTGAGAATACGACTATTTTATACAAGAGATCTTGAAAACATTACAATGTCGCTAATTCGTGGCAAAATACTGGCTCTTTTTTTTTTCTTATTGCGATAAATCACGATAGAAATTAACTCTTTGAAACCATCATGTTAAAGTTATGAACTAAACCAAAAACCGAATCGGCGAGCCGAGTTCAAAGTCTACTACTTTCACTTTCGCAAAAATACCCACTGTAAAGGTATGCATCTTTTCTACCGAAAGCTATGTGTTTAATTAGCAGGGTAGTCTGGCTTCTCTAGCTTTGTGGGACAAGCAGTCCAAGAGAAGGACTACCCAGAATATAAAACCGTGGACAAGACAATGAAAAAAAAAAAAAAAACAAAAAAAAAAACATTGTTTTTCCCAAGAGGTTTTATCAATTTTTACAGATACTCGACGAATATGTGAAGAGTCATTATCATTTCCGACATGAATAAATATTTCCTTAGCAAATATATAAATAGTAAACCCTGAGGACAAATTCAGAGCTGGAGACTCTAAGACAGTCCGCGGAAATTCAAATTCCATGTTGGTGAAAATTCTTGAAAGAAGTCTTTAGCCTTGGGTGGCAGTCTTTGTAAAGATGGTGTCTCGACAATAAACAATCAGATGTAGGGTTGGCGTTTCACTTTTTGTATCAGCCACTGAAAGAACTATCATGCGACCGGACGTGGCGCGGATGTCTCATCCTTAATTCTATGGCGTTCTTCTGGAGGTGTCTTCTCACGAAAGTTGACTTTCCCAGACACCATAGCTCGGGACACAGGGGGCGACAATACAGGACTGAGCATGTGGAAAGAGATTGTTAATGGGGTTCCGACCAACCACACGGAGGTCGAAGAATGATGATGATGATGATAATGATATAATGCTATATAAAACGCCAGAAGGTGCTAGAAAACTGTATTTTCTTAAAAAAAAGTATACAGAGAGAAAAAAAAAAAGTAGTAATGTTTTCACTATTAATTATAATGCTATGTCCTTTCAGAGCATAGGAGTTCATAACGCTTGAAAGATTATTTTTCTTTAATATCCATGAATTGTCAGGACTTGTTGAGAAAGACAGGTGAGTGGTTTCCTGTTGCTTTCTCCATGGTTTTATGTTCAGAGCAGGCAGCCCTTTTCTTTGCTTGGCTGCTTACTCAAAGCCCAGCTTACCTTGCTTTTTAGCCAATAGCTCGCGGGAAAGGAAATGGAAATTTACTAAGGTAATTTGTGAGAAAATGAATGCAGCAGACAAAGCTGGAATTTGAAGTCAGCTCAGTGACTCCCCATTTTACATTAGCCTCGCATCCCGTTATTACTTACTTGTTAAAAGTGAGGCCTTCAAAATAGAAACAATATTTATACTGAAAAATTAATGGTAGATAAAAAACTCATATTTGTACTATTAAAATTTAATGAGGTAAAAATGTTATGAATATATGTTGTGGATTCCGAGATGAATTCGATCTCCAAGGAATGACAAACGCAATAATTAAATATAAGAAATAAAATGTATTTACACAATCATACAAACTGTTAGAAAGTCCAGGAACGCGGTTAGTAGCAAATACAGATAGATATATACAGTCTCAAGTAGGACTTCCTTAGTGTCTACGTGCTTGTAACTGACTTCTACACGAGGTTTTATTTTATTTATATATATATATATATATATATATATATATATATATATATATATATATATATATATATATATATATATATATATATATATATATATATATATATATATATATATATATATTCGACTACCTCACTGACTGTAAATCTGGGTATTTAACGGCAGCAGTCCAGGTACACTGGTAGAGTCCACTTATATGAAAAGGGGAGGACCCCATAACAATATATATTGTATATTATATAATAAGTAAAAATAATTTGTAATTCATATAATAGTTATAAAATTAACCTTGTTGAAAACTTATGAGCTAACCATTATTTAGATTCTAATTTCTAAACTAATTTTATTAATATCTTAAAAACAATCTAGTTGTTTTTTTTTCTCAGGTTGTTGTAAGAAATTACATGAGTTGATTTTAAATTCATTTTTTTTTTTTTTGATAACTTACAACTTCCTATGACTTCATTCAAAACCCTATTTTAAAAATGTGTTTTATGTATTCATCCAACTTCTTTTTCTTTTTTTAAATACCATGTCACTTTGAAGGTTGAAGGTAAGCATAAATTTTCCCAGATTTCTTTTCTTTATTATGTGTGTATTGCCAGGACTTCTTCGCAAAAATGATAGAGTCCTTTTCTGTTGCCTTCACAGTCTTGAACTCAAATTTGCTCTTTTTCCTAGACTAGCTACTAATCAAGAACAGGGTGCCAATTCTACCCAGCTGTTTAACCCCTAGCTGGTGGAAGACACGGATTCATGCCCTTTCTAAGTGCATTAATGCGAAAGTGAATGCAGCACAGTAGACTGAAATTTGAACTTTGATCACTGATTCCACTCTCCTGGCTGATAAATGTAACGCCACCCGCACATCATTTACATTATATTTTCATTGTATGGAGTGACATTTTTCTGGTCACAACTAGTAAGCTCGTGACAGGTGGGGTGTGTGTAGTTGTGAGGCGACGAAGGAGGCTGCATGCCACAGACTGGCTGAGAGTAATTTACGAAAAATAAAGATGTTAATTAATGAATATTTAATAGTCGTTTTATTATTTAATTAGCACAAACATATTAGACAAAGAAGGCTAGTCCCATCCATTTTAATGATTGATGTAACACAATCTTCCTCAACATATTTTTCCTATTTAGTCTAGTGTTGCATTAAGCTAAACTTCATAAATAGTAATCGGTGAGCTAGGTAAACGAAACAGGCTTGAATGAGTTTTGTTTATTTTACTTTGTGTCATTTTGATAGGCATGAAACTAAATTTCCCACTGTGCCCAGTTAACTCCCTGAGCCTACAAGATAAACATTAGAATTGGTGATTATCATATTGAAATATTGCTTCTTCCTGTATCAGCATGTTAGCACGTGCCTTACGTCCTGCCAATACGTCATATAAATAATGTACCATTCCATTTAGATTCTGAGGAAAGACATAAGAAGAAGATATATCGGAGATGCTGTTTGATTTTAGTGTAAAAAAAAATAAGAAGAAAGAGAAGACAATAACATTCACATGCGTTTAACGTTTGCTTCAATCAAATAGTAAACTATTTTAGGATTTAATCTTTTACTTTGTAAACTCTTACTTCTTTAAATGATGACCTACTTTCATATTTAGTATTTTTTATTGTAATATTTTGTTAAGTTCAAGTATTTAACGGCTGTTTTGTAGTCGTGAAGCTCACAATATGATTCAATCATTAAATTAAAAATTATGATTTATCAGAAAATTTCAATAGGTTAAGCGTGAAATTTTCACGTTAGTCTAAGTTAGAATTTCAGAAGAGTAAGTGCCGTTATCCTCAAATATGCATCTATGTATTATTTTTGATGATGCGAATTTCTTGAGTAATCATCTTGATACAAATAAGTAAGACGTGTCTGAATACACACGCGAGATCTAGATAGAAAAGAAAAAAAAAAAACAGTGCTAACAACAGACTTTTGTAGCCCACGTCTATTCCAGCCACACTAATCCGATGCCGACATAATCTCTGATACGCAAAGATTTAAAATAATCACAGAAATCTTGTCAAGGGTTAGTAATAAAAAAAATGCTTCCTCTGGAGAAACATAATTAACATCACGCATTATCGTAATTATTTTTTTACATTCAGGGTAAACATTATTTTATTTTGCCGTTATTAAAATTTTTAGCTTCAGTTCTTTTTAAATCACACAGCTATATACACGTGAATGCGCACACGTCTGCTCTTCAAGGTTCCTCGTACACCATGTACTTCCATTGAGAGATCAATTATTTATGTATTTGCGTGTATGTATAATTCATTTATTTATTTTTAGTCAGTTTTTCAGCCCATTCCTCAGGCTTTTCCCAAATCTGTTAGAGAAATTTAAATGAATATATATATATATATAAACACATTTTATATATATATATATATATATATATATATATATATATATATATATATATATATATATGTATGTATGTGTGTGTGTGTGTGGTGTAAGTGTGTTTTTGTATAAATAGATTCCAGTAATTTTATTTTGGGTGATTGTTGCGTTGAATTTGTCGCCATGTTGCTATCAATATCTACTGTCATGGAGTTGGGTGTTCGGTGGCAGGTGGGGACCAAGGAAAAGCGTGCTTAAAACTGGTTTGTAAGAAAAATGTAATGGATTAGGCGTCAGCTTTGCGATGTCCATAACAAAAATAAAAAACAAACAAAAATATTCACATGATAAAAGAGTAAGTGCATTTCTTTGTGTTTTTTTGCGTGCAGTGTTGGTGAGTATATATATATATATATATATATATATATATATATATATATGCATCCAGCCAGAAATATATTAATAAGAAGTGCTCTACAAAGTGCAATCGTTACTATGCTTCTCTTGTAAACCAATTCGCTCGAGTGATACGTTCGATCCTCACTAGGTGGCTCATGTCTGTATTCTTTGGTTATATATATATATATATATATATATATATATATATATATATATATATATAAATAAATAAATAAAAGGCACGGTGGATAGCGGCTTGGATTGAGGAATCGCAGAGCCGAGTTCGAATCCAGGTTGAATCCATTACATTCACTTACGTGCTAATACCCTTGGGAAAGGTGTGAATACTATTCTTCTCCCTCCAGCTATGGGTTAAATAGCAGGACAGACTGGGTTCTATAGCCTTGGATGGCAACTGGTCTAGGAGAAGGACAACTCTGAATTCAAAACCTAAGGGGGTTGTTTGGGGACCTTGTGGCACTTAGTGCACCAGGTCTCTGTATTCGGCCCTTCAAAAAGTGTGGATGGTCCTGCACGAAACCTTCACCACTATAAACAAATCTCATGTGCCGGTGCCGGGCTGTCAGTTTCCTGGAAACTGATCTGCTTGACCCTCATACGTCGAACCCGACGGGAGAATCGATATATATATATATATATATATATATATATATATATATATACAAATATAGATAACTATACTCGTTTCGAAAAACCTTCGAATTTTTGATTTTCCAATAATCAAATCAATCTTGAGGGAAAAAAAAGTTTAAAAAAAAGAAAGAGCTACAAACATGAACTTCTGCCGACAAAAAAAAATCGCACAGATACAGGTCTGAAGCCCAAAGAAAAAAAACCCGACACGAATAAACAACTAACTAACAAAAGAGCTCAATACAACCGTAGAGCAGACCTAGATAAACTTAGTGAGCCAGACAAACCTACCCAGATTTCACCTAAACAGATCGCCAGGGAAAGTATATATGTATGGATATACGCGATTTAGATGTATATAATCAGACTGAGAATGCTCGTGTGCAAAGAGCATACTGAGATTTTTATTAATGCCATGACCATTTAGGACTTAGGCAATAATGGCTCTCCAGCGATTATCTGTTCATTGCAATAATTTATTGGGAAATATATAGGAAAGTTTTGCAGTTGGAATTCAGAGTTTTAGACACGATGTCAAAAAGGGAATGGAACAAACGGAGCCATAATTTGAACACGGCTCGGTGCTACCACTCGCCGTACAGTTAACCGTTACATCCCATATAAACGGTTAGATACATAAATAAACATATATATATATATATATATATATATATATATATATATATATATATACACAAACGTTCAGAATATTAATTTGAAAAGTAAAACAAAAAGTAAACCAATAATTATCATTATAAATTATTACGTTCGAACATTTAAGTTATCACTACAAAATGCATATTTTTTCGATGCCCAATTCAGACATGTCATCTATGAAATATAGTTATAAACGATTTTTTTAAATGCCAGTTATTTCTTTTTACATTTTAAAAAATTACAAAGACATAAGAAAAATTTCCATAAAAGGAAAAGAAAGAAATATTTAAATTCACCATGAAAAGGAAAGAAAGAAATACACAAAGCAAAAAAGTAAAAAAAAAAAGAAGAGGACAAGAAATCAATCAAAGGAAAAAGAAAGAAGAAATAGAAATAGAAAGAAGTAACAAAAGAAAAGCATAAGAAATCTTCTCTTCTCCAAAGAAAAGGAAAACAATAAAATACCGAAATTATATAACAATAATAACTGTAATGCTGGTACTCATTCTAATTATTTCCGTGAAGCCAATCTATGTAATTGTATGAATCCTGACCAATGTTCATTATCTAAGAAGTACTTAATAGAATTCCTTGTATATATGTGTTCTATTTCATTAATTGAAAATCCCAAGATTTGTTAAGTCTTATATTGGAAGCACCAAAAATTCTTTTAAAAATCATTGGTATAACCATCTCTCATCTTTTAATAATGCTAATAATTACAATATGACTTCACTTTCTAAATATTTTTGGAAATTGAAAGGTGCAAAGAAAACAACTAAAGTTAAACAGAAAATCCTGAAACACGCCAGAACTTGTAGATCTTTATATGAACCTTGTTTTCTATGTCTACAAAAGAAAATGGAGATAATTAAACCTTTGAAAGATTTGAAATTACCGTTAATTGCAGGTACATTAGAGATTTAACTTTACAATCTTACTAAACTTTATAACTTAATAATCACTTCTCTTATGTTATATTTCTTTCGTATCAACATTTTAATGTTATCCTTAGTAGTTTATTTTGAATTAAGGTTATTGATAGGTTTATACTCATGAATTACTTGTAATAAGGTTTGGTAATAGCCTTTAAATTTATGTAATTTATAAAAATATTAAAAAAATATATTATTTTTTATTAATTATTTATTTATAATGTTAAGGTTTGCAAGGTGAGTTAGTTTTTTTGTATGTCTAATGTTTTTAGTTCTTAAAGTGACTTTTATTTACATACTATGTTTAATTTTATTTAAAATATGTTGCTTCTTTCAAAATGTCATATGACTCATAAATTGCTGCATTGTATAAAAACTTTTCAATCTAGTTGTCAACATTTCTGGATGAATTTTGAATTCTTTCTCTATACATCCCTCGTAACGTTAACGTTTTTCTTTGGCTAAATTATCATCAACAACTTCTGTTCTTTTCTTTTTCTTTACAATTGTAATTTTTAATATATATTAATTTCTTTTCTTCTTTCTTTTTCTTTTCCTTTCCTTTTCTTTGGAGAAGAGAAGATTTCGTATGTTTTTCTTTTCTTACCTCTTTCTATACCTCTTCTTTCTTACTTTTTCCTTTTATTGATTTGTTATCCTCTTCTTTTTTCTGTTTAACCTGTGTATTTCTTTTTTTCCTTTTTTATTTATATATTTTTTCTTTTCTTTTTATGGAAATTTTTCTTATGTCTTTCTATTTTTTTTAAACGTAAAAAGAAGTAATGTTTCATAACTGGCATTATTAAGAAAAATCTTTTATAACTATCTTTGATCACCACCTGATGTGATGTCTGAATATCGAAACAAATATGTATTTTTGTAGTGATAACTTAAATGCTCGAATGTTATAACATATAATATATATATATATATATATATATATATATATATATATATATATATATATATGTTTATAATATATATATATATATATATATATATATATAGGTGTGTGTGTGTGTAGGTACGATAATAACGAATAAAATACAATTCCAACGTTCGTAATATTTAATTTAAAAGAGCAACCAATACAAATTAGAGCAATATTATTAATTTTAGAATATTACACCGAAAACATGTAAAAATCGCTACACAATTACAGTCGTGTTTCGATGCGTATCAATGCATCTCATCAGGCGTTCCACAAGCGTGAAGCGCGAGAAAAAAAATTATTGGCGTAGAACTTACGGTTACCCCTAACCAACTCAACTGTAAATTGATGAGATCGCGACGCCAGTTTAATACTGCGCTTAAATTCAAAGAGTCTAGGTACCAAAGCGAAGAACTCATCCTAACAATTATCATGACAAAATTTATAACAAATGCACGGGGGGACAACCTTTCGGCCCTGGGGCATCAACTGAAGCTGAGACGCCAGAACAGGGACCATAATATTGCTGATATTTTAGATTTTATCAAGGAGCTCAAGGTAAATAACATGGGAACCGAACCATATGTGGCAGCAATATTCTAAACATGGACGAATGGTAGAGTTATAGATATGTAAGATAGATTCAGGAGAAGAAGTGTCAACCACGTCACAGTGAACCAATTTTGTTAAAGAAGGCACAAAGAGACAAACACCTGAAGATCAGCATCAGCCATGCTGATGGAGGGCAGAGAGGGTTCTCTCAGATGATTAGTAGATTAGTTTTGAATGCGTTAAAGTTAACAAGCCTTCCTTTGCACCTTAAATAACAAACTGAAGGTCGTTTTGGATATCAGCTGCCATTTTGATCAAACTGATCAGACTTACTACTGAGACAGGAGTTAATGGTTGTGTCATCAACGTAGATACCATAACTAATGCCATCGGGAAAACCATTAATGAAAATTACAAACAAATCAGGACTAAGGATGGGGCCCTAGGAGACACCTGCATTAGTACGAAAGGTACTGGAAAAGTGGCCGTTCAGAATCAATTTCATATATATATATATATATATATGAAATTGATTCTGATTATATATATATATATATATATATATATAGAGAGAGAGAGAGAGAGTGAGGGGGTTAGTTGTATATTCCTTTTCTCATGTAGGCAAAGGAAAAGAGAAATATATATATATATATATATATATATATATTGGGAGAGAGAGAGAGAAAGAGAGAGATGATTTGTATATTCTTTTTTTACGTATACAAATGTACTAAATTTTAAATACTTTTAAAGATGCTTTTAATTGCACATAAAAATAAGATCTTTGATTGTTTTACGCATTTCAATGCGATTCTCAATATTGGCGTTTGAACAATCGATAACGACGAAGAGTCGGTAACAACGAAACTATAATACTGGTCTGTGAGTTTTAATTCTCTTTTAATTTCTGATATCTTATTTAATATTTCACGCAGTACGCAGTGTTGCATATATAATGTAAATATATATATATATATATATATATATATATATATATATATATATATATATATATATATATATACTCCTATTCGAGGATACCCATCTACTAGGACGGCTGGCCAATCCCTATTGCAGACGTTTTCTCAGGCACATTTGTGCTTATTCCACGCCTACAAAGCTCACCTGTGGTTTATACTGCAATTATGCTGAGCAGACCTTAGTTACGGTTTCTGGGAAAGAGCATTTTATCTAGCGTGATCAAAAAATTGAACAAGCACGCTCAAGCCCTCGGCACAGCTATCCGTCTATCCAATTTCACTCACAAGGCTTCGGTCAACACGTGGTATGGTTTTTCAGGCACACTCCTGTCCGATAACATCAGGAAGTCTCCTTCCTGACAAATCGACCATAGTGAGATTCGAATCCGGGTATCATGGCCAGAATGCGAACGTTTTAACCACCTGGCCAGGTGGCCATTTTATATATATATATATATATATATATATATATATATATATATATATATATATATATATATATATATATATATATATATATATATATATATATATATATATATATGTATATATATATATATATATGTATATATATATATATATATATATATATATATATATATATATATATATATATATATATATATATATATATATGTATGTGTGTGTGTGTGTGTGTCAGTGGCGACTTTAGGTAATCAATGTTTGTCGGGTTCATTACATTCTTTAACAAAATATACTCTTGGTATAACTTAAATGCTAAAATGATTCCTTTACTCTAATTAAAATATAGAATTTTTTTTAAATCTGTGTGCATGAAATTAAAAAAAAATATCTCATTTTGGTATTTTAATTTTTACAGTAATAATTCAATAAAAAAAATATTTCTTAAAAATTTTTTTCCAGACATGTAAGCAAAAAGAGTCAGGACAAAGTGTTTGATATGTTTGCTAGGTATCTCCACTAATTCGCTGAAAAACAACATAGCATTATGAAAAAAGCATCAAACTTAATAAAAATAAGTTTTATCATCAAAAGGTTTATGTTATTATTAAGCGGAAAGACCAATGTAGTTTTTTATTATTTTAATATTTAAAAAAAAAAAAAAAAAATTAACCAAACTTTCGAACGTGCATTCCAGCACGTTCGAAAGTTTGGTTAATTTTTTTTTTTTACGTCAGCTGTGTACGTAATATTTACTATTATTTTTTAGCACCATTTGTCTGTGAAAAACAGTTTGATTTGGAAATTCATGCAAAAATCAAATAACTGTCGGATTTTAATGAAACCTTCAAAACTTATTCATAAGTGAATGAAATTATTTTAGACATTTTTTTAGCAAATCATGATAAAAGTCGTTCTTTTTTTGTCACCCTATCTAACTGAATTTAATGAAAACTCAAGAAATTCGACAGTGAAACTTTGAAATGTTCAATTTCTAGCGTTGTTGTTTCGATAATATTTTATACTGTTCAACATTGCATTGATTTTCAATATGCTGAATAAAACTATCTTTTTATCTTGAGAATAAATCAAGCTGTTTACATTGTAAAATGTCAAACAATTTCTCAGCACGTATATAGTATAAAAGAAGTTAATAAAAAAATATTAAATTGAATTCGTTTAATTTGGCCAGTAGATTATCAGCCTCAATGAGTGAATTTTCACTTTGGTCTAAAATATTTTGAAATGCACTTTTCTAGTTTTCACATAAATCTTTTACAGCTGACACAGTTCTGAATCTATAACACGACCTTGTGTCGCACAGTGATGGAATGATAACTTTGAAATCTCTAAATATAGTGTTTCGCTTTGTATTATAAAATGTAAATTTATTAAAGCTGCGTAAATGAGAGAAATATTTTAATTCCATTAACCTTCCCGGCACTTCGACTTAAAATCAAATTAAGCTTATGTGCATAACTGTTATGGTAATTTACCCACGTACGCATGGACTCTCCCAGCTATAAATAGGAGCAGGTACTGCCTTTTGGAGAGGGAAGTTTCTAGTAATCAATTCTGACAGTGGAACCGAACATTCTTGTAGTAACACTCTCGTTTGTATATGTTTGTATTACTGTTTCTGTTACTATATTTGTTTAACTCAATTCCTCTTTTTGTGTTTTTATTTCTGGTCTTAACAAGGCCACAACAATAACGATGAATGAAGACGCCATATTTAAACCGTTTTTCTCTCAATTTTATTTGTACGCCGTTTCGTTCGCCTGTCATTATGGTTGCTCTATTATACGTTTGGTAAACCAGTTTACTTTTAACGTGACTAAAGGAGTTTAAAGTAGTTTCTCTTACATCAGCTAACCTTGAAGCGCTTTTATCATTACTTACATCATAAAACCCTGAAAAAATCTTTCATTTATACTGTTTCCAGTAACATTGCACAATCAGTAGTTTTATCTGCCCGTATTGAAATAAATGGAGTATTTTAATTTTCAGTTTGAATTACGTCAGCTATTACTTTATCTATCGCGGATATAAAGTCATTCTGTATCGTACTTGAAACTCCTGAAAATTGTTTTGAACATTCTATGGTATAAAGTCTTGATGTCAAGACGATATCCATTTCAGCAAAGCAATGCAATAACTCAATAATTTCCTTCGATTAAGCTATGTTTTCTTTTGTCATGGCCGCGTAATGGTAGTTCTTGTTTGCAAAGATATAATACAGCTACGGTTTTAAATATATTCTGTTTTCTTCAACTAATTTTTTATGTCGTTCCCTTTCAAGCTTTGCAAATTCATTAATAGCAGTTACGATGTCATATAAGCCAAATGTTTTTAAACAACATTTGTAATTATTTAAATGGCTCATTGATTTCGAATGAATTCTGCTGTCGGTCAAAATATTTTTCTAATTGCTATAACCCCCATCTGTCCACGATTGACCAGATTTGGGCTGAAAGAGCAAGCAAATCCAACAGTAGAGTTTTTTCTTATGATATACTTGCACACAACCACTCAACCTGTTGATATCATCTATTTTGAAAACAACGTGTTTTTTCAGCGAAGGAGTAGATCGGCCTAATTTAATAATTTCTCGCTTTTCCACAATAATCCTCTTCCCAAATTAATTTCCTTTAAGATCTAACACTATATCATTCTCTATTATTGGTAAATTAATTTTTATCAATATTGTAGGTGTCTTATTAAAAACAAGATGACATATTCATAAGAATGCACAAACTTTTAAAATAATCTTGTTGTGATGATGTTGAGCCATTAATTGAAGATTTAGAGAATGGTTAAATAGATAATATTTTGACAACTGGTAATTGTATATCATCTCTCATATTTCTGAATTCGATATTTACTCTTTTTTAGTAAAGAAATGAAAGAAGAAGCGGAATGTACTAGCCATATATGTTTTGTTTTTGAAAAAAATAACGTGTGTATCTATCTCGAGTGTGTGTGTGTGTGTTTGTATATATGTCAATGTGTTAGTGTGTTTATGTATCTATCTGTGGATTTGTAGTTTAATTTATTGTAGGTTTATGATATTTTCAGTGCTGACTGATATCATTTTCCTCAACACTGTCCCAGTCATACTCTTCACCCACAAACTTCCAGTTAACGAGTTAAGGCTGATACATTCTTCGATTTTCGCCGACTAAGTCAGGCAAATTTTAATTTGCCTTTTTTCAATTCATACATTCCGCTAAAAATTTTTATACTGCATGGAGTAAATTATTTAAAATGGATATTTGAAAACAATAACTTGAAATAAAAATGTGTTCTTTGAAAAACAAGCCGTACAATTCATTAGAGATTTTGGAAAGATTATTTATAAAATTAAAGCAGAAAAATACATCGTCTATTAAGTATGTCTTCCGCTGGATAGGGCTTAGATCTATGCATCCCGAGTAGACACGTTAATTATATTTCGTTATTTTTTTACTTACTTTCTTTTTTTTTTGTCTTTTTTCTTTATTATGAACAATATCAACAAAATGTATTTCGGTCAATATTTTGAGGCACGGAGTTAAAAGAGTTCATTTTGGAACCAGCTGAAGTAAAGAATGAAAACAACGCAGTACGAATATTTTTTGTTGCTTTGAAATAGATATACTTGAATTTTGACTCACTCGAGCTAAGCCTTACAAGCCCGGAGTCAACACTGGTATATATATATATATATATATATATATATATATATATATATATGCATAATTGTGTATTTGCCCAGCAATCCTTCTTTTATACAAGTTTCATTAAAAACGACTGACATACATTCAGTTAAAAGTAAAAATAATATCATCATTGACAATGACTAAATACATAAGCGAAAGCGCTCGGGCATACAGAACATTTGATAAATTTCTACATAATTAATGCCCAAGAAAGAAAAAAAAAAAAAAATTAAATAAAAAACTTAATCGTAGTACTTTGTCAGTCGTTCATATATATATATATATATATATATATATATATATATATATATATATATATGTATTTGGTTGGGTAGATGTGAGTTTGTAACCCTGGATTTCACGCTTTAGCGATCGTCAGTTCTGACGATCTATCCAACCAAATATATTAGCTCTATCTCTGATATTGAGCGCTTTCTATCAGTACTAAGTATATAATATATAAATAATTATACATATATATATTTATTTATATTTATATACACTTTTCACACACACACACACACACACACACACACACACACACACACATTATATATATATATATATATATATATATATATATATATATATATATATATATTCAGTTTATACGTTATTTTTATGGATATAATTTACTTAAGTAAATGCTCTGTTTTTAATTAAACAGTATTAATTATATTTACCGGCCAGAATGTTCGAGAAAGTTTGTAGAAAATATGTGCTCACCGATAGAAAATGTGTTCTCATTCTGTAACCCTTATGAAAACAGTCATATAGCCTGACGTGCTGTTACCATTCAGCCGCAGGAAAGCGGCTGGTTAGCCAACTCTGAGTTACTGTTTATAAACACACACCTTCATCAATTTTTCTCGATATATATACAAAACACACATACGCAATCCCACGTATATATATATATATATATATATATATATATATAGATATATATATATAAGTATAAGTGCGTAGGTATGCAGAAAATAGAAGAGAACACGTTGGGTGCATGATCCGGAGTTCCTCAGTATTTTTGATTTTATTTTTAAGAAGACAGTGCTCCATACAGAAGTAGAGCTTATATTATAATAATATTTTTTGTTTAAAAATATGATTCCTTCGCTACATAAGAGTTCTCATGTTTCAAAAACGAGAGCCGAAATCATCTAAATAATTATTAAAATTAAGTTGGATTGTAGTGTTTAGTCCTGTTTAATCTTCAAACGGAATTTTAGAAAAAAATAAAAAAACTTTTGTTTTTCTAAAATTTCGCTTGAAGATGAAACGGGACTAAACACCACAATCCAACTTAATTTTAATAATTATTTAGATGATTTCGGCTCTCGTTTTTGAAACATGAGAAATCTTATGTAGCGAAGGAATCATATTTTTAAACAAAAAATATTATTATATTATATATATATATATATATATATATATAAAATATTAATGATCAGAGATGCATCAGAACAAGAAACAATAGTATTAAAAATGCTCAATTCATATGTGAAAAAACAAAAGTAAAAAAAAACATGTGAAGCTTTTAACTTAAAAATCAGTAGGTTAGTTCAATCCGCTACCATGGTTTCAACCTTACGTTACACTCAGGCGATTTTTAGCAAATGACCAACTAACGCCTTTTTATTTTTTGAAAAACTAAAGAATGCTACACAATAAATAAAGAAACGCACGACATTGGGTATAATATAAGAGGAGGAGGAGCAGGAGGACATGAAGAAGAAGAAGAAGAAGACGAAGAGAAGAAAAACAAGTGTGTTGTAATGTATTAATGGGGTTGTAACTACTTTTTTTATCCAGCCTCATATAAATTTAAGAAAAATTTTCTGGTATGTAAACAAGGATTTAAAACTTCAGGTTTCTGGTTTAAAAGGTTTTTTGGATCGGGAAATGTTATAATTGCTAATTTTTCCTGCTCTTCTGATTTTTTAAGTGATGGAGAGAAAAAGAAAAAGAATACAGATGAATTTGGCTAGATTGAAAAAATATTCATTTTTTCTTTCAAAAATATTTTTTTCAAAATATTCTTTCAAATATGTTGGAACTACCAGCATCTTTCGTTCCGTGAGCATGTGTAGACGTGACATCAACAAAGCCCAGTTTGATGAAATCCTAACGGATGAAACGCGTCACAAACTTTTTTCCAATTTGTCATACTATATATATATATATATATATATATATATATATATATATATATATTGGGAAAAATAAGTGAAATTACTTGTGTGGGGTTGCTGTCAGACTTGGGAGGCGGAGTGTTTGCCATGGCTTGTTTTTCAAAGCGAGGCCGCTCCGAGCACTGGTTTTTGTAATATTTTGTGAAGGGCAGGATGCGCAGGTCTACCACCTTGTTCCTTAAGGCCTGCCTTCCCTCCATTTTCTTTTTTTTTGTGGGAGGGATCTTATGTGAACAGAGTTGTTCCGTGGGTTCTCTTCTCAGATTATTAATTGAAACTGACTGAATTTTGGGTCGCAAGTCTAGGCTGTGTTTCGCAACACTTACTGTACCGGACAGGCTTCTGATTTCCCCTTCAAGTTGAAATGAGGTTAACAGTTTTAATTTTTTCATAGTAGATAATTAATTTAATTTTCTTGTTTTTGTTGACTGCAGGTGCATATTTCTTTCTAATGTTCTAAGTGAAGATTCATTTTGCTTATAGTTACCAGGCATTTGATTTTTTATAGAAAATGTTTTTTTTTCTGTATATTCAGTGTTGCTATTGGTTACTTTAAAAGAAAAAGTCTAATATAGTTATCTATGAGGTAATTCGGAGAACCATTATTAATTATCCTTTGTTTCACGTTGTTAAGTTATTTAAAGAAAAGCGGACATGAGAACGAACACCTATTATATATCTGAGTGGACATTGACTAGTAAAATTAAGGTGATAAGAGTTTTTACCTGTGTTTTTTTATATAACGAAGTAGTGAATGTATTGTTACTAGACTCCACAATAAAGTCCAAGAATGGTAGTTTATTTTTTTATGTCTAAGTTCTTACATAAAGCTGAGGAAGGAATTTCTTTCGAATGTAGGTGTGAGATTATCAGTTCCGTTTTTCTTTTTAGCTAAAATAAAACTAAACTAAAAAACGATACCTAAGGTTTAAAATACATTTTAAAAATTAAGAAATTTACTTGAAGCTTTCATTTTAGTTTTAATTTCGTCAATGATTTACATTATATATTTTTAATAGGCGAAATAATTTGCTGTATTTCAAACCTATTGGAAGTATTTTTTTTCAGTAAAATTACTAAAATCGTTCATATAAAAAAATTTAACTTTCTGAAACTTTATTTCAGAAAGATTAAGTGATTTAACGTTCAATTAATCTGAATTAAAAGAAATATTACTTACCTTTAGTCTAAAATATCGATGAAAACATTTTTTTGACACGGGGTGGGTATTTTTATGACGCATCTATCGACAACTTAATGTTTGCGAGATTTATATGAGGTGGAAATAAATGTAGCAAAAATTTTTATAATCGATACAACGTAAACCCTTTTAAAAATATTTTTTATAATTAACCTGTAATCTTAAAATTTTATGTTTTAAGCATTCTAATATTTTATTGAATTTTAGGTAATTTGGCAATATAGTGGTACTTACGAAGCTGCTCTTTGAAGAAATCTTAGAAAATTAACAATAAATTTGAAATTTACTATAGTTACTGCACTTTTTCTGATATCTTGTATGAACACCGTATTTACAAAAATCGGCACGTTTACACACACGCACACACACACACAAACAAATTTAATCTTCTTTTTAAAATACTGGGGGTCGCTGAAATGTAGTAAGTTTTTCTATTTATAATTAATAAATATAGTTTTTATTTAATAACAATATCATTTGGCCACTAAAAATATTTAGAACCTAATAAATTATTCTAATTAAAATAAAAAATTACAAACAATTCTTGTAAAAATTTATTATTCATAGAATTTTTTCTGAAGACGATACTGTCCATAATATATTTTATTCATGAAAGCAATTAAAAGCTTTTCTAATTAAATAATTAAAATGTCTTAGTTTTA
Organism: Acanthosepion pharaonis; assembly: GCA_903632075.3. NCBI lineage: Eukaryota > Metazoa > Mollusca > Cephalopoda > Sepiida > Sepiidae > Acanthosepion > Acanthosepion pharaonis. The sequence goes on along the minus strand of CAHIKZ030000838.1, from coordinate 597,910 downwards.
ATGCATTTTTTTTATTTTACGATTCAGAGCAGATTTTTTGTAATTGAAGATTCTGTCTGACCAAAAAATAATTTCATGATTTAAATTTACTTAGGACTTGTCCTTATGACTGATATAAAGAATAGGCGCTACAAAAAAGAATTTCTCAAAATTCATAAAATGTAATAAGATTGAGGTTACAAATGTAAAAAGTAAGTAGTGGATAGCACTTTTTCTGGCAGACAACAAAGTAGATCTCAAACGTTGAACGAGTATCTGGAGCCTTTAGGGAGCTGGATAAGATGTGTAATATGACGACGACGTTCGTACCTAAGATTACTGGATCGTTGAAAACTGTTCCGAAGGGCCTACGGAAAAAGCTAGAGGAACGGGAAATCAGAAGAAGAGTCGAGGCCTTTCAGAAGACAGTCATTTCGCAAACAGCTCGAATACGAAGAACAGTGCCGGAGTATTAAGGTAAGCCTTGCTTGGGGTGAACTCGATTAAAAAAAAAATGAAGCAACTAGTTAAGTTACTATCCATGTGAATACTCAATGACTGAATATAATAATTGTCCTTATCATGACTGTAGTGTTTGAAATCGTTCCGAACGGTCCAAGCAAAAGAGTTTGAAAAATAAACAATTTAGACAACAAACAGAAACCGACATTAATAATGTGGATCGTCTCTATCATTTTGTCCTCAGCGAGCATTCGTCATTATTCATCATCATCATCATCATTTTTTCACCATCATAATCATCGTCATCACCATCAACAACAACTGTTCCTGGGCCGGGTATGGTCGTAAGATCTCTGAGCAGCCAAGCACCTGACCTTCTCCCTTCAAATATCTCGGTTGCGTACCAATGTATGAGTCTCTGTGAATGATCTTCCATTCTACTCAATGGCATTTCCAACCCCCCCTCTAAAAGCCTCTTATTTTACCTAATGATGTACCTAGTAGGATAGTTGTAGAAAGATTGTTGGTTCTTATGATGTGGCCATGCAATTTCAACTTCCTCTTCTTTGCGCTGGTAATGAGGGTCTATTAACGGGCCTCTTACTTGTCTGATAGTTTCCCCACGATGTGTCATTTGTGATGTGGCATACGCAGTAGACGCCTAGGATGGTTCTCTAAGTTTTTCATTTTTATTGAATAAGCTACCAGGTACTATTTTAGTAAAACTTAATGAGTACAAAGTACTAATACTGCTCATGATAATCACCGGGAAAAGAAGAACTAAGAGAAGTTTTCAAAGACAATACAAAGGCGAGAAGAGAAACATGAGGAGAAAACCTGCTCAGAGAGAGGAAGATTTCAAATGCAAACGGAAAAATCGACGTAAAAGATGACATAGGAAAAAACTTAATATTTTTTAAATATATATATATATATATATATATATATATATATTGCATTATATATATATATATATATATATATATATATATATATATATATATATATATATATATATATATATATATATGTGTATGTATGCCAAAAAAAAAAAAAAAAAAGCAAAGAACTAAAAAGCATATTTCTGATGTCATGGCATTTCTTGTGACACAGCACGACAAACATTTTATATTGTTTGCAAGAATCCATATTGAAAGAAATAAAAAGAAAAGAAAAAAAAAACGAAAAATGTCATTTTCTACTTTTTTCTCCCACGTTGTGCGTGGTTTGTTCCATTAGCTTGAACTTCTTTCAAAAGACTCAACATGGACGCAATAGTATTGATTGGAAACATATTTCTAAGATGTGTAAAAGGAAAAAAACGGGACAAAAACGGCGAAAACAATCCTTAAAAAAAAACGATTTTTTCACAGTCTAATGATGAAACAAACACCCAAACTGTACATATATTGCGAATATTATATGGATCAAGTTAAATGAAAATGACGTTTCAATCTCTCTATCTATATACACAAGAGGCACTCCAAAAATATTGCCTTCCATTTATCCCCACTGAAATTACAGCAGATGCAGGGAGCATAATAACACCGTTGTCGAAAGAGCAAGTATTCTACTACAAAACAGATTTTTCTTTATAACCTCATTGTTACTGAATTTGTAATTAATGAGAGAATTTCTTTCTTTCTTTCTTTCTTTCTTTCTTTCTTTCTTTCTTTCTTTCTTTCTTTTTCTACTTATCATGGAAACCCGTCTATATTTCTCTCTCGCAGCACACCCACAGTTACAATTTCATCTTTTGTTTTCTGAATTTGTTAGTATTTAAATATGCAATAGAATCTTTCTTTCTCTCTCTCACTCCCTCTCTTTCTATCGCTTTATCTATCGCTCTCTGTCTCTCTATTTCGCTCTAAAAAAGCATTACACTCCATTAATCTATATATACAAGGGGAGGTTCGAATATAATCCCCCGCTTTTATTTCCAACGAAATTACAATTTCACATTTCTTCCTGATCTTTTGAACAAGAATAGAGGTTTACCTTTTATTCCTTGCTTAGAATTGGTTTTCCTGTTTCATCTAAAATCTACTTCAACCCTATATTTCTAACGCCTAAATTTTACTTATGAATTTATTCATTTTTCCTCAATATGAGTAGATAGATTCGCCTAGCATTCGGTTCATACTCCTGACAATAGAGATTTATACCGTGTTTTCTTTTTAGGATTGGGTTTCCTATTCCTTCTAAAGTCTTTTGCACTCTCTTTCATTTCTTTTAGCCCCTTGCATATTAGTGGCATTATCGCCTTGCTCGGTTGTGGGTGGTGGTGATAAAAATACAAGGGGTGGAGTAACACCTATGGGGAGAGGGCAAATACCCTGCTAGAACACTCTTTTTCTACATTGATCCCCCTCATAACGGTGGAACATGGCTGATAGGGTGAGTTTTGGGACATGGTTAGTACTGCTGAAGCGCATTACCCCCGTCTAACTCTTCTCTCATTCACTGTTGAGTATCAAAGAACATCCAGAAAACGTCGATGAAAATCAATGATTTTATTATTTTATTTTATTTGGGGGGCGGTATAGAGGAATTCATTTTCACACTTCTGGTTCGCACTCACTTTATTTCCAGACACCAATTTGTCAGATTGCCACTCACATGTTATTTCTAATAGAAACAAAAATTAAGGGTTATTGGCTATATTACTTTTGGAGTGAATCCTCCACACACACACACACACACACACACACACACACACACACACACACACACACACACACATTATTAGTGGTCAATATATATATATATATATATATATATTTATTTATTTTTTTATACTAAAGAAAAATGTGCCCCCCGACAGGAATCTGACCTGTATCCCCTCCTTACATGATGCAAATCATTCTTATAGTAGAGGCCATCTATATCTATCATTCAGATTTCTTCAAATCAATATTTGCTTCAATTTTAAAATAGATTTTTTTTTTAATACGGTTTTGTTTTTTTTAATACAAGAAACAGCACTTTTTGTGGGTAGACATATTTCAGTTGACATCCCTATTTACTTTTATTTTCTTAAACATCAACCGGCCTAGATCAAGAAGCAAAGATGAATGTGCATTCAGCTAGGCCGCGAATCCGTAACTCATTTTTTGTCACCAGAGAAACCACTACCATAGCCGAAGCGTTACATTACGAATTTGGCCATGGGAAGCCTTCATGATAAAGATGGTACTCATATATTTGGATAAAGGAATTTTGCAAATTTTATACACACCCTTTTGAAACATTAATCTTCATAAGATCACTGCATACATACTGAAGGTGAGTGCATATTATATATATATATATATATATATATATATATATATATGTGTGTGTGTGTGTTCGCGTTCAAATCCCTTCTGATTTTGGGTAGATTCTTGTGTATTCGTGTCTGTGTGCGCGTGTGTATATGTATATCTATTTGGTCTATCTTTGTGTTTTGTCTGATATCTATCTATCTATCTATCTATCTATCTATCTATCTATCTATCTATCTATCTATTTCCGTCTGCTAATCTATCTATCTATCTATCTATCTATCTATTTCCGTCTGCTAATCTATCTATCTATCTATCTATCTATCTATTTCAGTCTGCTAATCTATCTATCTATCTATCTATCTAAAATATCAACTCTCTTCACGAATTCGTATTTTGGCTATACAACATCGTAGAACCAGCTGGTATATTTAAATAATTAGCAAGTCATGGGACTCGGAACCAGACTACAATGAGGTTTTAGTTCTTAGTTCAGATCCCTTTGGTAACCAATTATATTTCTGTTGCTAAATGTATTTGCCCTCAACCAACCTTTATATATCCCATTGCCTCTTATCATTTTCGAGGGCACTCACCTTTCAATTCTCCATTAATTGACTTGAAGAAGCAATATTTCGCATATAAAACAAATCACAATTTACAAATCACAAATCTGATCGCAAAGAGAATTAAAAAATCCCCAGGATTCATTATAACTTAATTTGTTCGTATCTAATTAATTGACATGAGAATTTTTCTTTCTTTCTTTCTTTCTTTCTTTCTTTCTTTCTTTCTTTCTTTCTTTCTTTCTTTCACCCATCCCTTCCTTCCTTCCTTCTTTCTTTCTTTCTTTCTTTCTTTCTTTCTTTCTTTCTTTCTTTCTACATATCACTGATTGCACATCTGCATTTCTCCCTAACAGAATACACATTGTTTTAACTTGCTCTTTTGTTTTCAGAAATTTTCAGTATTTAAATATTAAGCAGAATATAGAATCTCTGTCCCTTTCGTTTTCTCTCTCTCTCTACACACATATTCTATCTATCTATCTATCTATCTATCTATCTATCTATCTATCTATCTATCTATCTATCTATCTATCTGTCAAACATGGTTTAATCTGTCACTCATCTGATCCTAGAATCTTTGCAAAACTGACAGAGGTCGACAGTATTGGTACCAGTTGAACTAAATAGAGAATTGCAGATCTTCCATCTCTTCCTTCTCTTCCCACATCTTGAATAAATAAAATAGTACGCGCATGAGCGTGCGCGCACGCACACACAGACACACACACGCACACAGACACACACATATACATATATATGCAAACGAACTCGGATAAACATTTAATGGAAATGCATGCATGTAGGAATACGCAAATGAAAATAGACGCACACGCAGATACAAATACACGTACACAGGCGCCTGCGGACAACACTAGAAAAGAAATATAGTTAAATAATAATAGAAATAATAAAAAAATACAAGTTGAAACTTCATGTAAATCAGACAAACCTATTTACAATGACAGCGAAGGAAAATCCATATGGCCTTAACCCCATCACTGCTTTCTTATCTCATCATACAACGTATTTCGACCCATGCCTGCCTGCATTTTATTCTTTCTTTCTTTCTTTCTTTCTTTCTTTCTTTCTTTCTTTCTTTCTTTCTTTCTCTTTCCGGTCTCTATCTTTCTATTCATCGTCTTCGTAAGGCAACACAGTGTAGCAATGATCTTCCCAATCCAATTCAAAAGCCGTTTTGAATAAAACGTCGAAAGATTATGCCGTAAACAGCTCTTTGCTTTGGCCCCTTGTGACTTTGTCTCTAATAGGATTAGATCAGGATGAGTTTTTTTTTTGTAGCAACCTTTGCGTTATCTGAAACGATTGCCAGAGACCTTTGAGATCGCGTTTGGCTTAGACAAAAGGCAACGTCCAAGACTTAATAATCTTTCTTTGCGTGGTTCTACGGCTAAGCTTCTTTGAATTCTTTCCAACTCGGGCGAAAGTCGGGGACCATCCAAGAGAAGAACGACAACCGTATCTAAACAGTCGAAAGATATTAGGGAGCCCTGTTCCCTTAACTTGTTCCTCTCAGCAGTTCCACAGATCACTTGCCATCCATTGTGCCGAACGTAAGTTTTTCTCCGCATAATTCCCTTAAATGCTTGTGTCTATATTAACTAGACGCACGCATATGCAAACCTGCAGCAGGATTGGTGGGTGTTCTTTCTGTTCTTGTAAGATTTTGCTGCACATTTTTTTCCTCGTATTTTAATGTCATCACGTAATAAAACACTTTCACTTAAACGCAGCAAGGTCATGATACATATATACATATATTTATCCTTATTTTTATGCGTATTTATGCATATATTCTTGCTTGAACTTACACATCTATCTATCTATCTATCTATCTATCTTAGACTAATACAGGGTAATTACATGATAATATAAAAGAATAAATTCTACGTTACACGTTTCATTCCTAGACCGAATAAGGTGGACTAGTATAAGAATCTAGATAAACTGGATGTCAAAAATTTAAAAGAAATTCTAAGTTTAGCGCCCATGTATCTTTTAGCATTTTCGATTTAAGATTGTGACTAAACTTTCTTAAATTATATATATATATATATATATATATATATATATATATATATATATATATATATATATTGTTAATAATAATATTCTATGTATATAATATTTTCAGGCTCAAATTTCTTCTGCCTTTTGGTAAATTATTGTGTGTATATATGTGTGTATATCTCATCCTTTAACATCAATGCACAGAAGATTATTCGTGAGTATGAACGGATTTTATTAAAAATTAGCAAATATAATGTCTGTAATTTAATCAATCATATATATATATATATATATATATATATATATATATATATATATATATATATATATACAAGCATAGTTTAAATGTGTCACAATGCCGAAATTATGGGGCACCCACTGAGTACTGAGGTCACTTCTCAGTCGTAATTTTTATAGGAAGACAAACTTGCTAACCATTACACCGCCTGGATGTGCCATATATATATATATATATATATATATATATATATATATATATGGAATTAACCATTAAAATAAATTAACCATGAAAATAAAACCATTATTAATCTGAAGAGGTCATATCTAGAGTCGAAACAATGTTGTCTTTTTTGTTATCCAGTATCGTTATTCAAAATCGTCGAAGTGAAGTAAAATACGATTTCATGTTTTTGGAAGAATTTTATGCTTACTACACACCACACACGCATACATATATACATCCATCCATTCATACATACATATATATAAATATATATATGTGTGTGTGTGCGTGCGTGTGTGTCTGAGTGTGATGGAGATCTATTTTTTAAACTAGCATGACCATCGCTGCCATTTTAACGTAATTTTTTATTGTCGGTCATAAAACCGACTGTAACTTTTGAAACCATCAAGTAACGTACATACTTTTCCTCTAGCATAGCATAGCAAACAAGATCTTCGGGCTATGTTGTTTCTTTGTGGTCTTCGTCAGGATCAGGGGCCCGGTGCACCTTCAGGTGCCTTGTTAGATCAACTTTTGCAGACTTTCTCGCACTCCCCACCTGTTAGGTTAGATAATTGATGTCAAGGAATGCCTCCATGCTTGATTGTATATTTATGAATACTTACATTTCTTATTTTAGAATCTATAAAAATATTGATTTCTATATCTGATCATTTTGTGTAATCCATCTATACTTCCTGTACGCTTAATCCTGTGTATACGGAAAAACCTGTTCAATTTAATGCATTTCTATTTGCCATCAGTGTATCACTACGTATGCATATCTTAATTAAACAGACGCATACGTACCTTCATTCCCACTCAATATGACATACACACACCAAATGCGAAAATATAAATCATAAATTGCGAAGACTGAATGCAGCGAGAGAAAAGAAACTAACGCAATTGAAGCCCTGATTTCATGAACAAAACTAATTTGCATAACTAAGACTTTAATTGCAAATTAAAAAAGAATTATTTTTTTAGCTAATTCAAGTATTAATTAAAGATAACCAGAGGCTACTTGAAGGAATTAGCATCATATCTGCATATCACAAAAAATAAATAAAAGTAATTTAAAATGAATAACAAAAAACTAAAAAAAGGTAATAATAGAAAAATAATTTGCATGATTTAAGAACACTAAGAAAAAAAAAAAACAAACCAAAAAACGCGTTAATTTGCATATCAGATGCTAGAAAGTATTTGTCTTGCAATTAATTTAACGAATGAATGCAAGAAGTCAGTGTATATATCCCTGTATGAATTATGCAGGATTATAGCAAACACTTACGCATTTCCATCCATTCGAACGAAACATGTTCGTTTATAGATATTTATCCAGTTTAGCTTAGTCTGGCACAGATCATCTGTCTTTCTATCTGAGTCTGGCACAGATCATCTGTCTTTCTATCTGAGTCTGGCACAGATCATCTGCCTTTCTATCTGAGTCTGGCACAGATCATCTGCCTTTCTATCTGAGTCTGGCACAGATCATCTGCCTTTCTATCTGGATCTGTCCATTTCTATAGTCGTCTGATAGTTTGACAAACTATCTGGTTTTTGTTTGCTACAATGGTAGCCAAGTAGTAACATCTGAAATGCATTTTTATAACTATTATCAATTTTGCCAGGGGTTAGAATATACACTACGTCTCACATTATTAATCATTTCGAATTAATCGGTTCACGTACGATCACCGATGTTAAGCAACGTCGAGTCTAGTCAGTATCTAGATGGGTAATCGCTTGGGAATACCAGGTGCTGTAAGCTTGGATGTGCGGGAGGTGTAATGAATAACGGCTCGGAATTGGACATCAAAGAACCGAGTTCCAATTCTAGTGGTGTTCGTTATGTTCCCTTATGCCCAAATACTGTTGGGAATTATATGAATCCACCTCTTCTCCCCCAGCCATGGGTTAATTAGTAGGACGTGTATCATTAAATCATTATTATCTAGAAAAATATTCCTACTATCTTAGATTATTTTCCTGGCTTTAATTAACATGCAAGGGGTTGATAATCCATAAAACAAACAAACAAACAAACAAATTAATCAAACTTTGAATATATCCTAATATTTAAAAAGTAATGTACGGATATTATCTACACTCAATTCTTATAACCCTAAATAGAGTATAATACCCTAAAAATCTAAAGCAAAATTCAGTTTATTACTGTTTTATTGGGAGACCCTCGTACATAAGTTGATCAATATTCACGTAGCTTACAGAAATAAAACAAAAACAAAAAAAATGTTCCCAAAAAATATATTCTCTTTCTTTGTCAATGTACTTAACTCAGTTATATTTTCAGATGTAAAATGTAGTTAGTCATTGTGTTAAACTATGAACTTATTGATCCGTGTTGGTATATCGATGGTTATGCTAAGAAACGCGTTCAGAACATTTCCAGCGACCTTTTGCAAAATTGCAAATGGCTGTTTACTGGGAAGAAGTTTTGCTCTTAACTGGATGTTTAAAGTTTAAAATAAGAATGAGATACAGCGACACAGTTACCATGTTCTAAAGAGAATAAGACGATAAAGGTTTGATATGTGGCTATGGAAATACCTGCATATACATACATCCATACATACATACATACATACATACATACATACATGTATGTATATATATATATATATATATATATATATATATATATATATATAAAGCCAAATGAACCGTTCTAATTCTAATATTAGAGTGTTCGAAAAGTAATTACGTATTTGACCGCTATGACTTATGAATCAACAAACCAAAGTAGAAGCAAGGCTGAATGGTGGGAAAATGCGTCTTGAGTTTGTTATTTCTTCTGTCCCAAACTGTGTTGTTTATAGTGCATTTCAGAGTTTAATACCAAAAAGTAGGAATTTGGATTTTTTTATGAGATTTCGCCTGAGAACCGAATACAACGTTTCACTCTATGAAGCAGTCTTTTCACCAGCAATGCTAATCATTTATTTTTGCCTCACATTGTTAAAGGTGATGAAAAATGGGATTTGCCCGTTCACAGAAAACGAAAATGACAGATCAGAAACCAGTGTCAAACTCCTTCTTTTCTTTCTCCATGTATAAAATATTTGCGTCGTCCATTACAAGGTACTGGAACATGGAAAGATCATTACAGCAGACATTTATTGCAAACGACTTGATCGAATAAATTAAACATTTCATCGAAGCTATTCCTTGTAAAACCATTTTCTATCATGATAATGCAGGAGCACAGTATGGAAAACAAACCCAAGAAAAAATAAGATTGTTAAGACAGGAAGTTCCTCCATATCAATGATATGATCGATCAAACTTGATTTCGGGGAAAACTTTGAAAGCCGAATCGAGCATCTGCCTTCTCGTTGGAATTTTTGATAAATAATATTTAAACAAATTTAACATTAAATTTGTTTTATATCTTTTCTGGTAGGACGTAATTACTTTTCGAACATACAATATATTTTTATTCAGTTTACCTCAAGCAAAGCAATAAAGCCACTATGACGCAAGTGTTTACGAAGTGTTAGAGAATATGAGAATAAAAAACACTATTAAGGAATGAGAACAATAAAAGAACAAGAATAAGGAAGAGAGATAACAACTGACATTGTATTTAAATTTTTGAAGATCAAAATTGACTGGGAATCAAATAGACGGAAGAGAGTTCCACAGGCGAGAGAAGAAACTGTTAGCATAGAACTTCTAGTTACGTCTAGCCGTTTCAACTGCTAAATAATGTGACCTAGCTATCAATCTAGTATTGCGCTTAATTCATAAAGTCTACGTATCACAGAGAAACGTATCAGAACAATTACCATGAAAGTATTTATAGAAAACGCACAAAGAAGCTATGTTACGACGCGGGGGAAGTGAATGAAGCCGAGATGCCAGATCAGGATTAATAACATTGCAGATTCTTAGTTTTGATAAAATAAAATTTCCCAGGCCATTAGTAGTAATAATTTCTAGTATGGTTTATACTGCATAAAGATTTAATAAGTTAATCTTAGTTTAACCTAGTAAGGTTGATGTTGAAGATCGAAATTACTACGTTTGGTGTACAGTTTTGGCGACAAGCGTACTTACCGTTGCTTACGACAGATGCTCTGAGTTATTTAAAGCTAGTCTTTTTCTATGTTAACTTTACTCCTTACACATATTTTTCCTTTATTTACCCTCCCACATAATGCGTGATAGCAAGCATATTATCTTTTTCTCATCTGTCTCTCATTGCGACGGCGTAGTGATGAAACCAAATACCTTTTGTTTTGAGATTTTCAAAAACGTTAATGGCGTTGGAACATACCATCGTTGCGTTCTAGATTATGCATCTTTGCAGGGACTCCGACTCTTGTTCTCTCGGCTGAGCCTAAATGCGACACTCCCCACACACAGTGTCTATCCCCAGGGATCATTCTCGGTTCTTCAATGACAAAGACCAATCCAAATTGTTCGCAAAGAAATCATTCTTTGGGAGAGAAAAGCGACAATCCTCTAGGCGAGCATGGGAGCCAGTTTGTGCTCGCAGCTCCCCTTGAGAGGTTCCCTTGCCTGGCTTCCAGCTGACATGTACGAGACTGCTTTCGCTTCTGACGTATAATACAATTACTTAGCATTGTCAGCGCAACAGAACAATTTTACAATGCCAGACAGCGCAACGCAAGTGCGCCGACTGCTTGTTTGTTTAGTCGATACGAATTTTCATTACTGCTTTCTTTACCTCTTTCATTTCTAATTTCGTTTTACGTTCTACTTCGAAGGCATTTTTATTCCCATTTTTTTCTTTTGCAGATTACTGCTTTATCTCTGGAATATCTTTCAGATTTTTTTTTTTTACTTATATTTGGGATTTAAATTTCTTTCTTGAAATTTTTTTTAATTTTTCTTTCTTTGTTTCTTTTTATTTCTTTCTTTTTTCAGTTCGGTAATTTTATTTCTTTCGTTCTTTCACTCTGTCTTTCATTTTTTCTTTCAGTTTTTATAAGTTTTCTCTCTTTTTTTTCTTCCTTTCTTTCAGTTTTTGTAATACTTCTTTCTTTCGTTCGTTCCTTCTTTGTTTCTTTTAGTTTTTCATTTTCTTTCTTTTTTCAGTTTTGCAATTTTTCTTTCTTTCTGTTTTTGCAATTTTTCTTTCGTTTCTTTCTTTTCATTTTTCTTTCTTTCTTTCTCACAGTTTTTGTAATTTTTCTTTTTTTCTTGTCTTTCTTTCGTATTTTCAGTTTGAGGAATTTTTCTTTTTTTTTATTAGTTTCTTTAACGATTCTTTCTTCTCGTCATTATTTTTCTTAGTTTTAGGTTTGATAATTTCTTCTATACTGTCTTTTGTTCTTTTCATACATTCAATTTTGGTAATTCTTTCTTTCTTTCTTTCTTTCTTTCTAATTTTAGATAATTTCCCTCTTAGAGCTTCAGAAACGTTTTCAACAAAGAGATAGAAACTCTTTAATCGAGAAACCTACACTTTTGTTAATGTTAGACGAGTGTTGCACTCATCGATTGATTATTTCAATATTCGCATCAATAAAATGTCGATTTTTTTGTTTAGTTCCTTTGATCGGAGAAGTGAGACATAACAATCAATTTTTCTCTCTTTGTTTTTCGACTTTGTTGTTTCAAGATTTTTGTCAATAACATTAATCACAAGTTCAACAAAACGCTCTCATTATATATATATATATATATATATATATATATATATATATATGTATATATATATGGGAGAGAAGCAAGCGCGATATATATATATATATATATATATATATATATATATAGAGAGAGAGAGAGAGAAAGAGAGAGAGAGAAATAGAGAGAGATTGTGTAAACATAGAAAACATTCCAATATGGTGACTGGGAGCTTTCTATCTATATTTACAAGCGCTCTACCTCCGATTCTGAGGACACTTTACCCATAAATATATCAAATGCATATATATATATATATATATATATATATATATATTGTTACTCTCATATATATATATATATATATATATATATATATATATATATATATGTTAATCTCATATATATATATATATATATATATATATATATATATATGAAGTAATACCATCGATAAAACCATTATTATTCTGAAGAGGTCCTATCTAGAGTCGAAACACTCAATCTTTTATTTTAACATTTGTCATTCAGTATCGTTGTTTTAAAAACGTCAATGCGAAGTAATACTAGATTTCATGTTTTGGAAGGATTTTATATTTACTACACATACACACGCACACATACACACACACACATATATGTTGGCATGTGTGTGTGTGTGTGTGTGTGTGTGTGTGTGTGTGTTTGGTTTATTCTTTAAACGTGCAGGATCATCGTTGACATATATGAAATTAAGATACTATCCAGAATTCCTTCTATCGAAGGATGGGATTCTACAAGAATAGCTAAAGACGTTTTATTATTTAGCTTTAAGTAGAAGTTCTTTTTACGAATTATATGTAAGAACGAAAGTGAATAGAAAAATAGAGTCATAAAAATAATTTCTAGTGCCTGCTGTAGTGCAATGGTTATCGAACCTTTTTTATTAGTGTTGTAAATTTGATCTTCACTTGCTTCACACTACTGAAGCATTGTACGAATAAGAACCATGTTTGTTGACTATTTCCTTGGGTGCCTATCATAGCATGCATACGAGTAAGCACCTTTGAATTAGTGATTTGAATTTGTTGCTTGCAGGGCGCCTCACCACTATGACTCAATTATGTGAACCTCTATAAAATGTAAATATGGTATCACGTAAACGTTATTATTATGAAAAAATAATATATCTTAAAATAAACATGGTTATTGTAATCTTATGTAAATTATAACTGAATTTATCCTTTTACTTAGTAATGTTGCAGTTTTTTGGGTATGTAAGTACTAGTGAGCCAGTCAAAGGAGCTGACTCATTTTATAGTTCACCAATAGAAGGGTTAACCAATCAGAAAGCTCAAAATATTCAATCCGACGTGTATAAAGGCAGCCATTTTGTTTTTTTTTTCTCCCAAAATATCTCCATTGCCAACCTGATATCGAAGACTTAAAGAATTACTTAATAGCCGCTACTTTCTCTGAATCTTCACTGCCAACCTCTGATATTGAACACATTACGGACTTCACTGGATTCCATATTCAGAGACTACCGCAAACATGGTCAACAAGTAAATCATCATGTTAACATCCATCGTCTTTAATAATATTTCTTGGATCAGTTGGACCTACTAGGCGGAGCCCATCTTCTTTCAAAGTAACATTAGACAATTTGCCGTTAGAAAATTATTGAACATTAATCTTTATTCAGAAAGGGAAACACAATTAATTAATATAATAATATTAAATATAAGAGAATCTTGAACGCCATTTTAAGTTATAATTTTTTTATATAATTATAGAAAATACTGTTATTGCGAAGAAAAAGGGTGTCGAGTGTAGTCGGAATCATTGGGTCAATTCGAGCGATCCTTTCCTTAGCTGTCGCCAGGGCTACAGAATTTTCCTTTTCCTAGACCGGTTGCCACTTAAAGCTACAGAATCTAGCCTGTCCAACTATTTACCATAGCTAGGAAGAGAAGTATTGGATTCTAATTAGCACTTAGGTTCTAGTACCTTCCCCAAAGATATTAGCACCTAAGTGAATGCAATAAACTCGATTAGAATTCGAACTCCGCTCTCCGATTTTTCAATCGGAGCAGCAATCCATTATTCTACCGGACCTCCTTAATTTTTAATTTAGACATTCTTCAGGTGGTTGGAATTTCGAACTGAACCCTTTATTTCGATCACAAAGAGTGTGAGTTCAATACCCGGTTAAGGCAGTGGAGAACTTTCAGATGGAAAATTAGCAGGAGATAACTGATAACTGACATCCATCAAACATGGTACGTGGAACTAGAACAGTCTACCCCAGTGATCAAAATAAAGGGTTCAGTTCGAAATTCCAACCACCTGAAGAAGGCCGGAGCGTACAACGACCGAAACGTTGTGACAAATATGGCGACAAAGATGAGGACAATAGTCCGACTAATGTAAATACTGTACATAATATCTCATCTCAGAAATATAGACAGACTCTCCTATCTATCATCCATTTAATCAAACTTTGGCTATGCGTTGTTTTCAGTCTGTCTTGTGAGTATATTAACTTTCCAAGCCCACTTTCCTCATTTTGTGCCCTAGAAAGTTCAACTGTATCTTTCTGGTGTTATTTATAAGTGTCCTTTTAGTTTTTATTTTATCTAAAGCTCTGTCGTTGCTCACATGTTCGGTTCATGGTATTCTCAGTATCCTTCTGTAGAACTAAATTTCTGTTGTTTCAAGTCTCTCGTTCATCTATGAGGAGAGCATTTTATGAAGAGTTTTTGTTATTGTGGTATTGATGTATCTGTGTAAAGTGGTATTATGGTGCTAGGAATATTAGTTTAATTGGGTCAGTGAATGCGACTAGATAAATAAAGTAATGATCAGCTTTCCCCGTTGGCAATGTTACCGGCTTTTTACCGGCAATTTACCGGCAATTTTGCCGGCTTTTTACCGGCAAGTTTGCCGACTTTGTACCACATTTCGTGTATTTTCCAGAAGTAAATATTCATTTCTCAAGATTGAAACCAATCTGCGTAATGTTAGATATGAATATTTAGCACGCTTAGGCGATCATGTATCTTTCGATACATGACTGACGAGGCAGATCTTTTCCCGCAGCAGGTTGCCATGTCTTTCTGCGGTAGACCAGTTGCCATCCAAAGCTATAGAACCCGGTCTGTCCTGCTATTTACCCATAGCTAAGGGGAGAAGAAGAGAATTCATATCTTTCCCAAGAGTATTAGCACGTAAGTGAATGTAATGGATTCGACTGGAATTCGAACTCGGCTCTCCGATTCCTCAATTCTAGCCACTAACCATTACTCCACCGTATTTAAAATCAATATTTGGTGTGATTCCTTTTATTGTTTTTTGTCTGAATCTTATCACTGGAATGTTTTTCCCACATCGACAGTATGCAGTCTTTTAATTCTCACTAGTTTCATAGTTGTCTAATTCCTTTTTAAATATACAGTGTCCCCACAAAAAATGACATAATTTAAAATGTGAATATTTGAGTAAACGAAATTAAATAGGCTTCAAATTTATTGATCAAGATTTGAACAAGATATTCAAAGGATGTAGACTTTATAACTAATTTCACAAAGCTGCACAAACGTTCAACATGCACACCACCTGTGGCACCACACAAGTCGGTTGTCCAGTTCCTGCCAAACACGCTTGCGTAACATTTTCCAGTGCCTCAATGATTCTCTGCTCAAGTTTCTCTAGGCTTGCTGGAAGAGAGGGATATGGACCTGTCCTTTCACATTGGCTCATAGAAAAAAAATCACAAGGCGAACTTGGTGGCCACTTCAACAACACAATGCCATTATCACTGGCACGCCCGATCTCAATTGAGATAAATCCGCACAGTTAACTTAGTTTTTACATATTTTGTTAAAATATTAGATCCTGTGAGTGAGAATAGTTCTATGTTATTAGATTACTAAATGATGTCGATTTTTTGTGGACAGCCTGTATATTGACGAACGTATATTGCTCAACTGGATACAATTCACCAATTCGATTAGAGCTCATACAATCACCGACTATGATGTTTACACCATCATTTGCTTAAATGCTTTTCTTTGTATACCTTATCATGACGCTGAAAAACACGGTGAATACTATCGGACCCAAATAAGTTAATTTTTGTTTAATCTAATCAAAACTGGTTTATTTTAAAAACTTTATTCTTCTGTGCATATATTTAATATGTCAATTTTAATATTTAATTTTTATATTTAATATGTATCGTGTAAGTCGATTTAGTGTATAGTGTGACCCTTGAATTTGGGGGTATGAATTGTAACCCCTGCAGAAGAAAATTTACCTGTGTATAGTGCAACAGGTTACAGAAAATGCATGATTTTTAGCCCTGTTCAAAAAATTTACCTGTTTATAGTGTAAACCTCTGATCATAAAAATTCACATTATAGTCGATTATATACGGTAATCGAAATTTTCATAATGTAAATAGACTAAATAATGGGTTCGGTTCGAATTTAGAACAATAACATCTGATGAAGGCCGGAACGTATAACAGTCGAAACGTTGTGAATATGGCGATAAAGATGAGGACCACAGTCCGGACAATGTAAAAATTTAAATAAAACTTTCAATATATTAAAACTATTAATATATTACTGAAATAAATCATGTATCGTTTAAACCTTTTCCTTTGTCTTATTTTATTTGAAAGGTAAAGTCGCCATTCTGAATTGTTGAGTAGGGGCCGGTCAATATGGCATGTCAGAATCCCCACAAAGTGACTTCGTCTTGATTGCTTGACTTCTCCCTCCCAACTGAGCCAACCACAGAGCAGTGGTCTTTGAAATGGAGACGTATTCAGCCACAGCATTTTACTAAATGACCATTGATTCGACTTTAGCAAGATTTAACACGAGGTTCCTGTTGGAAGTACTAAGAATCGCTTTTTCCACGATACTGTCTTGACGTATTTTATTTCCTTTTTATTCATTTATTCATATATTATTTTTAATTTTAATTTTAATTATCAGACCAGTTAGGTTAATTTGTAAATTATAAAAAAAAAGGTTGTCATATAAGCGTATATAGCATGTTGCTTATTTGGACTTTTTGGCAAATAGTGAGACTTTTATTTGCTCGATAAAAGAAGAAAGAAATGTGATTTTTTCCCCCGTTTTTTTGTCTTATTTTATTTGAAACGCAAAATTGCCATTCTCACTTGTCAGGGAGGGACCGATAACTATGCCATTACAGATTGCGGAGGTGTCAGAGGGACGAAACTCATTGAGAGCTACAGCGAATAGGGGGAAGTGGAGAGCCATGATCGCCTACGTCCTGAAAGGACATGGCACATAAAAAGAAAGAAATTATATATTAGTTTTAACATTTATTATTTAATATATAAAATTCTATATTGTGTTAATAGGATTATATATATATATATATATATATATATATATATATATATATATATATATTATAAATTAATTGATTTAAAATATGTTTTTTTCGCTACACAGTTCTAACCATGTTTCAAAAATGGAACCTAAAAGCCCTATTAGCTTCCATTTTTGAAACATGGTTAGAACTGTGTAGCGAAAAAAAAAACTTATTTTAGATCAATTAATTTATAATATTAATGCTCTGTAAATTTACATTGAGCACTATTTTGTAAAAATAAAAATATCTATAAGAACACCGGATTATATATCTTACTGTTCTTTTTTATATATATATATATATATATATATATATATATATATATATATATATATATATATATATATAGTAGGATAGATATTGTTATATGCTGTTATAATGTATTATGAACTTTTATTATTTTTGACTCATAATAGTTAAAATACAATATGCAGGTGTTTATAAACGTGATTTGATATAAGAACGTGTATCGAAAACGAATACTGAATTCCCTATTAAACATGACGTAAAAACCGAAACAACGGCCCTAGCCGAAGAAACTCTTGTCTAATTTAAATGAAAGTTAGGACTGTATCCGGTAAGGTTTCTAGGTACAATATGCTTCTAAACTGGTTGTGGTATTATGTTTCAATTAAGCTGTATCTATGGGTTACTTGCATATACATACAAGATTAGAATCTTAGTATTAGATAAGTAGATGATGTTATAATGTATTATAATTTTTTATCATTAGCCTGGTGTGTTTAGTTTAAATGTAAATTAATTTATTCTGAAAAATTCGTAGGGGTGCACTTGTTTATGGGAGATAGTGTATATGACAAGTTATTTTATGAACATCTTAAATAAAACAAGAAACGCATTATTTCTTTCCACCACGAACGGCAGCATTCATAATTAATATGCATAATTTAATATGCATAATTTAATATGCATAATTAATATGCATAATTAATATGATAATTAAAATACGGTATAGTCAAGCTCTGTGAAACCGTTCTGCACAATACACTGATTGTCCGACGCACGTGTGTTTGAATTTGCAACGTGCAACGTTCCAGAAAATGTCTGAATGCAGTTAACACTTCTTGCCAACAATACTGATTATATATATATATATATATATATATATATATATATATATATAGAGAGAGAGAGAGAGAGAGAGAGAGAAGTTACTTAAGCATGAAACTGACAACCATCATTCAGAGTTGATTTGAACAACACACACACACACACACACACACGCTCTCTCTTTCTTTTTCTCTCTTTCCATATATATATATATATATATATATATATAAAATATAGTTTTAAGATGTGCTATATTTATGGGATAAAAGTGTTCAATATCAGAGACAGAGCGTATGTAAATATAAATATAAAAGTGAACATTGAATTCAACACTCAGAGGCGACAGACCTTTTCATGTTAGGCGTCATCGTCAGGCGTATTGACGATAGCATGAAACAGCCTGTCGCTTCTGAGTGTTGACTTCAATGTTCTTTTTTTATATATATATATATATATATATATATAAGATTTTGAATTTTGTTACTTGCGACTATTTGCTTTACTTTTAATAAGTTGGGTAAATTTGAATACTAATGTGAAGAAAGTGAATTAAAACAATATTAAATCTTGGCTATAAAATTTAAGCTCAGTCAGTTACTTGTGGCTAAATCTGGCCAATCTCATACAGATTTATCTTCAGTGAGAAAAATTTAAATAAATTCATATCCAAATATTCTATATTTCCTTTTGGCAAAAAAGTTATTTCCTTTCATTTTTTGCTACCGTTGCTACTTGATTTAAAACTTGACGTTATCGATTTCAAATTGATTTCAAATTTGATTCCTAATTGAAATTGACCAATTACGTAGACTTTCTAAATTATAAAAAAACTAAACAAAAAAAAAAAACTAGTTATACATTTTCAGAATAACTAAAACGATCAGGCACGATCACGTGATAAGAAAGTGTGAGGTGGAGGGAAAGGAAAGGAAAGTTGTATAAGCAGACATAAGCCCAGATACTGCAATTCGAATTCATGTGATCATAAATAGAGAAAGAAAGAAAGTGAAGAGAGAGAAGGAGTGGGGAAGGTAGCGATACTGATAAAAAACCAGAAAGAGAATAAGAGAGGGGACAATAATTGAATGAAAAATTGTTTGTATAATAATTTGTTGCTTTCAGTGTATCTCTCCCAACCACTTAAAAATACTTGTCCCGAAAAAAAAAGAGAAAAAAAAAAAGATGTAGAAAAAAAGGACCGTATTAAAACCGATCTCTAGTGATCAAGAAGACGGTATTACAGAAAATATCTGATTTTAGGCGGGAAAGAAATTACTGATCAAGCAATTAGGAAGGCGTCTATTAGGTCGATGACCCCCCGTTTTCACCTAACTTAACCCTCGCACTACCTGTTTTTCTTACCCTCCTGCTTCTTTTTTTTTTTTTCTGAATACAGTTTTCTTACAGTTATTAAACTATCGGATGAACTATATGTTTCTTTTTTAAAAGAGAATTATTCAAAATAAGAACGCATACCAATATGAAAACTCTTCTATTGTGTGTATCTTTTAAGTCTTAGACATCAGTTCGGTTGATGGCGATATCACAGCAACTACGGATATTTATTCAGTTGATACAAATATATTCAACTCCATTTTTTTCACAGTTTGGGAAATTTATTTTTCTTTTATGTACCGTTTCCCTTCAGAACATGGGTGGCCATGGCTCTCCACAATCTCCTAGGCTTTGGAACGCTAAAAAATGTCAGTCTACTTACTATCCGCTTCATCTTGTTCTATGATTATTATATATGAATAAAGTCTTGCTGGCGACACTTGAGTTTGAACGTAGATCGCCAGATCCCATTATTGAATTAAGTAGACCATGTGACCATAGAGGAAACGCATATATGTAGGAAGTAGCTGAGGACTAATGATCGTTATTTCTACTCTATCCTCTATTACTATACGGATCACTATTTCTAATCTATCCTCTATTACTATACGGATCACTATTTCTAATCTATCCTCTATACTATACGGACCGCTATTCTCTACTCTATTCACTATACTATTTCTCTATTCGGATCACTATACGGATTACTATTCGACCGAGTATTATCGAGCAAGTACTATTAGTGTGAGTGTTATTCGAAGGCGTGTGGCACCAGTATTGTTCAACGGCATTACTATAGTTGTATCTGCGATTACAAAGTCTCTACTACAACGGACATTACGAAAGTGACAACGAGTATTCGTTGGCATCACAGAAGCATCAACGAGTGTTCGTTGACATCGCAAAAGTAGGTTACTCGATTTTTCCCTCTGTTCCTCTTGATCTTAACAAGTTTCGTTTTCCTCATTATGCGTCCAAGAAATGTCGATTATCTCTTTGTGATTCTAACTTCAAATGTAAATTTCGTTCTTTTTTTTCTTCTTAAAATTACCTCATTCATCGCATGTCCAGTCGACGGTATTCTCAATATCTTTCAGTGGAATCACACCACTTCATCTTCGAGGAAATTGTCCAGAGTTCACTGCCAACTAGGAGGACTGGTTTTACACAGCAGTTCAGTATTTTTTAAAATTCTAGCAAAATGTTCCTGCTTCTTAATAATTTCTTTCGTTTTTTGGAATAAACACTGAATCTAAAAACGTTAAAAGCTGTTAATAAGTGACTTTACCAAAGAATATATTTTACAGTACGTTGTCTGATTTTTTATGAATGTAGTTTTATAAATAGTTTGTGGCAGAAACTTTTACATTAGACCACAAAGCACATATAATGACATAATGATATAATGAGATTTTAAATATATCAAAGTTTTTCTTTTACTAATACAAGATACAAGTTTCACTCAATGTAGAGAGTTACTGAATGAGGTGTGTGATATAAATGTAAGAGCAGGTGTTAAGAAGTGAGGATAAAGAGGATAGATAACGATTGGCCCTTGACTAGGAGAGGATAATATTGCATCGTTCACGAAAGCATCCACGCGGGTGTCTGTTCACAAAGTTGCAGTTCTTGGGAAAAAGGGTATCTGAGTGAGACAACTTTCTTAGCATTTGGAATAATGAGGAAATGAGGGTGATTCGACATTGTGAACGGAGGATGCCGTGTACTACCTGTTTAACTTTATAAAAAAAAGATAAAAGAAGATAAATATCATGTTGGAATATATATATATATATATATATATATATATATATATATATATTGAGGCATGTTTCATTGAATAATTTAGACAAGTTCTGTTTAATTATTTTCAATTGGATCCTTTCATATTCACAGACAAGCTTTTGGGTGTCATTATTAAAGGAAGAGAGAAAATTACCGAGTTGATACATATTATTTATTCCGAGTACTTTCGACATTAGCACAATGTCATCGTCAGGGTGTTGTTTATTTAATGACAAATATTGTAGTGTTCATTTTCCAAGACAAAATTGCTGTGTTAATCTGAAAGTTAAAAGTTTTTACTTGTGAAGTGAAGAACGCTGAATTTAGTGGTATACGAATAGCTTGAGTAACGCTTCAGGGGAGGTAACTATGTTATGAGGTTGTCGAGAGTTTTTTTTTTTTTTTTTTTAAATAAGTATCAGAAACTCTTAGTACAAACCTAATGACACCAAAAAGCTTGTCCGTGAATATGAAAGGATCGAATTGAAAATAAGTAGAAAAGTCTTGTCTAAAATATACAATGAAAGCATGCCGCCAGAATATAAGCAATATACATATATATATATATATATATATATATATATATATATATATATATATATATATGTGTGTGTGTGTGTGTGTGCAGATATGTAGAAAAATAGGAAAGAACACGTTAGGTAAATAATCCGGAGTTCTTTAGTATTTTTGTTTTTATTTTAAAAAAACAGTGCTCCATACAGAAGTAGAGTTTAAATTATAATTATTTAAAAAAAATATA
Organism: Acanthosepion pharaonis; assembly: GCA_903632075.3. NCBI lineage: Eukaryota > Metazoa > Mollusca > Cephalopoda > Sepiida > Sepiidae > Acanthosepion > Acanthosepion pharaonis. Next base: position 575,179 of record CAHIKZ030000838.1, on the reverse strand, counting down.
ATTCCTTCGACCCTCCATCTATAATTAAGCATATACCCACATCAATAGAGAAAAGAATAAGCATGAACTCCGTTAATAAGGAAATATTCCAACAACACAGTAATTTTTATAACGCAGCCCTAAAAAATAGAGGATACCAAAACGCTAACATAAATTATAGAAACAATAGTACTAACCAG
>CAHIKZ030000838.1:515000-570000 GCA_903632075.3 Acanthosepion pharaonis | reverse complement strand
TTATAATCCCTAATCATGTTTGCTTAACTTTTTATATATATATAACTGCCGAAGGTTAAAATACTGTTCCTTTATCTTATTCGCTATTGCTAAGTAAGACGCACACAGAAACAGAAATGTGTATGAATGCGTCTTATTGAAAATTAATTTTTGATTATAGAACAGCAAAAGAGATTTTAACTCGCAAATATTAAAAAAAAAATGCCATAAGGCGTTAAATCATTGCCAACAGTTATTTGTAACTTCATATTGTGAATCTTTTTAAAGTCTTCTATATTTTTTTCGAGAAGGAATAATTTCTAATTTAAATTTTCTAATTCGGATTAACATGTTAATAGTTTGTGAATATATTAAAGTGTTTTCTTAAATTTCTAAAATTATCAAATATTTTTGATTGAAAAACTTTTCAAATTTTGATTTATTTAATGTCAGATGCGATGTTAATAATATTTACAAAATAAATTTTCAAAAATAATTGTCCACATTTTAAATATGACACTGTTCATATTTTTCTGTTTGGCTTTGTTCAGCGGCGATGAACTGATTTAAAAACAACACACACATACGCACACGTGCACACACACATACACACACACACACACACACACACACACACACACACACATATATATATATATATATATATACACACACACAGGTAAATGTATAAATTGAAAAGGATTTTTTTTACTCAACTATTATTTAATTTTCGACATAACCTTTTTTTTAATATTAATGTTTCCACTTAATTCTTAGATGAATTTTATCTAAAATGTAGATAGAACATTGTACAGTGTAAACTTTAGGAAAAATTCCGGTAACTACGTGTCAGGCTATGGATTCATTCATCTAAGCTTATGTAATTTTGTCTATTTCATCATGTTTTTGTTCATAATTTTTTTACCAGAGAAAATGCGATTTGATCAGATAAGGTATAAAATATGAAATAAAACCATAAGAAATAAAAGACTAACTCTGTCATTGAAAGTTTTTAGCTTACGAGCAGTGAAAACTTATCAACGCTAATTTGTATACAAGGTCGAGGTAAACACGAAGAAAACAAAGAGAATTGAGCGAAGGTGAAAAAGAATATTTTTCAGTATATTTTACAGCTTTTTTTTTTTTTTAAATAAATCGACCTAAAAGTTTATCAAGAGAAATTGTGTAAAATCAAAGTAGCAAAAACACTTTGCCCGACACAAAAAATCGCACGCACGCCTGTGCACGCACACACACACAGATGATGCTCTTCTAATTTATCAATGGGAAAATCTGTTCTTAATACACACAAATATATATATATATATATATATATATATATATATATATATATATATATATATATATATATATATATATATAAATGTTTGTTTATAAGGTTATTTATACCTGATAGAAGTTTCAACCATTTTTAGGAATTCTTTGTTGGAATCAAGTTAATATAAACATTTCTGTATAGACGGTCTCCACCAGAAAAAAAAAAAAAACTGTACTAGAAAACCTCTGTATCGTCCGATATTCCTTACTCCCATTTATGTTTGAAAAAGTAACCCTGAAATAAATGTCTGTTGGAATTATGGAGATCCTGAAATAATCTCATCCTCATTTGTGCCTCCTCCATATAGGATAGTTGCCTCCATGACATTTGTGAGAAAGCATTTGAAAGCGGAAAGAGTTACATTGGAGAGTTCCAATCTGAATTTTGCAATATACAAAAACTGTAAAAATCTGTTATTCTACCGTTCTATCTCTGTTAGGTTGGTAATGAGTCGCATGACTTCTGAAAATATTTAATGCTTGCTTCTGTAGATATAGAAGCTTAGTTTACACATGCACACAATCACTCTCGTGTCCGTCACACACACCCACACACTGGAGTAGATTTTCTTTCTTTCTTCATGGAATCCAGAATTATATTTCTCGTAGACTGAATGGCATGCAAATAACTACCTTACTGTTATAACTATGGCTGGAATAGAAAGAATAATTGGGTTCATGCCTTTCCAAAGGACATCAGTGCACAGTGAATGTAACAGATTTGGTCAGAACTTGAATTCGGCTCGTCGAGACCACTTTCCATACTGATGGTGGTTATGTTACTCACACGTTCTTATAGAGTCGTTAATTTAGTCCACATAGTGAATTTAAACTTGAGTTACTTGAAATGTGTTAGGAATAAATTAAATTAAATTAAGTTAGGAATAAATTAATCTGGAAAAATGTTAATATATTTTTTATTCATCCTCAACACTTTCAAGGTGTGCTGAAAAGCTTTCACCCTTACTAAGAAGCTTTGAAAAAAAATTACCCAAATCAAGAAAACAAGATTTTTGATCATTTGTACAGATTCTGTGAAGTGAGTGGTATCGAGGGCTTTTCAGCACCACCTTTCCTCTGGACTCATAAATTGGCTGACCGGCCTTTCTAGAGACGAACTGCCAATCGACCACTCTCTCTTTCTCTCTATCTTTTTATTTTTTTCGAATTTGCAGCTGTGTTCTTTTCCTTCCAATCATTCTGAAGGTGATTCGCTTTTACCTCATCGCTACCCTTTCCCAGTTGTCATACTCCTGTTCTGACCCTTTCTGATCAATCTTTTCTATCGTGTTCGCCCGCTAATCAATCAGATTTTGCGACATATTTCTAATTGTGTCGCTCGATATCGATCCATCCAATTATCGATCTTTACGCTTCGGGCCACGCATCTTCTCTTCTTGTAGCAGGATTTAAATGAAGGCTGCTGGTAGACATCTTTATCGTTATCTCTTACCACCAGTCTCCCTTTACGTCTGTTTTCGTCGTTATTTCCCGCCTTTTTTATTTTACTTCACTCTTTTTTTTTTTTACGGGTTTGCTTTTTGTTCTTTTTATATTTCTATTCCGTACTTTCATTCTCTTGTGTTTTCTTCTCTCCTTTGGTTATCATTTCCCGGCTCACAAGTTCTTTCCTTTCCCAATGTTTGTCATTAGCATTATTCGCCTTTGTATTTAATATCCTTTCCTAAAAATATCATTTTCTTGACTACAGGCGCCAGAATACATTTTCCAGCCTGTACGACTTTATAAGTGAATATAGTTGTTTACCTGTTTATTGTACGGTACTATATTTTTTTTGTTTAGGTGTAGACGATTTTTATAAAGTTTAGGTTAACAAGAAACACACTCCAAATATATTTTTCTTTTCTCATTCGGGAAAATAACTTTAAATATAAAACAGGAAAATATCATCTTCAATATATTTCTTGCTACACCACGATGATGTAATGGTTATCAAACTTGTCTCGCTAGATCAATTTCGACTGAATATTGAGTTCGATCTTCACTGGGTGCTTCATAGATTCGGCCTTGTACCACATCTAAGCTACGCTTAGAAAACGATAAGGGTAATTCGACGTGGTGCAATGGTGATTTTAAGCGTAGCTTAAAAATCAGTACGCTTAGAAAATAGTGAGTTCGGTCCTCACTGGCTACTCCATACTTTCGGCCTTGTGCCACATCCAAGGTACGCTTAGAAAAATCAAAAGGGCACTTCGACATTGTGCAATGGTTAGGTAGCTTATCTCGTTAAATCTATTACGACTGAGCAGTGAGTTCGATCGTTACTGGGTGTCTCATACTTTCGGCCTTGTACCAAGTTTAAACTAAGCTTAGTAAATCATTTTCCTGAGTGGTGAGTTCGATCCTCACTGGGTGCTCCATACTTCTGACTTGGTCCCACATCTGAGTTGCAGCAGTAAATCGCTATATATATATATATATATATATATATTATATATATATATATATATATATATATATATATATATATATATATGTGAAGAAATATATATATATATATATATATATATATATATGAAGAAATATAGTTTAAACATGTGCTATATTTATGGGATAAAAGTGCTCAATATCAGAGATAGAGCGTTTGCAAATACAAAAGTGAACATAGAAGTCAACACTTAGAGGCGATAGTCAGGCCTGACGATTGCATCTAGCATGAAACAGACTGTCGCATCTAAGTGTTGACTTCTATGTTCACTTTGTATATATATATATATATATATATATATATATATATATATATATATATATATATATACAAATGCACATTTCATTGAATACAACAGACAAGGTGCTTTTATTTAGTTTTTATACAATTTCTCATGCGATTTGATAATTTTTTTCTTTTCGGATGATAAATTATATAAAAACTGTCCGAATATTCTTTTTATACCTTTAGCCATTTTCAAGGATTAAATATTATAACTGTTAAATAAGAAATAATTTTTTGTATATATGTTTTATAAAATATTTTCATTTCAAAACACGGTCATGATATATATATATATATATATATATATATATATATATATATATATATATAAATTTTCAAAATTTAAGAGTTGGTTCTATTTGAGATGCAAATTCATTTGTTAATTGATCTTCCTAAACTTATACCAGCTAATACTCTCCTACTCTCCGTTTCAACTAAGTAAGAATATGCTTTAAATTTGTATTTGGCAGCTGTTTTGAAATTATCTAAAATTTTATCTGTAAGAATTATTTTTACATACTACAAGAAAAACGTAATTACGCAGTTGTTTTGAAAACGGATGTAGAAGAGTATCACGTGGTATGAGTATACTTTTTGGCTTGCGTTGGAGAGTTGGTGAACATACATAACAAACTGGACCACACTATTAACCATTATAAAATTTAAAAACAATTTAAAATTTGTAAGCGGAATGCGTAATGGATAGTAACATAAAACGATCTTTGAAAAAGTGATTATTTCTTGGAGATATGCGTTTCTGTAGAAAATTCACACTTTCTTTTTTTAATGTTTTTAAAATCAATTCCCCCCAAAACAAGGCAATAAGTTCACTAAGATGAAAGGGGTCACTGAAAGTGAAAGGGAAGGAAAGAATACTTTAGAAGAAACCGGAAACTTAATCTTAAACAGGAAACAAAGGGATAAGTCTCATGTTGGAAATGGGTACTGTTATAAATAATCAAGAGTGGTCTCCCCTTGTTTTGTTACTCTCCTCTTTGAGAGAGCTATTTCAGTTTACTGGGATTATAAAATGATACTATACGCGAACCTTGTATTCTCAGTTGAATAAAGATTTCTTAAAATCTACACCTGCGTACTTTTGTCATTACAAGTACGTCCTGATTTTTGTTTACCCTAGATTGACAAATGTTACTCCTGTTTGACCTGTATTACTTTAATTTTAATTACAATTTGTTTTTATCGCAACTTGCCCAGGCCATAGTCACTAGTAAATTATCACCTCAGTAGCTACGATAAAAACCAAGTGAAATTAAGACGAAATACTAGTTACATTGAATAATAACTGACATTACATCATTTAACAATAAAACTGAAGATAACATTACTACCAGCGGCACCTTATCCGACCGTCGAGTTCTTCTCTATTTTCTTTCTAATTATGATATTTTTTATTATTTATTATTGTACGTAGCTGATAATGCGACCATAAATTTTCTAACAATTGGAAGGAAATCCTAATCCTTTCTTGTCTTTGATTTCCTAAGCTTCTTACTCGTCTTAGTCATCCCATCACCCAAGAGTTAAAGATATTTGAATGGCAGATTAGTCCTCGAATTGAATTACATGGCAAGTAAATCCCCTGGTATCGTTTCCTATATAACTCACATCGGACAATAAAGATACCAAATAAAACGATATATTAATTTAATAGAAAGATTTTCAGAACTTAAAAGATCTTTTATTAATATTAATTCATAATATCATTATTCAGCGATGATTTTACTTTCATGGATTTTTATGGCGTCAGACCTTCTTTCAGACAAACTGTTTATTCCATTTTAAAAGAACGATTCTGCTTTTGATTCGCTCAATTTGTTCGATCTGCCAAGCGACCTCCCTCGTTGAAGCACATCGCTGCAAAAGAGCATTTGTATTCATCGTCGGATGCCTGAGTGAAATTAAATAAAGATTTCATCTACTGATTTTTAAAGTAACGGCCCTCTTTAGGGCATCTGTAGATCGGGATAAACTTCAAGGAATTTTGAACGGTACCCTGAAGATTTTAGTTGTCGTTCAGCTGGCTATGTCTAGGAATATCTCCTTTTGTTCTTTTATTACTATCTCAGTCGTTGCTCGCTCTGTTTCCCCTGTACTACAAGGTTCATAGATTGAACTCACATTTAGCATAGCACCAAATTCATGAACCAAATGCTAGACTGTTATTCTGTGGGATAACCTTGACAGAACATAGAGTCCTAAGTCTAATGTTATTCTTGTCTGTCTTCTGCTAAGCATGTCAATAATACTAGATCGAAACATTAAACAATTTATTGTGAGAACATTGACTTGCATAATAATATCTAGCATTGCGTGCATTGCTGATTTCTTTCAAGCACGATACTTTTACAGCGAGGCGACCTCGAGAGAACTAGAAGTCCTAACAGGATTTATTATTGACATATACAACTTTAACAACATAAGACATATAAATTACAACGTATTCACAATCGACAGAAAGGAAACTGTAGGAAATCCTAGAGAAGATAAGCAACGTCGATCCTGGTCAGTACCCAGATGAGTGACCGATTTAGAATACCGAGTGATGTAAGCTTGGATGGGTGGGTGGTGTAATGGATAACGGCTCGGAATTGGAAATAAAAGAGCCGAGTTCCAATTCCAGTCGGGTTCGTTATATTCGCTTACGCGCAAGTATCCATGGGTAAGGTATGAATCCACATCTTTCGGCCTTGTGCCACATCCAAGGTACGCTTAGAAAAATCAAAAGGGCACTTCGACGTGGTGCAATGGTTAGGTAGCTTATCTCGTTAAATCTATTACGACTGAGCAGTGAGTTCGATCGTTACTGGGTGTCTCATACTTTCGGCCTTGTACCAAGTTTAAACTAAGCAAAAAAGTAAATCATTTTCTTGAGTGGTGAGTTCGATCCTCACTGGGTGCTCCATACTTCTGACTTGGTCCCACATCTGAGCTACGCTTAGTAAATCGCTATATATATATATATATATATATATATATATATATATATATATATATATATATATATATATATGATAGAAAATATAGTCTTAAGATGTGCTATATTTTATGGGATAAAGTGCTCAATGTCAGAGATAGAACGCGTGTAAATACAATAAAAGAGCCGAGTTCCAATTCCAGTCGGGTTCGTTATATTCGCTTACGCGCAAGTATCCATGGGAAAGGTATGAATCCACATCTTCTCTAGCACTTGTATAAAGTAAATCATTATTATCTCTAAATATATGCTTACAATCCCAAAATATTTTCAGGTTTTAAATAATGTGCAAAGGGTTGATAAGACATAAAAAAACAAATCAGTGAATCAATCAATTGTAAGAAGACAATGCATAGTTGTCAGTAAAAGGAAGAGGCCAAATTGAAAATTACGAGTTGGAGATGCCAAAATCAAGCAAGTTCGAAAATTTAAATGTTTGGGAAGTCTTCTAACGGAGGAGGTAAAATGTGACATCGAAATTCGAGGGCTCATTAGAATAGCGAACGGTTCCTTAAGAAGAAAACTAAGAACTAAGAAGAAAAGAGTGCTAAACTTTTGTATAATATCAGCCCTTCTATATTGGGGAATTTGACACTCGGAGGACATTCACAGGACACTGGCAGGACACTCACAGGGCAAGTGGAACAGAGGAAATCAGCGAGTAAACTGCCTAAAGATCTTGTGTAAATGGATATCAGAACAGGAACTGGGAGACATGGAGAAAAGACATCATACTAAGAGCTACTAAAATAAGAAGTCGTGGGGACTCATTGTAACCCACGGTCTGAACAGACACGGCACATAGAAAAGGAAAAAAATACGATCTTATTTCGACTGGTTTGTTTAAAATAAGACGTTTTACTCTTCACAAAAAATATGAATTAAAAACCTCTCAGATATCTCATTCTTCAATCCTCTGATCAAGCAAATGAGTGAAAATGCCCCTGCGTTCCTTTCGTTGTTTGTGTTTTTTATATATATATATATATATATATATATATATATATATATATATATATATATATATATATATGTATGTATATATATATATGTGTGTGTATATGTATATATATATATATTCGTTGTTTGTGTTTTTTAATATATATATATATATATAAATATGTATATAAATATATGTATATATATGTATATATATATGCATATATATATATATATATATATATATGTATATATATATATATATATATATATATATATATATATATATATATATATATATATATATATGTATATATATATATATATATGTATATATATATATATATATATATATATATATATATATATATATATATATATATATATATATATATATATATATATATATATATGTATATATATATATTCTACATACTTAACAATACGTTACAAAACCCTCTTTATGCCTGTTTTGTAATGATTTATAATATTTCTATACTTGTATCTACTTTCCATTTTATTGCCCCGTTTATAACTGAGATTCGCGTTCCACACGTGCCGCTGTATTTTATGGGCTTTTAATTATCGGTCCTCCAGTGCTTTGTTCTAACCTCTGAGCCAATGTTCTCGGTGTAGAATTTAGTACTATTAGAAATGCGGTCAGAATAAAGGAAGTTGAAGTTGAAGGCAAGTTTTTCGTTCTTTGGCAAAAACTAATGTAACATAGCCAAGAGAAAACGTGTACTGTTTAAATAGCGTGCTAAGTTGCCCTCTAAAATAGTCCGCTGATTAGCCAGTGAAGAAAGCAGCTAATTTTTTTTTAAAATCGTCTAGTTAAAACTATTCTTTCACACTGTACAGGGCTGTTCGAATATCTTCTCACCCCCTGCATTATACAATTTTCTATTCCAGATGGCTGACACGATTGTGTTCATACAGACTCCATGTGTTATAGCGTCAATGAAAGTGAATAAACTGAATGCAGCATATATGCTTTGTATTACTGTATTACTTAGTTGTTCTATTGTTCACATTACTTTTTAGTAGGAGGTGACAAGACATTCGGGCCATCCTGTATATTTCTTCACAATGTGGTAAATATTTTTTCTTAAAGCTATTTTGATTCTGAAAAAAAAAAGAAGATAATATTAAACATTATTAAAACCCCTGACTATTCATTAAGCTTAACTTAATACTGAACAAACCTTGAATTGTAGAGAACCAAGGCAGAAACATACCAAGCTTCAAAAAGGAACTATAAAGTCCAGCTTTTGTTAGAAATTGGAAACAGATATTTCTTGAATCAGCATCGTCATTTTAAAATTCTAAAATCATTAGAATAATATTTCTTATATGTATATCTAAAGTGAACGTAAATGAATAAAATCCAAAGAAGAATCTGCTATGTTATCAATCCTGACTTGGTATCTCGGCTTCAGTCACTTATCCCACCGCCCTAACAAAATTTCACTATTTTTTTACATAAATAGTTTCATGGTAATTGTTCTGACGAGTTTTCATATTTGCTTTACGAATTTAAGCGCCGTACTAGAGTGGTAGCTAGGTCTCATCCTTTTATAATTGAAATTGCTAGATGATAACCGTAAGTTCCATACTAAGAGTTTCTTCTCCCGCACTTCCGGCTTGTGAAACTCTTTTCTGGTTTTTTGCTTTCCAGTCAACTTTGAACTCCGAAAATTTAAATGCTATATTAATCGTCATCTTCTGTCTTCTTAATTCTTGTTCTTTTATTGTTCTCTCTCCTTAATTCATCTTCCTTATAAGGTTTAATACTTAGTAACCCCTTTCATCTTAGTGGCTTTATTGCCTTGCTTGGGGTGAAATGATTAAAAATAAAATGTATTGAATCTGAAGCTCGGTGCATATCTCAAAGCTATGATTTTGAATTTCCAGTTATCTATATGCTTAAGAATTTGGTATGCCACAATCTTTCAACATTTCAGTTCTGTCATATAGCTTTTCAGAATTAATAAAATTTAATAAATATTTACATATTGGGTCTAATTAATATTTGGCAAATTTTCGTCTAGTCTCTGTAGTGGCCATTCAAGTTAGGTTTTCGAATGTTGAATACTAAGACAAGCATGGCTTTCCCTCTTAGAGGAATTACGCTTTATGAGCACCTTATATATATGACCTTGTGCTTAGATGAAGCTAGGCTTCGTAAATATTTATCTCTGTTTCAATACACATATCGTATATATGATATACATTTATGCATTTTGCCTGAGGTATAAATTTCTCTTTCTGTGGTTTATTCACATTGAGTTTACGTCATCATCATTATATCATCAAAATTTTCGAATACACGGTTAGACATAAGCCTTGCCCAACTCCTATGACAAATGTAGATGTCTTATTCTATGTCTTAATTTACCAGGAAACACCTTTGTCTCATCTCTCCCTCTTGTCTTTTTTCCTATCTATTTGACACTAATAAACTAATATTTCGCTGCAATTATTATCCATTTTTGTTTGCTACTGTTGGTTCAAAACTGGGAAATAGGTGCTAAAAATTCCCTCTCCCCAAATTTATAGACACGTCGTAGAGATATATGCGGAGATTTCTTATTGGACAATTTTTAGCCTTACTTAGACATTTTTTTCTTTTTGCCTCAAAATTTGAAGACTCCAACAACTTGACTGTATCTTGTTTGCGTATGAACACTGTTTCTTTTTTTTGTTGTTTTATAATTGCTTTCTTTGCTATTGTCTTATAATTGCCTTGCCTCGTTTTACTTTTGATTTTTTGTCTAATTTAGCTCACTTTTTCTTTTTATTATTGTTGTTACTGGGAAGTTTGTCTATTGCACATAGAAATATCTTCCTATTCAACAGCTGCTGAACTCTATTTTGTAATATTATAATAAATTCTATATATTTTATCATTATCTATTCTCTAATCAGTGTCATCCAATTTCTATCCATCAGATTTCTGTTATAAATAGCATTAATATTTTCATTGATCTTTTTGTGTTTCTAGTTATATTTCCAATAAACTTTTATAAGTTCCCACTAATTGCTGAGTGTTCTACTGACACAGATGCCTTTTCTTAATCAGTTTCTGCTCGAAGATTGCCTTCCAACAGATTCATTGCGGAAAAAAAGCGTTAATCGATATAACTCGTTTCAACAGGACAATTCCATAACTATATAACTTTATGTAACGCTTGACAGATTAACCAAATGATTCAAATTCTAATTCACTTTAGAGATTAAATAAATATTTCTAACTGTAGGTAGAAAGTGAAATAATAATCACAATTGTATAAATTATAGCTTCGTTATTATACATCTAGCACAATTTTATTAGCACCAGGTTATATATATATATATATATATATATATATATATATATATATATATATATATACATCACACATTATGAAATAGACAAAAAGTTGAAAATTTATATATATATATATATATATATATATATATATATGTGTGTGTGTTCATACAATTTTGAGCTTTTGTTAAAAGCAATGCAGAATAGGATTAATGAAAAGATATGCAAATTTAATTGCGTGATATATTTGGAGTTTTACTAAATGTGTCATGTGTTCAATTATTTATCCCTTTAATAAAAAGACTCTTGTTCGAATGCCTGACAGAAACATTCTCATTATTAATACCTGGCCGTTTATTTACGATCCTAGTTGATTTTATAATGTTTCCAGAGTGAAAAAAAATGACTCGACTGCGATAAAAAGCAATATTATAGAAGCAAATAAAAACAGTCAATATTTGTATAAAAATGCTATCTTGCTTCAGAGCAGCGACAATCATTGCTCTCTACAGATCCCTTTTCTTTATTATCTCTTAATTGCCATGAGTTCGGCGAAAGATAGAGTGTTTTCCGTTGCTTTATACCCGCATTTGATTGCAAAGTCTTCCTTCTCCTAAACTGGCTGCCAACCAAGTAAGCATAACAGACTAGGCCGGAATTTGAACTCAGCTCGCAGATTCTACCGCTAAGCTTTACGCGGTTCATATAAGACACTAAAAAAAATAATGAAAGCAGTCAAAATATAGTTTACATGTCCATACCAGAGATTTCAGATGGGGATCACTAGGACTAAGTAGCAGCATCTCTCCATAAATCGCAATTACGATTTCCAATATTCTTGCTCAACTACTACATCATTTAGAACAGATGTATGGCGTGCATGTGTAGGTAGTGTCACAAGAATGATGACAATCGTTATATAACAATAGTCAAACAACGAGATTCGAGGTGTAAATATATATATATATATATATATATATATATATATATATATATATATATATATATGTATGTATGTATGTATATGAGAAGAGCAAAAATCCAATTTTCTCCCCCAAAGCAATTGAATTCAGAACTTGACACTTCTTTTCAGCTTTGGGAACTGTATAAGGAGAAGCTTATGGCGACTTTCTAGAGCACATGATCGTAAGTGATGAAAACGGGGTACATGATGGCACTGGGGAAATAAAATCTGATTCAATGACCTGGAAACATCTATTGACCTCCTTAAAGTCCAGCATTAAGCAAAGAAGCCGATGGAAGCTGATTCAAAATATGCGCTGTTGGTGTTTTTCATACCGTAGGGTCAAAGAGTTAACGCAGTCACATAACGTGAGGCACTGGACACTGAACTGAGGGAAACTATTCGTCAAAAGAGACCAACATATTTGAATAACGTGGCCATTAAAACATTATCCCGTGCACAGATGGCCTAACAAAAGAGTGCCTATAGCTTGGGATATTTTATCGCATCCGCCGCATCATCCTGACTGGGTTTCTTCAGATATATCATATACTTGGCGCTTAAATTAACTTTTATCTGGGAAACAGATCTACACATATGATATTGATGTTGTAAAGGTTCCTTGATGGCTGTAGCCAATTCCCGCCATCTTTCTCACGACAGACAGTTCTTTGACTTTAGATCAACGCCGCTTCTTCACACTCTTCTAATAGCTTATTAAAAAAAATATGCCGTTGTCACACCATTTCAAAATTCGACTAAACTCACCCATCGTCTCTAACTATTCTGTTGATGACTTTAGTCAAAAGCGTGGACCACATCTCCTGTACATTTCTTCTGAAATGAACTTTGGACAATTTCTAACGGTATTTCCTTCTGGTCTAATAAAGATTATTCGTAACTTGGAAAAGTCAAGCATTAAAATTAATCGATCCAAATATGTAGTTTTTAATAGCATTTAAGTATATATATATATATATATATATATATATATATATATATATATATATATAGATAGAGAGAGAGAGAGAGAGAGAGAGAGACTGAAACTTAACGCCACAGAACCTATAAATAAATTTAAAAACGCAGGAAATCATTCTTTTTTTTTTATTAAAGGATGCCTTTCGTCCAATACATCGTCAGAGGTATATGTTGGTAAAAACACAAGAATTCGCACTGCGAGAAAATATAAGGAGGAGAAAATAAAGGAAGCACCACGAAAATATAAATTTATTAATAAAACTTATTAATAAAAACGAGAGGGAAAATATATGTATATATACAGGAGTATTGCATTAAATAAACTAAACTATATAAACTAAATATATATAGTTATGGGTAAAATTCCTCAATATAGGGCGTGTGTAAATATAAGAGTGAACATTGAAATCTACACCAGTATCGAGAGTCTGTTTCATGTCTGAACGCAATCCTCATGCCTGAATATATATATATATATATATATATATATATATATATATATATATATATATATATATATATATATATATATATATGTATGTATATGTGCGCGCGTGTGCGTGTGTGTGTGTGTGGTTGGATAATCTGGACATATATTTATTTATTTTATTTTATTCCACTCAAATTCACGGATCAGTTTATTACTGTTTTTACAAAACTGACTTAGAAAGACGCCGTAGTTTTGGTTATTTCTTTTATTTTCCAAAGTAATTTCAAATCTCATCCAAGGTCATATTCAGGGGTAAATTGCTAAGACAAAAAGAATAATGCAATTGTTTGTTGTTAATTTTTTTGTTCTTTTCTTTTTTTTTTGGTACTGCTCGCCATCCATCCACTGAGTCTTTACTATCCAAGTATTTATTACCCAACCCGGGGATCGAACTCACAATTTCTACGAGAACTATGCACAACTGTAGTGGTTGCAGATCGAAATTTCTTGAAGGTTATCCGGATCGAAGGATATAACTGAAGAAGGCCGGGTAGTACAATGGTCGAAACCTTGTGATAACAGCAAAAAAGATGAGGACATTTTTACGAATTTAAATAATGTAAATAAGTGTTTTCAGTTATTGCATTATTGTACCTTTAGTGTTCTCTAGTTTTAGACCTTTTTCAATCTTGCCTTCTCTACTTTTTCCATTTATAAATTATCGTTTTCATCTTGCCTATATATTTATATATTTTTCTCTTCTTTGTCGTCCTTTGCAATTATTTCCATTTGTTCTATATTTCAACTACTTTTCTTCCCTCCTTTTTTCACCTAATCCCTTCTCACCAATTCCCCTGTCTTTCTTTAAGACTTCTTGTCTTTTCCTGCCAATTTTCCGCGGCGGAGAAATAGGTTTGACTGGATATAAATGATGTAATTAAGTCGTACATGGCCTGGTCATCCTTTCTTCTTCGTGTATTGCCAGATTCTCAAAGCTCGTCCACCGACACACCACCCTGATCCGAGCTCTTTGTCTTCAAGAATATTTTCTGTGCACAGACTAATAAATTTATCGAGAAGCAGAGGATGCAAACATGAGCTGTTAGAAAAAGAAGGCGAAGCTACGAGTTGGAGAACGTACAGAACGGAGGAAGTGACGTCACAACAAAGTATATAAATCCAAAACACCAACACGAGAGGAGAAAAGAGAAAGCCGAAAAAATGTGAAATGGAGGGAATATACTTTTAATGAAATGTGTCTGTGTATAATATATATATATATATATATATATATATATATATATATATATATATATATATATATATAATTATGAGAGAGAAAGAGAGAGAGAGAGATGGGGAAGTGTAGAAGAAAAGACACGTGATTTCATGTCGTTAATGAAAGTCAATGTACATAAAGCGAAGATGTATATTCACACTGAGGTATGCACAGAGAAAGCACCAGCATAACGGTTCAAAACTCAGAATACGAATTTGGAGGAGTGAGTTCGATCCCCAGACGAGGTGATGCGAAAAATCTTTAAAAAAAAAGACATGAATTCAATGCGTCATACATTCAATTCCATCGTAAATAATCTCGGCCCGGTTTAATTGATTGGCTCGTTTTCTACGGCTTATCAACCCTTTTCAGGTTATTTAAAGCCAGAAAATACATTTAGATTTTAAGAATTTCTTTTTTAAATAATAATTTACTGATACAAATCTTAATAATTAACCCATAGCTGGGGAGTTCACTCTATACGTCTAATGTCTCCCCCTAAACTGTGACATTTTTTATTCATTATTTATTTATTTATTTTTCAATATGGATAGATAACTTCATCTATCCTACTGTTCACGCTTCTCCATGCTTTTTTGAACAGCTATAGATATTTATCCCTTGTTTCTTTAGAAGTGGGTTTCCGGTTCCTTCTAAAGCGTACTTCAAGTTATAACGTAGTAGATAGGTCCACATATTGTCCACTTCACCCTCCTCCGGTTTTTTGAAAATGTGTAGACATTTATCCCTTGTTTCATGTTTGAGATTGGGTTTCTGGTTCCCACTAAAGTTTTTTCATTCTTATTCAATCCCTTGCGTCTCATTGACATTATCGCCTTGCCTGGGGTTAATTGATTAAAACGAATATAAAAATGACAGTATATTTTTAAAAGAATTTGAGCATCAGTTTAGTACATGAAATTGATTTGGGTAGACCAAAAAAAACATAACAATACTTTTCTTTTCAGACTGCTTGTGCAAAATAACCAGTGAAGAACAGCTGCAGAAATTTATATTTTTAATCAGGTAAAGGTAGGAAGAAACACTTTCTGGGCGGGATTCAAAATGGAATGGAATTCAGAACCGTGGTTTTTACTTAGGGCTGGACACTGTGGACTAGCAGGAAATGCGCGACTGTTCCAGTTCACAAACTACACACACACACACACACACACACACACACACACACATACATATATATATATATATAACAGACAATATTAGAGAAATTAATAAGAAAGTGGTAAAAATTTATATGACGCGTTTCATCCTGTAGTACTTCATCCATATCAAGTGTGTATATATATATATATAACTAACTACCTAACTGCCCTAAAGGACAAGATGTGCTCGTAAAAAGAGTAGTCATCCATTTTTATATATATATATATATATATATATATATATATATATATATATACTTGATATGGATGAAGTACAGGAGGGACAAAACGCGTCATATACATTTTTTTACCACTTTCTTATTAATTTCTTTGATATTGTCTGATGTAAAATGTATGTCTCATCATTTCCCATATATATATATATATATATATATATATATATATATATATATATATATATATATATATATATATGTATATACCTTGTGGATATATTATAAGGGTGCAAACACGGTCTTGCTTGACTAATTGGTTCTTTGTAGCTTAGATAGTCAAGTAAAAAGTTATATATATATATATATATATATATATATATATGTATGTATGTATGTATGTACCTTGTTAACGTAAAATCAACACTTCATTGTGATTATCAATTAAGCGATCATGAGACTATAATATCTATAAACGCGCTATCCCGATCATAAATATAGACAATTTGTAATAGTTGATACATATATATATATATATATATAGAGAGAGAGAGAGATAGATAGATAGATAGATAGATAGATAGATAGATAGATAGATAGATAAAACGAAATAAGCAGATTTACAGTATTAATGTATGCTGTGCTGTTAGATATGAAGACAGAATGAATAACAATAAAAATCCCTATAGAAATTAATATGAATGTTTTAAAAGTCGATATCTGCCTTGATGTTTCTCTTTGCAATGAACTGGGTTATAAAGTATCGTATTCTTCTTATTTGATGTTCGCTACAACACTACAAGTGTAAAATACAAAATTAAAGGAATTGGCATTCACATCTTGACTAACAAAAAACCTCTCAGATAAATAAGAATATAACATGATAAGGACAGAACAACGCGAAATAGATACGTACGTATTTCAGAGATATACAATTGACTGAAATGTTACGAGTTGAAATAATATAATGATGTCTATCCGTTGACTCTTGTTTCTATCTATCTATCTATCTATCTATCTATCTATCTATCTATCTATCTATCTATCTATCTATCTATCTATCTATCTATCTATTGCTCATAGTTCCCCTTAAGAGAAAGAAAAAGGTGTAAACAAACTAGAAGTTTGTAAGAGAATGACGCTAAAGCGATAAGCTCGAAAGCGAAGAATGCTTCTCTACGCACGCGCACACGTATAGACCAAGAAAGGAAAAGATAAATGAATATTTCGGTGAAGGGATGACTTAAAAGCTGTATATGAAAAACAAATTTGAAAATAATGAGTGCAGGAAAGAGAAAGACGGAAGTTCATTGATGATGGAAAACGATAAATGGAAAAGAAAGAAAGAAAAACGGAAAGACTATGATAAAGAGAAAGCGGGGGACAGAAAAAAAAGAGAAAAGGAAGAGAGAAAGAAATAAAAAAAAGGGATAAGAGAGATGTAAAGAAATAGACAGAATCTGGAGAAGAGAAAGAAAGTGTGAAAGAAAGCGTAATTTAGAAAATATGATAAAGAGAAAGATATAGCTAGAAAGGGAGAGAGAGAGACAAAGAGAGAGAGAGAGAGAGAGAGAGAGAGAGAGAGAGGTGGGAAAGAAATAAAAAGCGGGGTAAAAGAGATGGAAATAAATAGATAGAATCCGAAAGAAAGAACGAAAGAAAAGAAAGAAAGAAAGAAAGAAAGAAAGACAGAAAGAAAGGGTAGGGTATGAGAAATAGTGAGCTAGAAAAGTATGATAAAGAGAAAGGGAGAGCTAGAAAGAGCGACAGATAGCCAAAGAGAGACACAGAGACAGAAAGAGAGACAGAGAGATAGAGAGACAGAAAGAGAGAAAGAAAGCAAAAAAAAAAAAAAAAATAAAAGAGATGGAAATAAGTAAACAGAAAGAAAGAACGAAAACGAAAGTAGAATAATGAGAAAAGCGGGGAGTGAGAAAAAGAGAAATGAAGAGAGAGAAAAAAAAACAAAGATCTAAAAAAAAAAAACAGAATAAGAGAAATGGAAGGAAATAGAATCTGAACGAACGAGTGAAAGAAAGAAAGAAAGACGGAAAGAAAGAGTGAAGGAAAGAAATCAAATGAGAAGTGGCACTGGAAGAAAACTAAGATTGAAAAAGGCCAATGAAAGAAGCGACTAGCAGAAAAGCAGAAAATAAAAAGAATCTTGTTCATTCCGAATTCTTCTTCATTATTCATATTTGACAAGCTCTTAGCGAAATTAATTGAACCAATGTGGCCAGTGAGACACAGTAAAATTAATGCGAATTGTACACATCTATAGATGTATGCATCCTTTTCTATTGATGGCTATATTGGGTGGGTGTGTCAGTTTTGGAGTGGATGGTGGTGGATGCAACGGCGCATGTAAGTGCCATGATGGAGGGAGATGGACGGCAAAGTGACCGTACTAGGGAGAGAGGTAGATGCAATTATTGTGGCAGTGGTAGAAACGATAGGGCGGTAAGGTTTGAGAAAAAGATTATGGTGATAGGTATGAATTTCTAGCGCTTGTATCGAAGGAGGTCGTATGGGAGTGATTTTTATGGGGTGAGGGGTGGATATTTAGCTTTAATGCTTGTAATAGCTGGGGTATGGTTCTTGGTATGGGCTGAGAGTTGTGCTACCGGTATTTATGGCGTAGATTGTATAATGAGTCTGGCTCGGGTAGGTAGGATGAATTTATGGATGTGGTAGCTGAAATTACGAGTTCGAATATTGCGTAATACTGATTGCGTTTCTTTGGGTAGCACTGGAAGTTAGGAAAGAAAAAGAAAGCAGAAGAATAAAAGAAAAAAGTGGGGAATGAAAGAAGTATTGAAAGAAAGAATGAAAAAGAAAGAAAGAAAGAAAAAGACGTGTACAGATCTTAGATAAAAGTTTGAATATAAAGGGGTGTGCGCATATTTAAAAGGGAATTAACCGAAGCTGAGATATGCAAAAAAGGCATGGCACGTGGAATTAGAAAAAATCTACTTCCGTGGACTAAATAAAGGGTTCGTTTAGAAATTCCAATGCTGTCGAACCTTTCGAACTGAACCATTTTTTTAGTCAAATAAAACCCTTTATTTATTTTAAATAAAGGGTTTTAAATATTTTAAATAAAGGGTTCCGTTCTAAATTCCAACAAATATCTCCTGAAGAAGGACGGGGCATACAAGGACAGAAACATCATGACTATGGAAATAAAGATGAGGAAAACGGTATGAACGATGTCAATAGTGTAAATATACAGTGACGTTAGTATTTATACCAGGTTGAAACGAAAGTTCTATCCAAATTTTTAGGTGAACATTTTGAACAAAATTTATTGAAATATTGCCTCTTTATGTTGCTTAGTAATGCTACCATGAATAATTTATCTCCTTTTCTTTCAGATTATAAGAATATTACTCATAATAGAGATCAGATATTGTGTTGTATAGCCCCCTCGTTCTGGGGGTTTCTTGGTTGACGGGGTCGATTTCATAACGTAGTATCTTCTCTTGCTCGTCTTCTACCCGGCGGGTTTCGAAATGTTTTTGAGTCCGGAGACGAAAGAGAACTTCAGCAAAAGGGATTTTAAAATTATGTATTTTATTAAACACGACGACGTGTACATTTTTAACTGGCCAGTGGGGTCGCTCTATCATCCCCACTGGGGAGCAACTTCCTCGAGACAAGAAATAACCACGTCTACTGTGTATGACGTGTAAAAGTTAACTCCCTGAAATCACTTTCTATCTCTCTAACATTCCCACGCTAGTTTTAACCAACCAAAAACGACTTCCTCTGTTTTGTCTACCATTTGACCTTAAAGGTCAGCCTGAGAAGGTCTTAGCCAAAATACATTGCCACTAAAACAATAACAGTCTGCTAGATTATTTAACAGTTATGGTAACCTATGTTCTTCCCAACTAAAGAACACATAAATGTTTTATTCTTTCAGATTCATAGTGATGTTAAAGCAAATGCAGCAACAAAATCCCTACAGCGCATTTACTGAGTTGATGTATCGAGTAAAAGCAGTTGCAGGAGGTAGTTTTCCCATTTCAAAACTAAAAAAAAAAAAAATAAAAGTCAAGTGGACGAGCCAAGGGGGAATCATCAAAAAGAACGAGTGAGAGGATTTTGAAGTTATTGCTACAGCAAATCTTGTCATTACAACTAGTGAAGAAATTATTATTATTCTAGACGCTATAGAGTAGAAATAATTATGGACACGAATACGGTAATATACGCTCTATCACTGATATTGAACACGCTTCCCTCGCTTTATCACTGATATTGAACATGCTTCCCTCTGTCTTTTCTACAAGTACTTTCACGGTGACTACTCCGACGAGTTACTTTCTCTGGTTTCCAAACTGCATGAATTTAAGCGTGGTACTAGGTTGGCATCGCAGTCCCACCCTTTCACTGTCTAAACGGTTAAATATAGCTGTATCTTCTACACCAATAGCTTCATGTCTCGCACTTCCCATCTGTGGAACTCATTTCCTCTTACTTGATTCCCTGATAGCTATAATAGTCAATTATTCAAATGCAATGTCATTCGCCATCTTAGGATGCCTTGATCGAATTCCACGTCCTTCTCTTCATCCTTTCTTCTATCACGCCTCTTTACTCTTGCTCCCATTCTTTGTAACCCCTTGGGTACAAGTGGCACTCCAGCCTTGCTTTGGGGTGTAATGCTATATATATATATATATATATATATATATATATATATATATATATATATTAATTAAAGAATATCAAACATTTAAAATTCCATAGATAATAATTTTTATTTCATGAGAGCTCTAAAAGAGCAGTTCTCAATCTTCAAGTCCTAAAAACAAGATTAAGAGCTGGAGAGCTCTCATGTAATAAAATTTTTTATCTATGGGATTTTAAGTGTTTGATATTCTTTAATTAATAATAATTTTGCCCTGTCTTTTTTATATAATTCAGTCCTAGCAAAGCAGTAAATTTACTCTCTCTCTTTTTCTTTCTTTCTTTCTTTCTTTCTTTCTTTCTTTCTTTCTTTATCTCTCTCTCTCTCTCTTGTATATATATATGTTTTGAATAATAAAAAAATATGAAAAAAAATCAAAATTTTCAGACACATTGGGTTGTCTATCAATATCTTTTCGTTTTATTATTTCAAATAGATTCATCGACTAGTTTCGGCCAGCATGGCCATCATCAGGAGAAAAAAAATTCTGCTTGTTAGTAGCAGTGAACTACAGGAATGTATGACTTGATGAAGAAAATGAATTTTATCTGTAGTTTTCATTTTTTTTTATTTCTTTATTTTTTCTCATAAATTTTGGTCAGTCCTTGTGTTGGTCAAACAATCTCTTTAAATTGTTATTTAAGATAAAGGCTGGATGGATTCATGCTACTCTGAATTCCCTTTTGACAGTTTTATTGGTTCCTGGAAAGGGGATGTGTCTGTGTTAAGTGTGTGTTATTTAGTTCGTAGGGAGTGAGTGAGTATGATGTGTGTAAGTGTGTATATTACTATGGGTGTTTTATCATTTAGCTCTTTAGGGAGTGAGTGAGTATGATGCGCGTAAGTATGTATATTAGTATGGTGTGTGTATAAGTGTGAGACCTCAACACTTCCGGAAGCATGTCTGTCTTGTGTGGGTGAGAAATATGAGTAGGGCCTGATTTGTGGGGTTATATATTAATTCTATCTATATTATCAAATTTGTGATTAAACCCATCTGGATGGGTTTTGAGGCGCAGAATCCATTTATCTTCATGGTCTTCTAAAATTTTTCTAATGTTATCTGCTCTGAACTTTACTATTTTCTCAATTAGAGTGAATTTGGCATGGCTTTTAATATCGTGTTTTTGTAGGCGGAAAGGTTCTCAGCCCATTTCATGAAAATACACTGAGGCAAGATTTTTGATTGATTGATTCGTTTTCTACGGGTCACCAACATGTTTCAGGTTATTTAAAGCCAGAAAATATTTTTCAGATAAGATTATAAGAATTAATCTTTAAAGATAATTATAGTTTAGGGATACAAATCTTACTAATTAACCGATACCTGGGGAAAAAGAGATGAATTCAGACATTTCCAATGGGATTTTCGTGTACATGAATATAATAAACCCAACGGGAATTGGATCTCGGCTCTCCGATTATCAAATCCCAGCCTTTATGTATTACACCACTTGCACATCCAAGCTTGCTTCACTTGCTTATCCCGGTCACCCATCTAGGTACTGACTAGGCTCTACGTTGCTTAACTTCGGTGATCGTACGGTAACCAGTGTTTCAACGTGATGTAGCCGTAAGCCACACTGACTCTAGACTTTGATTCGAACCTGAAATTTGAGGCCAGAAGTTAATGCTCTGCTATGAGCGCCCATCAGATTCTGAAATAGTTTTAGGATTTTACCTCACGTAATGAGAGGATACACGGGAGAGCGAACAGGGTTAGGAGAGATTGCAAATGCGGACATTACTATTTTTCCCTGGGGTAGTAAAGAAGAAAAAATAATCTGAATTATTTTTACAAAATGTACTACACATAGAGGCGTGGGCGGTTTCTGATACTTCATTGACAGTGTAAAAGTCAATGGCATTTATCTAAAAAAAGGTGGGAGCTAAAAAAATGATAAAAAAAAGACCAATACCAAAAGGATCGTGATCTTTATAATTTCACTTACGTAAGAACAGAAGTGACCTTCAGAAGACTTCGTCCTTTCATCTTTAAACTACAAGCGAGAATTAATACGCTAACTAAAAAAGAAGCAATTTTCCTGTTCTAAATTTAAATCGTCATTTACTGACAGCGATATTCATTTCACAACGCTTAAAAGCAATTCGAAATGATGTGATTTTCTTTCAGATGGATCTTTTTTTGATAAAGTCTTCCAATAAGATACATCAATACTGGATAGAAATGAAAAAGAAAAGAGCCACTGAGATATATATATATATATATATATATATATATATATATATATATATATATATATATATATATATATATATATATATATATATATATATATATATATATATATATATATATATATATGGCGTATTTCATGCATAGATATATATCTAGCTGGCGTATTTCGTATAAAGAAAAACGTTAAACGTTCCCTTCCTTTCTTCAGTGCGACGATGGCCTAGGAGGTAAGATACCTATCAAATCAGTCGGGTTTCGATCCCGGCTTGAAGCAATCAGAAGTCTAGCTGACTTGGTAGCTGTGATACAGTGAAACAGTATGTCTGTGGATGTCTATATATATGGATTTAGTTATATCATACTCACACACACATATATACATATATATCAATACGAGTAAGTGTGTATTCGTACGAATCACACGCACATGTGTGTTATTCAATAGAACGGATCCTTTTTCAAAGTCCTCAAAAGATACTCAATGGTCGTATTACTAAAAAAAAAACATGCTTAAACATAGCTCCATCTCACTCTCACCTCTCTCTCTCTCTCTCTCTCTCTCTCTCTATATATATATATATATATATATATATATATATATATATAACTCAACAATTAAAAAAATAAATATTTCCCAACACTTACAGGTATTTTTTTTTAATCCGGCACTTTTATTAATTCAAACAATATTATAGTAGATCTTCGTATTTCAAATAGTGTGTATTACGTCTACGAACATGCGCATTCGAGAAATTTTACTCTCAAAGATCGAACCTGCATCAAGAAACCACCGTTTATTCCGGTGTACTTTACAAAGCGGAGATATATATATATATATATAGATATATGTAATTGCTAATAATATATATGTATATATAATTGCTAATAATAAAATATGAATCTCTGTACTTAGAGTTAGATAGATATTTTTTCATCTAGTAATAAGAAAATTTTATAGGACTAATTATATATATATATATATATATATATATATATATATATATATATATATATATATATATATATATGCATACAAGTTTTGTTAATGACGACTGATTAAACTTTTTATATAATTTTTCTTGTGTTTGTAAAGTGTTTTCTTTTTCAGGCATAAAAAAAGATTAAAAATAATGTAAGCACTAATAATAAAAAAGAAAAAGCCAACAGCCAACATCATTAATTATGAAAAGTATGAGGTGCTGACAGTGTTTGAAAAATAAAACATCCCTCTAACTTCAAATGTATATATAAAAAAATAAACAATACATAAAAACATACCGTTAAAAATAAAAAAAATCGTCCTTGATAATGGCTAAAAGAATAGCCGACAGTGTTTGGATATGCAGAACTTTTTTGTTCAGAAAAGAAAACACTTGTATGAACACAAGAAAAATTCAATAAAAAGCTTAATCGCTGTGCCTTATCAGTCGCCTTTAACAATACTTGTACAGAAGAAGGATTATATATATATATATATATATATATATATATATATATATATATATATATATATATATAAAGTTAAACCTAGAGAGCCAGACAAACCTACCAAGGTTTCACCTAAGCGGATCGTCAGGGAAGGCTGACGATCCGCTTAGATGAAACCTGATAGGTTTGTCTGGCTCTAGGTTTTACTAGGTCTCTCTACTTACTGTATTGAGCACTTTAATTAGTTATTTTGCTTACTCGTATCGTTTTTTTTTACTTTGGACTTGCATGCTAGACGATTATTTTCGGCTAACGTACATGTTCTTTTCTTATATCTTTTTTCCCTTTGGTATTGGTTTGATTATTCGCAAATCAAGACACCGAAGGTTTTCGGACGAATATAATTTCTCATACTTATGAGATTATTACTACTACTACTACTAATATATATATATATATATATATATATATATATATATATATATTATATTTAAAGTACTTCAGATTTCTCATTTTCCTAATACAGTGGTCCTTACGTTATCCATGATTTTGTGTTGTATTCCTATTCTTCTTCTATCTTGTCACTTCAGAACGTTGGCGACCATTGCTCTCGATAACTTCCTAACTTTTGAAGTTTTAAGTAATATTCCCCCCCAATACCCCCTGGTTTATGTTCTGCAGTCCATTTACACATTAATTCGGTTACTCGCTGTTTGCCTCCTCCCCTCTTACCTTCAATACGTCCTGTGAGTGTCAAATACTCCAAGCAATCTTTCCTCATTATGCGCTACATTCATTTTCAAGGATTGTGCTTTCTTCATGTCTACAAAACTGTTTACGATTATGGTTTCAACGTTCGTTCTCACGTTTGTTGGTGCCATTACCGATCGTATAAAACAAATAATTCGGTAAAATGGAAAAGATTAATAAAAAAAAAAATGATAGGCAGTAGGCAGTACTTGTCGATATTATTCAACCAAACATGTCAGAAACACACACACACACACACGCACACACACACACACACGCACACACACACACACATATATATATATATATATAGGTAAAAATCCCTGGGTAAGTTATCCAAGTGAATTCTAATAATATAAAATATTAAAACTGATCCACAAATAGAACTAAATGCATTTATTACAGATCATATATATAAATTACACATAACTGAAATTCAAAAATACTCCATCTGAATGGCCATTTCGCTCCGCAAGAGCTTGCCAACACTAAAATGTTAGATAAAATCTAACTTTTTAGTATTGACAAGCACTTACGGAGCGAAGTGTCCATTCAGATGGGATACTTTTGAATTTCATTTATTTGTAATTCATATATATATATATTTTTTTTTTCTTCAAATAAACAGTGAATAAAAGTAAGTATGGCTGTTTGAGCAACTGTGACCATGTAAATCTGTACACTACCGTGTATGTGTAACAGAGTGAGATAAAGAGAGCGAACAAACGAGAAAGGGATAGAGAGAGAGAGAAATATATATGAGAGAGAGAGAGAGAGAGAGAGAGAGTGAAAATATACGTGAATGAATCGTGACTATAGAGACTAAATATCATGGATGACATTATGTGTTTGACTCGCTGTTAAATAAAGGTCTAGGACAGTGAGATTGTACAAGTGTCCATATTGGGTATCAATTTAAGAAATGCACCATAGTATTTACCATTTGAAAGCTCTTCCATAATTCAAGGATTCAATAAAAAAATGAAAAAATGGAAAGCATTTTTGCTTTCTAAATGACTAAGTTTTTCTTATGCTGTCTTCTGAATCATTCGATGGTTTTGCTTTCACATCTTTTTCATTTTGACAATTTAGCATTTTTTCTTTTTCCTTTCTTTGCCGGATTTTATCTATTTTCATTTCAAGTATTTATTTTTTCTTCTAGTTTTATTTTCTACCTGCAATCGTCTTAAAGCATTCTGATTCTTTCGCAGCATCTCACTTTTTTTTTTTAACATAATTCAATTATTTTATTTATTTGTCTCTTAAAATATAATTATTTTAATTTTCTCTGCATTCGTTTTCTTTTAGTTTTAACTATGTCATGCATTATTACACAGTATTGTGTCGTCTGCGGTTTCATTCTTTCTTTCTTTCTATTTAAAATTCTATCCTTTCTATATTGTCTTCCCCTTTGTTTTTATGTTTCTTTCTTTGTTTTTTTTGTTTTTCTGAGCTAGCTTTCTTTCTTCCTTTCTTTCTTTCTTTCTTTCTTTCTATTTAAAATTCTATCCTTTCTACATTGTCTTCCCCTTTGTTTTTATGTTTCTTTCTTTGTTTTTTTTGTTTTTCTGAGCTAGCTTTCTTTCTTCCTTTCTTTCTTTCTTTCTTTCTTTCTATTTAAAATTCTATCCTTTCTACATTGTCTTCCCCTTTGTTTTTATGTTTCTTTCTTTGTATGTTACCTTCTTGAGCTGGCTTTCTTTCTTTTTTTTTTCTTTCTTTCTTTCTTTCTTTCTTTCTTTCTTTCTTTCTTTCTTTCTTTCTTTCTTTAACCTTTTTATAATACCAATTTCCCCCTCCTATTTCTACTATCCTGAAAAAAAGATATAAAATAGCGTTAAAAAACAGTCAAAGAAAACGCCATTGAGTTGAACTTATCTTAATGGGAAAGTGGATAAGTAGGCACACTTCCCGCCTTCTGTTTTGATGCAATGGCCCAGAATCACTGTCGGGCTCCATAATTGGTCCAAGTTTAAGGTCTGACATGCCGAACCGCTTTCCATTTTCTCAGAGCCAAAAGAACTTCCGAAATCAGCGGCGGCGTAGATGTTCGGGCATGGGCGTTCTTGTAGGGGCGCGGCGAGGAAAAGAGAACGCAAGAGAGGAGCCTGCTGAATGAGATGGCAGTCTTGGTCTCTATATTTTTGGTTTTCTTTTACCCGTTAGTCTGTTTCGATTTTCGAGCTGCCAGCGGATAAGTCACTTAGATCAGCGGTGAAAGAGTTGGATACGACATAACGAAAGTAAAAGTGAAACTGAAAGTAAAAGGTAAAAATGAGGAAATAAAAATTCTTCTTCCGATTTTTTCCCTTTCATATTTTTTTTTCCTCCTCCTTTTTTGGATCTACCGCCTTTACTTTTTCATTGAGTGATCATTATTTTATTTTTTTTCACTTTTGCAACTTGAAATATTAGCTTAAGTAGTAATTGGAGCTAAGAAAAATGAAGGTTAAAAAGAGAAAAATACACTGTCACTATTACGATTGGTGTCTGCATAATCTTGCTGAGAAATCTATCACGGAAGTGAATTGTCTCTAACATGGTATGGACCAATTTTTTTAGAATATGTTGATGTATGGCCGAATCACACAAGTACGTAATGGTGGAGATATGATTTGCATTCCTGTAGATTGATAAAAGCGTCTGCTTTTTATTTCTTTTCTCATTTACTTACAGATACTTTTTCAATCTATGTCTCACTGACAAGTTTTTATGCTATTTTCTTTCTTTCTTTCTTTCTTTCTTTCTTTCTTTCTTTCTTTCTTTACGTTTCAAGCAAAATAACTCGGTATAGTCTAATACAAAAGTTATGGTCATCACTTAAAATAATTTTTGAGGCATAATTTTAATTTATTCCATAACGAACACATAGAAATTTTAATCGTTCAAAATAGATATTTTGACTGATACATACATGCATACATACATGCATATATATATATATATATATATATATATATATATATATATATATATATATATATATATTTAACAGGCAGAGATATAGATTTGACTAGACTGAGATAGATATGAACAAACTGATATAAACTGATCGAACGAGAGATATGAACAGACTGATGAGGGTAAATGTAATCAGATTAGGATAGATATAAGCCGACTGAGATAGATCTCAATTGACTGAGATAGATAGATAGATAGATAGATATGAACAGACTGAATATAAATTAGATATGAATAGGCTTAGATAAATAGATATAAGTAGATTAAGGTGGATATGTAGATATGACTAGATTGAAATAGATATCAACAAACTGAAATAGACAGTAAATAGATATGAATAGGCTTAGATAGATTGCTAGCTAGCTAGCTAGATAGATAGATAGATGTAAATAGATTGAGATGGTAAGGTAAATATGATGACTGTGATAGATATAAACAAAGATAGATTAGTTTTGATTAGACTTAGATAAATAGATAACTATAACTAGATTAATATGTCTATATAAACATGAATAGACTGAGATAGACATCAACAAACCGAATAGACAGATTAGATAGATATAAATAGACTTAGATAGATAGATAGATAGATATGAACAGACAGAGATAGATAGATAGATAGATAGATAGATAGATAGATAGATACAGTTACTTTTTGTAGCGTGATGGTTACTAAGTTAAGTTATTATCATTACTAGTCTACTGAGTTCTATCTTTTGCGTTCTATTTTTAATCAGTGCACCGTATTTGTGGTCTTGTGCTTATGTTAATTATGCTTAGTAAATATTGTTGATAGATAAAGAAAGCAAGTTGGAGCATGCACGTTGATAGTGTTTAGTTCTTCGGTATTAAAATATCCTGCGTCAGACATTAATCACCACTTCATATTTTATCGATCTACAGAATAAATACTGATGAGAAGCTTATTTATTGAATGATGGCAACATTTATTTGTCCAGATCCTGGACGACAACGATGCATCTCTGATAAGGGAAACTGATGACTTTATCTTGCCGATTTGTTCCTCGTATCAAGGAAGAAGTTTTCTAACATCCGTCTTTGTCAACGGATAACATTTTTAGGTGATGCGGCAGCGGGAAAGGGTTGAAAAGGAAATCAAGAACAAAGCGTTCGACGCCATTTCAAAGACAACCATAAGAAAAACCAAATTCTATGAGAAACATAAAACGAGAAGACCGATATTTCAGCAGTTATTTTTACCGACAAATGCCGTTATAACCTCGACAGAACGGATCGTTGAACCAAAGGCTGGGGGTGGCTTCTGGTTGTGGGCACCACCGATACAGGTTAAGACGTCAAGAAGGCGTCGGTCGTATGTTTTGGAGTGGATTTATATGTCGTGAAATGGTGAGTCTATTGTTATGGGGACATTTAAGATGGACATTTTTGGAAGGTACACGTGAAGCCGCATGTTTAGACGAAGGCAAACATTTTCAGTGACATGGTTTTATGTACGAAAATGCTCCACCATATTTAGCACAGAAAGCTGATAACAATCTGAATAAAAATGGTTTTCAAAGACATTTGTTTGATGGCGTGTCCGACTTTCTCGCCCATCATTAATCTGACGGAAAACTCATGGGAGATTTTGGAAAAGAAATGCTCGCATTTACGTTTAAGGATGAACCTTGAAATGAATCTTGTTAATTACAACAGCTTACATTACAATTATACTGTTTACAAGTTTTTGTTTAAACTTTTATCTTACACGTTTTGTAAATATATTTTTTTAACTGACATACATTTTTCTTAAGGTCTTTGAAGATAGTTTAAGAAAAGAAATTCGATTTGAACTTCATCGCTTTAATTTACCCATTACAGCCACTTTGAAAATCATTAAACATGTCTTTCAGTGAATTAAGCCTGTAGGTTTAAGCGAGGATCTTCTTTCTTTGTAGTTGTGCCACTCTCCTGGGGTAAATACTCAGGACGTATGTCTGAAGGATCGTGGCGAGGGAAAGCATCCATTGACTCGACAATACCAACAAATAACTGAAGGCCGCCATCGTTGACATGAAAGTTAATATGAACGAGAACTTCTTGATTCAGCGATGGAATCACATTCCTAGATTTCATCGACACTATGGACAGCTTTTATATTTTCCTTTAGTTAAACATGTGTCTAATTTTGGGTACAATATACTGATTATTTCACATTGGATCTATTTTTCTCAATCATTTCTTCCTAATTGCCTGACACAGGTCCGAATATTTTACGTAGCTGAAGCCAATGAAAGGCCACCGGGAACCCAGTGATGCTCAAACGCCATTGAATAGCAGATTTCACTGTAAAACGAGCTTCTTAACTACGACGATATGGCTGGTTATCTATCTATCTATCTATCTATCTATCTATCTATCTATCTATCTGTTATAATTATTATTATTATTATTGTAAAGTTTATATTTAGTGGCTACATGATTGTGAGTAGACAGTCATTTTAGTTTAAATAGTGAGACTTACGTTAAAGGCTCAAGAAGTCCTGCTAAATAAAATAATGATTTATACATATATATATGTAAACACACGCACACGCATATATATATATATATATATATATATATATATATATATATATATATATATATATTTCAATGAAGGTGCAATTAATTTACAAATTCATAAATTATTCATACAAAAACAAATACAAAGGTTAATGATTTAATTGGCGAGAAATCCATCGTCGCAAACAATTCAAATAATACACAAAAACCCCGAACCTGTTTATGAATGAAAAGATCCTTGTTTTTATAAATTTCTGTTGCGTAAGTTCTTATTATTTTTACAAGCTTTCGTCTGTTCCTACAGACATCCTCAGGTATGGAATAGATTTTGTTCTTGTTTTTACTCTCAGTAATAAGAGGACAACGAAAATATATGTACTGCTGTAATCCGAAAAATGCTATTAGAAATGAGTTATTGTTTTTGGAGCGTGCAGTAGCAACGCTGAGTTTGAATTTAAATTTTACGATTGTGCGTTCTTGTACAAATATAGTGATGAGTGAATTATTTTTTACTGGTAAATTTTCTGTCAAAGTGGCATGAACTATATTGTTCAATAATTACAGTAATGTCGCACTTATTATCCAAAAGTTGCACTTGGATCAGTTATTTTAATTTCAATAAAGGTGCAATTAATTAATAATAAGAACTTATGCAACAGAAATTTATAAAAACAAGGATCTTTTCATTCATAAACAGCTTCGGGGTTTTTGTATATTATTTGAATTATTTGCGACGATGGATTTCTCGCCAATTAAATCATTAACCTTTGTATTTGTTTTTTGTATGAATAATTCATGAATATATATATATATGAAAATTTTTTCCGATTTAACCAGTAGAGCAGACAATATTTATGACTAAAAATGACAATAGGAAAACTGGTAATTGCTGACGCGTTTCGCCCAATGTGGATTTTATCAAAGCAAAATACGAAAATGAAATTAAATGAACAAAGTAACTAATAAAAACAAAAACAGAATGTACCTAGCAACTGGAATGTAGAGAAACGCTATTTTTATATTTTTAACATCAACACAAATATAATGACAATATTCTCCACACGTGACAAATACTGCCGTTATTTTCAGATTTCCAATTGTCGTTTTATTCATATTCATATATATATATATATATATATATATATATATATATATATATATATAAGCACAGTAAAACCTCAATTAGCGGCCTCAGAACTAACGAGCTCTGGATTTAACGGACAAAATCCGCAGAAATTGTAGTGTCCGGTTGGAACTAAGAACGCCCGCGCGTAGCGAGCAAAGACTGCTTGTTTCAGGATTGGCCACTGTTGTTCACTGGCGCAATCAACATACAAAGACTAGTAATTGTTGTTTACTTGAGCGCACGTCGTGTACACAAATCCATCGTCTCTCGAACATTTTTACTGATTTTGGTACAGTATACAGTATTTTTTTTTTTTTTTTGTCAAGCCCTTCAATATGGCATGCAATTCTAACAGAGGCGGGAAGAAGAAAGCGCACTCACCTTTGTATTGGTGACAAATTGTTGCTTATTAAGAAGTTTCAGTCAGGAGTTTCCGTGGTAAGAGTAGGAGTAAGAAAAAACGCCAAGCTTTTGCAGTGAAGTTTAAAGTGGACCCAACCAAAGATAAGAAAGGTGTTGTGCGTAAGTGTAAGCACTTTGAAACTTTGAAACTTTTTTTTAACTTTATTTAAAGGTAAATTTAAACCGTAACATATACAGCATCTCTCTTTATATATATATATATATATATATATATATATATATATATATATATATATATATATGTGTGTGTGTGTGTGTAATTTATTGTAAGTTCCTACACAGTAAGTTAAAAATAACATACACATACACATATACTGTATTTACATTTATTTACAATAATTTTGTACCGTATTAGGTGCTTTTAGACAATGAAAAAATGCTTCAAATTTTCTGACAAATGACTTTAATGGATAAAACAGCTTTATCGGACGACCATCTTCCTATTAGTCCGTTAAATTGAGGTTCCACTATATATATATATATATATATATATATATATATATATATATGTGTGTGTGTGTGTGTAATTTATTCGAAAATTAGAATAAATATTTATAACATTATAACTTATAACATAAAAATTTATTCTACATTCAACACCATCACTTGATAAGACACCAGGAAGTGTTGAAACAAAAATAGCCATTTTTGTAGTGATTTTATAACATGTATGTTATAACTTTCGAAAAAATTATATTTGCTCTACTCTGTATTGAGCATTCTTTTAAGAATATTATTTTTGGGTTATTGGAATTTATTCCGTATAGCAATCCTATACTTGGGATATATATATATATATATATATATATATATATATATATATATATATATATATATATATATAACCGTATAAAAGTCTAAGATCAATCATTATCTGCCCTATATATTCTCATAATCTATCTATATATCTTCTCATTATCTATCTATCTATCTATCTATCTATCTATCTATCTATCTATCTATCTATCTGCTGCATATATGCACGTAAATATATTAAGCTTAAATGTATTCAGTGATTAATAGACGACTTTTAAAATTTCTGAAAGAAGCAAAAATTCTTGCTTTTCATAAGTGAGTGTATTTTCGCGGCGAAATTTACCAGTTAAAATATGAGTAGGCCTATACGTTTTGCCGGAGAATTCACTTTAAATGACATCTCGTCAGTGTCGTTTGGATAGAGTGTTTTAGTTAAGTCAAGATTCCATTTGTTTTACATAAAGATGAAAAGAATACATTCACGGGAGATATTGAATGCAAGAGAGTCAACGAATATCATACTCAATAAGTTATATGAGTAGAGGTTATTCGTTAAACTTCTTGCCTTCAATAAATATTTTATGTTAAATTCTCCAAGCCCGCTTTCCTTATTATGTATCCTACAAATTTCAAATGTATGACTTTCTGATTATATATTTATATATCCTTTTCGTCTCCATTTTCCTTAAAAAATTCTCATAACACACTGTTCTGCCCATGGTATTCTTGAAATTTCAATTTATATAAAGTGGATGGTAGAGCAGGGAATGGGAGGGGTGGTAGGGGATAGCATTGCTTAAAGCGATAAAGATTGGTTAGATGTAAAGAGAAATGGTCGTCCAAGTACTGATCAGTTATAGAATATAAAAGAGGAATATAGTATCAATCATCCTTAGAATTTGAACTCAATCTGATGGCTGATCTTTAATGACAGTGCTGTTGTTTTTTGAGGTTTTTGTAGTTTAATTTGTTTAAATCGAAAATTACTGTTGATGGACCATGATGTGTGACAGCTGCGATTGGTACCCCCCCCCCAAAAAAAAAAACTGCATTAGTTCTATCCATGAAATTATTTTGAATATCCGAAGATTAAATTCAATTCAATTCTCAACGTCCATTCATTTCTGTAAGCATTAATAAACTAAATTGTGCATTCGTTAACTTCACTGATTAAATGGTAATTGATTTAAACAAACTGTTAATCTTGCCCAATGTAGTGTATTAAGTTTTTCCATATACAGAACCGATTCATTCATTCATTCTTCTTCTTCTTCTTGACATAGCAAATGTAATAGTCTTCTTCTTTTCTTCGTCTTCTTCTTCACATTCTTATTATTATTCTTGACATAGCCATTAGTCTTCTCCTCCTTGTTGACATAGCCAATATAATAGTCTTATTTGTTTCGTCTTCTTCGTCTTTTTGATATAGCCAATATAATATATATTTTCTTCTTCTTCTTCTTCTTCTTCTTCTTCTTCTTCTTCTTCTTCTTCTGCTTTGTTTCATTCGTTTCTCCCACTTTTCTTGATATAGCCAATATAGAATTATTTTTCTTCTTCCTTGACATCCTTCTTCCTACTTTTCTTGACATAGCCAATATAGCCTTGTTGTTGTTGTTCTTCTTCTTCTTGTTCTTCTTCTTGTTCTTGTTCTTGTTCTTCTTGTTCTTGTTCTTGTTCTTGTTCTTCTTCTTCTTCTTCTTCTTCTTCTTCTTCTTCTTCTTCTTCTATATACCGTGTCCCTTCAGGATGTGAGTGAACATAGTCCTCCACATCCTTATATCGTTTGATGTTCTCAGCAATGATTCTTCATTCTTGACCCCGCTTCATCTTTATGATACTTGTTCAAGTTGCACAAACTTAAGTAGTTTACTCGCTGCATTAGTCTGCTTATCTTGCCGTTGATGTGCCCTGTGAGTGCTAGTTTCTTCAAGCATTCCTTCCGCATTAAGTGAGCTCCAAAGTTCAAGTATCTCTCATTGTTATGAACAGCAGTTTATTCTCCTGAGAACTGCCTCATTTGTCGCATGTACTATCAATGATATTCACTACACCAAATAATAATAATAAAAAAAGCACCACTTGAAGACTTTCAATAGCAAAAACAACAACAAAAACTGATAGCACATAGTAGGGAAAATAATAATAAATATCAATATGCCGACTTTCTCCAATAATTAAACAAAAGGTTTGGCACTAAACTACTATTAATACTAGAGAGAACTAAAACTACTATTAACACTAAACTACTATTAATACTAATGTTAATACTAAACTACTATTAATACTACTGTTAATACTAAACTACTATTAATACTAGAGCGATAGCAGTTTGTGGACTTGAGAAGTCTGATTTCGTGAAAAAGTATTTTAAGAAAATTTCTTAACAAAAATATACTAGCTGTTCGGTCAATGAACATCGAATGTTTCCTAAACGGAAACGGTTAATTTCACTTATATATAGACACACACACACACACACACACACACACACACACACACACACACACATATATATATATATATATATATATATATATATATATATATGAGGGGTTAGTAATCATCTCTAACGTTTCAAGACCTTTTCAGTTTGTGAGGAAACTGACCAGTTTTTACTGCGATGTAGTCGTTAAGACAACACAGTAGTTTAGTACTCTTTCCTTCGTTTCTAATGTTATTTTTCGACTCCTTAGTACTTCACATGCCTTATAGAGAACCATACATTTTAGTTGTTTCATCGACCGAGAAACTCGTTTATCGAGGAAATTTAAACAAAATTTCTTCCTCCTTTTCATTGTCAGGGGTTCTCTCTTTCTCTTTTTGTGTCTGTCTCTCTCGAGCTGCATCTGTCGAACTGCGCATCAAAACGTCACTTCTAAACTGATAAAAGCCCAGGAAAATGACTGGCGAACGTCAGCGCCTGTCAGGCCGGGCGTTGGCAACAGACGAACGGTGACCCAGCTTAGCCAGTTAATCTGTTGGTACTTTCAGCGGTGTCAATCTAGGGAATTAGCGTGTGAATTAAGATTAAGAAGAAAACGTGCGAACGACTGAAAACAGATTAGCAGACATAACGTGGCCCTAGTCCAAGTTTCCTCGACGATCAACAGTCCCTGGCACCTACCTCCCAAAATAAATCAACCTGCATTCGTTCTGTTTTAAAAGTTTTAGAGATTGACGAAATGGTGCTGCTTAAAAAGCTGCTTTTTCTCTTAGCGGTCAGAGCCGGCTAGCTGTTTCTGCATGGACGCAAAAGAGTAGAAATGGATCACACCGGTTGCGAGCGGGAGGCGATAACATGTATTTGTAGGCGCGGGAAAACGCGCTTCTGAAAGGCAGCGGTGATGTTTGAAGATGAGGCCGTGGTCGGTGGAAAAGTGATAGAAACAGGGATGTAAGAAATTAAGATGTTAAAAGTAACGCATGAGAGAAATCCTGTTCTTTCTTTCTTTTATTGCTTCGCTTTTAATTTTTCTCCGTTCAGTCTTTCCTGTCATCCAACTAAGTTTCTTTCCTTAATTCTTCGATATATCTGAGATTTTAATGCTACTTTGCTTGCCATTATTATTTGTTTTCATCTTTTTCATTCATTTGTTTTCTCTCTTCATTCATTCGTATTTACTCCGACCTTTCGTTTCCTTTTATTTCATTCTTGTCACTCATTCTTTCCTTCTTCTTATTCATTCGATTCTCTATTCCCTTGTTTTTCTTTTAGTTTTGTTATTTTATTTCATTATCTTTACGCAGCTTTTTCTTTCTTCTTATGGTGCAAATAATTTTGTACATTTTTCTATTGGAACCTGTTCATAGACTATTTTCATGATATCTATCTATCTATCTATCTATCTATCTATCTATCTATCTATCTATCTGTATATACGAAGATGGCTTTACCTACTGGTTGTCTATGTTCTCCACCTGGGACCTGTTTCAAGTCCTTGATATATATATATATATATATATATATATATATATATATATATATATATATGTGTGTGTGTGTGTGTGTGTGTGTGTGTATGTATGTATTGCATTAAATATGGTGTGAGATCAGACAAAATGCTTGAATAATGAAGAAATAGGGAATGGTTATTATGTTAACATGCTTTCCTTTTATTTAAACTTCTTCAAAAGAGCTTAAATGAAAGTGAAAATATAAATGCTTCCTGCTTTGTTTCGTATTATATCATATATACAAGATGAGATGGGCAAATTGCCGACATTTTATATTTTCAATCTCGCGCATGTGCGTTGTTTGTTTTTGATTTAGTCGACTGCGTAGTATAGTAGGGTCAGTTGGGAACCGCCCGTGAGAAAAAGAGCACCATAGCGCAATTCACTCTGCCAGAAATTTGGAAACGGCATGTTGTACTGCTTGGTATTCACTTCGAAAGCTCCAATATAGACATTTCAGCGTGTTTGGGTGTCAAGAACACGACAGAACAGAGGATTTCAAAATAGCTGGATGAGACTAATGGTGATTAGGAAAGTGTCTGGAGTGATCACTAGTGATGGCGACGTTAGGCCTTTCATCTTCTCACAGGGCCTCAGACTCAACACTGAGGCCTACATCAAGTGTTTTGAGTAGTTAGTGCTGCGCTAGATAAAGTGGGTCGCTACTGGAAGACCCTATGTCTGACAACAGGATTCTGCACCTTGCCAAACATGCAAGAGAACCCAGCCATTGCTGTGGGACAATTTCTGTGATCACATCATTCCTTACATCTAGCCACCTAACTCCTCAGACTGCAACCTCCACAATTATTATGTGTGGGGTACAATTGAGCGAGAGACCAAGAAAACAAGGAGACAGCCCAAAAGAGTTGTCTGGAGGCCATTATTGAAGCCAATGATGATTTTATTGAATAAATCTACTCTTTAGCATTTCAAGATATTCTTGTGTAATTTTGGTAAATATATCTGTTGAAATGTGATGCTAGTGTTATTTTCATTTTTGCGTAATTTAGACGACAATGTATCCATCGCACCCTATATATATATATATATATATATATATATATATATATATTCATACAGCATAATTGCATATTAAGATTTTTGTTTGTTTTTTCTGTATATTTTCTTCATACTGTCGGATCTATATCCAGATATTTGCTTACATATATATATATATATATATATATATATATATATATATATATATATAAAAATTTGTAAGGTATGGCGTAAATTGCTTAATATCAGGGATAGAGCTTATGTAAATATAAAGAGGACATTGATGTCAATATCCAGATGCAACATATATATATATATATATATATATATATATATATATATATATATATAAAAAAAATAGTTGTTTATAACTGGAGTCCGTCTGTAGATTGAGCTAAAAAAGAGAAATACAGGTTTTCAAAAGATGCTTTTCAGAAACGTATACTATACATTCTTTTTTCTTATTCCACAATGAGTACATTCTTGTGCATGTAAAATTTCAAGACCAAGAGTCACGTAACTCATTTAAGGTCGTATTACCACCTCAGCAGCAATGGCTGTGTCTGGGACAATACCGTGTGACAGAGATGATTCTTCTTCACGTTTGTTTTGAATTCCGATTTTTTTCTTTTCTTTGTCTGGTTGCATTATAACAGTTAAATAGTTCACTTGTTAACATTATTTACGAGGGTTTGAATTCAGCCTTTTCCTTTTAGAATGGTTGCCATCCAAGGCAAGAGAGCCTGCTAATTAACCCATAGTTGGGGGAAGATTGATATATCCCTTTTACAAGTGTATTAATGACATGAACCGAACAAAATTTGTTAGTTACTCTACACGAATGTCTCTATAGCAGTTAAATGCTTAAACTTTCATTTACAGTTTTTCTGGTACATGTTGTTCAAGACCTTGTAGATTTTCAATGCTGATTCAGCTCACAGCGAAAAGTACGAACACATGACATTTAATACATTAATTTACACGTCAGAAATGTATATATTATATCTATCGAAATAACATTTCTTATTTTTCCCATTTTTATTAATATAATTCTTTTGAGCGTTTGAACATTGGAGAGCTCTTTCACGTTCAACTGGCAATAAACGGAAATATGAAAAAAAAAATAAAATTAAAAAAAAACAGGATTGTAATGGAGATGCTGGGAGACTTAGACGAATTCGGCACCGACAAGATTACAGTCATAACAAATGAAATATGCAAGGGGTAATATACCGGATGACCTAAGTAGATACATTTTCATAGCACTGCCTAAGAAGCCAGGTGTAAACAAATATGAACTCCGTCGAACAATCAGATTAATGAGCCATATAACAAAAATAAGCCCCCTAATTCTGATGAATAGGGCGCACAGGGGAATTCAACCGGAAATAAAAACAAGAACAGTGTGGGGGGGGTTCATTAAAGACATTGGGACAAGGAATGCAATATCTATGCTCAGAATGAGACCAGAAAGAGCATTACAAATGCAAAAGGATGTATACTTATATTTTATAGAATAAATGAACTGT
The DNA here is from genome assembly GCA_903632075.3 of Acanthosepion pharaonis. NCBI lineage: Eukaryota > Metazoa > Mollusca > Cephalopoda > Sepiida > Sepiidae > Acanthosepion > Acanthosepion pharaonis. The sequence goes on along the minus strand of CAHIKZ030000838.1, from coordinate 530,361 downwards.
TGGAACTGCTAGATAACATTGAAATATTTGGGAAAGATATTAGAATAATTCAGAAGCTATAGTGGGAGAAAATCGTCTCCATGGGGATAGAAAATGAATTAAAAAAATATACAAAAATAGAAAAGATGTAAGACAAGGATGTGTCTTCTCGCCAGATTTATTGAACCTATACAGTGAAGCGATTCTGCGAATATTAGAAGTCCTTCGAGGATTCATTATTGGCGACCACAACGGAAAATATGCAGATAACATAGTGTTAATAGCAGAGAGAAAGGAAGGTACAAGAACTACAGACTGCAGTAAAGGAAAAGTGAAAAGAAATGATTAAACATCAATTGCAAGAACACAAAATGCATGGCTGTTAGCAAAAGAGAATAACCCAACATAAATGTTACAAAATAGAGATACCAAAATGAAGCAAGTACAAAAATTTTAATTTTGGAAGTGTTTTAACAGAGAATAGAAAAAGCGACAGCAAAATCCGAAGGTGCATTCGGATAGCGAAAGATGCCTTTCAAAAGCTAAACAAAGTATTAGAAAACAGAAAAATTTCGTTAAAAAAAAAGCAGATGCCTGACAATCTCCTCACAAATGAGGAAGAAAACTGAAGCAACAGAAATGTGGTTCTACAGAAGGATGCTGAGAATACCATGGACTAAACACGTGAGGAACGACGAAGTTTTAGAGAAAATGGAAACAAAAACGACATTTATACTTAATATCAGACATGGACAGTTTAAATTTCTAGGGAACATAATGAAGAAAGAAGACTTGGAAAATTTGACACTCACAGTACATATTGAAGGCAAAAAGGCACTTCAACGTGATGTAATGGTTAGTTAGATTGTCTTGTTAGATTAATTACAACTGAATGGTGAGTTCGATCCACACCGGGTGCCTCATACTTCAGGCTTTTTGCGACATCTAAGCTACACTTGAAAATCACCATTAATTATTCGGGTTAGTTCGACGTGGTGTAAAGGGGTTAGCAAGTTTGTCTTGCTAGATCAATTACCACTGCGTTGTGAGTTCGATCCTCAGTGGCTGCTACACCCTTTCGGCCATGTGCCACTTTTAAACTACGCTAAGAAAATTATTTCTATCGTCAGTGGATGCTCCGCACCTGTGCCACATCTAAGCCACACTTAAAAAATCGATCTCGCAATATCAATTACGACTGAATAGGAAGTTCAATTTTTACTGCGTATCCTTTAATTTGGGCCTTGTGCCACATCTAAGCTACACTTACCATATTGAAGGCAAAGGAGACGGAGAAAAACAGCGCATAATCCACCTAATGAATTTGTATAAAAGGTTGGCGGAACAGGTTTTAGGAGATAATGAGAAGACATTTATATTTTTTTTATATCCTTTTTAAGTAAAAATAAAAGAATAAATATTAAATTTGTTAGTATTATCGTAATTCTCAATTTGAAGTTGATTAATCCATTTTGAAGTTGATTAATCCATTTTGGAGTTGATTAATCCATTTTGGAGTTGATTAATCCATTTTGGAGTTGATTAATTTTTTTTACTGGAAAATAAGTCCATTTTGAAGTTGATTATTATCATTTTGAAGTTGAAAAGGTATAGTTAGAGAGTTTGGCAAGGATGCGACTTGTTGGTATTCAAATCTATGTAAAGGTGCCATATTATCATCAAAATGAGATTTTGACGTTAAACAGACATTTGGGAAAATCCTTGTAAATGATTGATACAAGCTCAAAGAAATACCTAGGAAAACCCTTTCATGTCCTTCCACGATAGACATGGATATACTCCCCCTCATACGAACATAGTTCTGACAAAAATCACATGCGATTAGCATAGGATCTGGAGACTCTGCTAGGATGAAAGGATATTCACTCCCTTTCACTTCTGCCGAGGATCTGTGAAACGTGTTAAATGTAGTTTCTATTTTCGCACTTCATGTCTGTGGAATTCTCTTTCGGTTCTTTACTGCCATGTCACCTACGACCTTCAAAAAATTTAAATGCAATATTAATCGCCATCTTTTTTTTCTCCTGGAGTCTCTTCTTTTATCGTCATTTCTTTTCATTCAAATTTTCTCATTCAATTTCACTCTCAGTAACATCTTAGTGGCATTATTGCCGTGCTTGGGACGAAATTATTAAAACAATCTATCTATCTATCTATCTATCTATCTATCTACCTATCTATCTATCTATCTCTGTGTGTGTGTGTGTGTAAAGAGAGAGAGAGAGAGAATTAATACAAATAAAAAGTTTGTCAATTAGCTGATTGTTGTTACCTTCAGCATCTCGACTCTAGAGTTTCGTAGCAGGAGCCTCGGGAATTATTCTGTCCACTTGTCAGTGGGTATCAGCAATTGACTATATATATATATATATATATATATATATATATGATAAAAAATATAGTTTTAATGTATACAATATGCGTAAAATTGGTCAGTATCAGAGATGGCTCTAATTTGGGACCAGAGGAAATCTCTTATATCCGGGTTTCTCTTATATCCATGTCTCTTATATCCGGGTTACACTATATATATATATATATATATATATATATATATATATATATTGAGGTCTCTCCACAGATCTTTCTTTTTTAATATTTTATTAAAAAAAACTACTCGGATTATCCTTACCACTTACAGATTATATATATATATATATATATATATATATATATATATATATATATATATATGTAATCCATACTGATCGTTTGAAACTTCGTCTCTAAAATCCTAGTTAATTTCCTGAGTGAAGACTCACCGTGTACTTACTATCATACACACATCTTGCATACAGATTAAAATAAGCATCGTCTCCCAGGGTGTTGTTTTATTTTTCCGTCAGTATAATATATGAATAAACAAAGCACTTTATATATATATATATATATATATATATATATATATATATATATATATAAATTGCTCAGAAAGGCATTTACTTTCCAGTCTACAAAATATATCTTGTCAACAGCTAGACGATATGGCAGAATATTTATAAATTTACATATTATAAGAGACAGGAATGCAGGAGAAAAAGTGAGGTCGTTCTTTAAAGGTTGATTTACAGTTGTTGACCCCGAGTTCAACTTAGAATGTATATATGCTATGTAAAAGGTAGAACTTCACATATGACCTCATACGGTGCACGTTAGATGAAAACCAATGAATTCAATGCGTTACCAGCTCACGTTTATTTAAGTATACGTGTAATTAAATTTTTTTGAGGATGACTGTGTAATATGCGGATACAGGGAATCGGACGTGGGTATTCGACATTTGGCCATAGGGGTAGGCGGCAGGTGTATTTACACGGTCTCCCTTCCAAGGCTGGATGTGACACAAGGTTGTTTTAACGTGAGGAGCGCAATACACATACTTATGCATATGGGTCAAGGACAAAAATTAATTTCTGCCCAGCCCCCGCGACCAATGTCACGCTGGCATCGGTATTACTCCGATCCAACGACTTTAGCCTCAGTAAACCCTCATTAGCAATGGTTAACTCCTGTGACATGTAGGTCACAGGTTTGCCAGAGTTGACAGAAGCGAGCAGTGGCAAGTTGTCATCAACGTCAGCAAATTTGTAAGTGTAATATTTGTGTCCTATTAGTTGTAAGTTGATCGGACAATTAGAATGAAATCGAAACCGTATTCCGCCTTCATCTTTTCAGATTCTCATTAACCAATATTTTGAATAAAGATAGAAAGAATACAACATCTAAAGAAGAGAATAGGTTTCAATTGTAACAAAGACGTACATAGGTTTAAGTATGAAGAGGGAGTAATTTATTCTATTCATTAAGAAATCTTGTGATCTGTGCTCATCGATTTTGTTTCAACTATGAAAACGCTGTCACTTGTACAATTCCAAGTGGATTATAGATCATAGCCAATCATATATATCATGTATTCCTACTATGCTAATTTACAATATTCATTAATTTTACTATTTTTTAAAATTATTTCACCCCAAGCAAGGTGATAAAGTCACTAAGACGTAAGAGCTTACTGAGAGTGACGGAAACTGAGAAGACGTTATTGAGAAGAAAAGACAATAAAAAGAACAGGATTCAAGGAGACAGAAGATGACGATTGACGTTGCATTTACAAATATTTTGATATTGTTGTAAAAGTCTCTGTTTGGTTTGGTTTGGTTTATTTTGTTTTACGGTATATCAACCTCAGTGGGTTATTTAATACCGACAAGATTTTTATTTTCGGTTATATTTTTTTCAAAAATGTTTTGCTAGTATTTTTTAAAATGTTTTGCTGGTAATATTTTTTCCAAAATGTATTGCTGATAATATTTTTTCCAAAATGTATTGCTGATATTTAATATCTTTACACTTTCATAGTGTTTTGACTCCAGTTTGGGGGTTAACTATTTACCCATTGTAGGGGCCCTAACAGGTGCTAGCAACTCGGTTCAGCAATTAAGAGTTGGTTCCACGGACATCAAAACCTCCCGATCAGTGGCCTTGCTGCCGAATGTTGTTTATCGTCATACCCAGAATGCGGATGTAGTTTATCGTCATATGCAGGAAGCAGTCTCTATTTGGGGTTCTAAGTTTTATGAAGGAAAAAACGAAATTATTATATTAAGTTAAACAAATGTTTTATTATATAAATATTTATTTCTTACAACATGATCTTCTTCTTCTATGTGCAGTGTCCATTTTGGACGTTGATAATCATGGCTCTCAACAATTTCCTGTCAGTTGTAGCTCTTCATAAAGTTTATTTTTTTATCTTCTTAAAACTTGGCCCTCGAACTATTTATTCAAGTAGGTAGGTTTGTATTTGTTGCTTTCCTCTGTTCCTTTTGACTTCAATCTGTCCTGTAAGTATCAAATTTTCCAAGCCCTCTTTCCTCATTACGTGCCCTAGAAATTTCAACCGTCTCTTCCTTGTGTTAATAATATGTGTCCTTTTTGTTTTCATTTGCTCTAAAACTTCGTCGTTGCTCCCATGTTCGGTACAGCATAATATAATACTTTAATGAAAGAAAGGATAATAAATAAATTGAATGGCTTCTTGCCTGATTAATTATTTAAAATTAAATTCAAATTTAGTTTAATTACTTAAACTAATCTCTTTTAATTCATGTTTTGTTTTTCGCTCCAAAACAGTACACGCGTAAATTATCTTTCAACCAAGTCATAATATAATTCTATTGTTTAGTGATAATGGATCTTCTCCAAAGGACCCTAGTACATCAAGACAGATGGATGCTTTACTCATGATATTAGGAGAAGGGTTAAGCGAGTCATGGGCCAAACATGCGTTGCCCACGAATAGTTGAGAGATAATTCTGGTCAGGTGGGTTATCTGTTGGTGGTCAATAATGCAATCACTCATAAAACGAATCCATCATACATGCCGTCAATTCCAATGCACACACGTAAGCAGCATTTAACAAAGAATATGCAGTGTTACTAATGATTGCACCCTTGCCTCTGCCCAGATATTTTATATAAATGTGCGATCAAGAATGCAACATTCAGGGTAGAAAAGTGCACATGAAAACATGCCAGCCAGCATCCAGGAGTTTGAAGTGAAAAGAACGAAGATCCTGGCACGCGATACAAAAGAAGACATTCGGTTGGATTTAAGACGCTTGCTGAGGCACGCATGCGCTAATAGTTGAGAACATATGAACAAACACCGGCATTATAACAAAACATTCATGTAACGTTACGCAGATAAGCAAAAACATGCTTTATGATATTATACAGTGTATAGTATATATGTATAATCGTAGATTTTCAGACACATACCTAGATAGGCTCGTTTTTTAATATTTTTTACAGGATCAACACACGTCTGTGAGGAGCGAATCTCTTAAACAACGCAATGCGTATGTACATCTTTCTATCATTACACCGCCAAGCAAGGCGATAAAGCCACTAAAAAGCAAGGAGTTACTGAGTGGGAAAAAATCTGAGAATAAAATATTAGAGAGAGATGAGATTAAAAAAAAACAGTATTCAAAAAGACAGAAGATAACGACTGACATTGCATTTAAATTTCTGACAAATCATTGTTGACTGAAAAGCGAAAAGAAGTCGGGAGAGATTCCCCCAAGAGATAAGTGCGGTAGAAGAAACTGCTAGCTTAGCAGTTATGGCTACATCTAGCAATGCCCACTGTAAAATGAGACCTAGTTACCAATCTAGTACTGCGCTTCAATTCGTAAAGTCGAAATAACAAAGAATAAAGTTCATCGAAACAATTACAATGGAGATATTTATAGAAAAGGCACAGAGAAGCCACGTTACGGCCGTTGGGAAGTGACTGAAGCCAAGATGCCAGATCAGGCACCGATTTCATTACATATAAAATTAGACATATGAATCTATATATAATTATACATATAGTTTTATTCTCGCATTATCAGAAAGAGTAAATATCATAACACATCATAATGTATAAAAACCAATTCACTTACATATAGCTAGAAATATGTAAGTTGTATAATTATTCTGAATAGATTCAGAATCAGCCTACTCGATTTAGTCTAATAAACACACAATTCTAGCATCGTTCTAGAATATATCGTGTACGCTGAATTCGAATATTATTCTAGTAGGTCAAGATTTTCCGCTATGCCCTTGATTGTGGAAACCACATCTTATATATGTGCAGAAAAGAAATTAATCTGATTTGAAACAAATATTACTTAATTTATTTTAAAATATCGTAAAAAATCATTTTTAACATGGAGATGTGTCTTTTTATGAGGTCTTGACAACTGTCTAGATGGACTTATGTTTGGGAATTTTATCTAAGGGGAAATAACTGTAACAATTACTTGACGAATATAACGTGAACGGTTTTTTATATAATTGTTTTTTAAGTTTTTTAATTATTCAGTAATCTTAAAAATTTAGGAAAATATTCTAAAGAATCTGATATTTTATTGAATTTTAGGTGTTTTGGCTTTATAGTATTAATTACGGAGACGCTTGTTGCGAAAATGTTAAAAAATTACCAATTAATTTTAAATTTACTATACTTACCACTCTAATTTACTGATAAAGTCGAGTTTTGACTTCTATATTTACAAGAATCGACATGTTTATACACACATAAAGCAAATTCAAAATTATTTTTTAAATAATGGGGGACGGTGAATTGTAGTGAACGTTTTCATTTATTATTAGTAAATATGGTCTTAATTTAATAACAATGTCACTTGACTGCTACAAATTAATTTATAAGTTATAAGTTTATAAGTTATTTTAATTAAAATAAAAATAAAAAATGGGAACAATTTTGGTAAAAATTCATTATTCATGGAAATTTGTTTTCTCAAGACAACAGTTTCGATAATATATTTTATGCATAAAAAACAATTAAAATCTTTTCTAATTAAATAATGTCTTAATTTTACTGCATTTTTATTTGAACGATTCACAGCAAATTTTCTGAAACTGGAGGTCCTGCTTAACAAAAAAAAAAAAAAAAAATTATGAATGACATTCTCCGAGGAATTATCCTTATCAGTAATATAAACATTAAGCACTACAAACAAGAATTTCGCGAAATTTCATAAAGTTAAATGAGTGGTAGGTTAACAGATATATAAAAATGGATTTTTACAAAGATGTCCTAAAAAGAAAAATGTCTAAAATAATTTAATTCATTTGCAAGTAAGTCCTGAAATTTTCATTTAAATCCGTCAATTGTCTGATTTTTGCAAGAATTTAAAATCAGTGTGTTTTGCACCAAAAAAACCGCCAAAAAGTTCCCATAAGAATTTATGGTCATGCGTGTGATGCAAGAAAAATAAAATTTTTAACCAACATTTCAAACGTTCTAAAGTGTTAAAAACAATTTAATAATCAAAAGATCTTTTTGTCCTTCCCCTTAATAATTACATAGCATTTTGACGGTAACATTTTGTTTTTATTAAGTTTGGGACATTTTTTCATCATGTATGCTCATTTTTTTAGCGAATCTTAGTGGCACCAATATTAATATAATAATTACCTTGAACATAGATACTGAGTATAGATTCGGATTTAGCCTTTTCTTTTATGTGGCGCAGCCTTTCATGACAAGCTATCATAGCTCCCAACAATTTCCTATCCTTGGTAGTTCTAAGTATTCTCCTTACTCTCCCTCACAGTTCCTGTTTTGCCATCCATTTATAAAAGCTTGTTACGTAGGTTACTCACTGTTTCGAATTTCCTTCTTGTCTTCACTGTATTCTGTCAGTGTCAAATTCTCTTTCCTCATTATATGTTTCAGAAATTTCGACTGTCTCTTCATGATTCTAAGTATAAATGTCTTTTTGTTTTCATTTTCCTTAAAAATTTTACAATTGCTCACATGTTCCGACATGATATTTTGAGCATTCTTCTGTCAAAACACATTTGCCTCAAGTATCCTCTTCATATGTGAGGAAACTGTTTAGAATTCACCGTCATATACGAGGACAGATGATAGCGATGTAGCACTCTTTTCTTTGTTTCTAAGGAATATTTTTCTGTTTCTTAATATTTTGTTTAGATTTTGGAAGGCATCTTTATCTATTCCAATGCGCCTTCGGAATTTTGTGTCACATTTTCTGTTGTCTGTTAAAACACTTTCCTATTAATATTTGTTCGTTCATACTCTCATATATAAGAACGTGAGCTCTGAAATATGAGAATAATTTATTGTAATGTTCCCATTATGTATTTTATATCGCAGTAACTGGATGCATGCATGCATTTATATGCCTGATAGTAAATACATAATCAACCGTTATATTATGGTTTGTAAAAACTTAGTATTATGGTTTATAAAAATCTCACTGATGAAGAAAAGACTTGAAGCAACAGAGATGTTCTACCGCTGAATATTGAAATACCACAGACAGAGTTTTTGAGCAGTGATGATCTTTAAAGGATAATAGGAATTACAAAGAGATTGTTATATACAATGAGAAAAAGACAACTGAAATTTCCGAGAAAAAAATGAGAAAAGAAAACTTGGTGAATTTAACACTTTCAAGTTATAATGAGAGTAAGATAAACATGACAAACACGAGTTTATGGGTTTCAGTGAATGGTAGAAGAAAAGGATAAAGAGTAGAATGGTAAAGGGTTTAAAGTTACTCCCCCCCCCAAAAAAAACAGGAAGTTATGGAGAGGCATGATCATTCACGTCCTGAAAGGAAATGACAGTAAAGATTAAATATTACTTTTGAACATGTGAATTAGTGAAAGTAAAAATTTGATAAAAATATTATTGATTGAATTGCTAAAATAAAAACACTGAAATTTAAACTGTGTTCATGGGACCGATAGTGCATTATATGCAGTAATGCTAAAATATAGAAACTGAAAATTCAGAGTGAATTACATGCACAAATTTGAAAATGTAGAGATTGAAAATTCAATGTGAATTATATGCAGAAATGCTAAAATATAAAGACTGAAAATTTAAGTGCATTATATGCAGAAAAAAATATAGAGAATGAAAATTTAATTGCATTATATGCAGACATATTAAAATATAGAGACTGAAAATTTAAATGCATTATATGCAGAAATGCTAAAATATAGAGTCTGAAAATTTAAGTGCATTATGTGCAGAAATGTTAAAATGTAGAGATTGAAACCTTAAGTGCATTTTATGCAGAAATTACAAAATATAGAGTCTGAAAATTTAAGTGCATAATATGCGGAAATGATATAATATATAGAGACTGAAAATTTAAGTGCATTATATGCAGAAATGCTAGAATATAAAGACTGAAAATTTAGGTGCATTATATGCAGAAATGATAAAATATATAGACTGAAAATTCAAGTACATTATATGCAGAAATGTTAAAATATAGAGACAGAAAATTTCAGTGCATTATATGCAGAAATGATAAAATATAGAGACTGAAAAGTTTAGTGTATAATATGCAGAAATGCTAAAATATAGAGACTGGAAATTTAAGAGCATAATAATTTGTATACTTAGAATTATTTCTTTTCATATATATTTAGTTGGCGAAGAAATTAATAAGAAATGTATCTAATAAAACCATATGTTTAATTGTGTCCCGCAACAGAAATGGTCCTGGAAACTGTTTCTAGTTTAGATAAAATATTAATCAATAAATGTATAAAGACTAAATTGAACATGGAAATTTACTGAAAAAGAAATTTGTATGAAAAATCAACGAACTATGAATGAAAATAAATAAAGAAAAGAAGACAGAGACCAATCTGATCTGAAAGGAATGAGAGACAATAAATAAAATTAAACTGAGTAGAGTAAAAACAGAGAAATAATGATGAATGAAACAGGAGAATATAAGCATTATAGTGAAAAATGCAAAGCATTCGAAAGGCATTATGAAATGCAGAAAGAAAAAAAATCAAATCGAGAAAAGCAATACAAGACAAAAACAACTATATATATATATATATATATATATATATATATATATATGTGTGTGTGTGTGTGTTATATATATGTGTGTGTGTGTGTTATATATATATATATATATATATATATATGCATTTATGCGCATATGTGCGTGTGTGTATAGGGAATAGGATAGAATGCAGAAGAGACAATTCAAGGCGAAGGCGGAAGTGACGATGTCGAAAGAGGCTTGTGCGCAGAATCAAGTCTCGGTCATTCCATTATTCAGGAAGTGAACGGCGATGTCTTGTCACGCGAACCAAAACCAATATTGATCGTCTTGGCACTTCCCAGCAGACATTCCAAACAGCGTCCGTACAATTTCGGACTGGCTAGCCCCATCCCTTGCTTCCATAGTAACCGCCTGAATCCTTTTGCTTTTCAACTTGCAAAGCTTTTCTTTTTTCTGTTTTTTTTCCTTTTCTCTCTTTTTTCTTTTTCTCTCTTTTTTCTTCTTTAGTCGTTTTTCTCAGTGTCTTTATTAAAGGTTTTCGATTTTCATTCTCTTCCTTAACCTTTGCTATTCTGACTTTCTTCTGGAATCTCGTTTTTTTTTCTTTTTTCTTTCCTTTTCTCTCTCTTACTTTGTTTCCAGTATTGCTCTTTTGTTTCTTCTAGCATTTGTACTACTTTCTCTTAATTCCAGTATCACTTTCTTTTCTTTTTACGTGTGTCTTTCTTTCTTTCTTTCTTTCTTTCTTTCTTTCTTTCTTTTTTTTTTCTTTCTTCGGTGCCGGTGTCCTCCATTACCTGGTTAATACATCGTTTTTTTTAATCAACGATTACTTGACAACGACATAATAAACATCTTTTGAACCTTATAAAATATTAGCTTTGCAAAAAACTAGTAAACGTATTTGAAAGAAATACATATCTAATAATCTTTCTCGTTCTTAGAAAATTTTGTTTATATCTGTATCCAATGATAAGACGAGTAAAATGAATGTTTTGTAAAAGACATCGAGGATTTTCTTAAATTTTACAAGAAACAAGCCGTTAGAGTTTCTTTCTGGCTTGTTACATTACAAATCGAAATTGAAAATTAGCGGACTAACCGATATTAAAACAAACGAACAAGATTCGCTGTGAGGCAACACATTTTCTTTGAGCTTTTCTTTTGTCTGTGTTTTAACTGTTATATTACAGAATAGACGCAGAAATATCGAGAAATTTTAGAAAATGAGCTTACTGGCCAATTAATTTTTAAATATCAAATTTTCTTTACGGTGCTTACTTGACCCGGCTTAATAAATGTTTCATTGTAGGAATGGTAACATCTTTTGTAATCCAAGTGAAAAGACCAAAGTAATCTATGTCAAAAGTTAAAAGAACGATAGACTGAACATAGGTCAGACATTGTCTGGCCTCCTCAAAATCTAGACATGGTGGCTAGTAATAATTCACTCTGCTCTATGTTGAAAAAGAAAATTCACCCACTTTGACAAAGAATGTTTGATGGACGAAAACATGCATAAAACTGAACTCTCGAATAATAGTAAGCAAGACGAAAGTGAATGTCGTAAATAAACTGTAGAAAAATGTTCTATGAAGAAAAAAAAACGACCTAAAGACATTGAAATCCTTATTACAGAATCTTTCACAACCATTCAAACATTTGATAACCTTACTAATTTCGCATTTTCCCTCTTCGTTTTTTTTTATTCTTTTCTTCTTTTCGAAACACATTTCTCATGAATAATCGAGAGATGCCAAGACAAACCGCTGACAATTGTCGCCTCCTATTAAAAATGCATTAGGTTGCCACAAAATGTAGCGAGACATTGAAAAAGGTATTTGTAAAGCAATTTCCCTCAACGTCTGTCGACTAAACTCGAACAAATGCAATAATCGCTTATTCATACACCTGTGCACACAAATATGTTGATACAGACGAGAACGAAACGAACCCTACTCCTCTCTCTCTCCCTCTCTCTCTCACACACACACGCACAAAACAAAAACACAATATAGTATATATATATATATATATATATATATATATATATATATATATATATATATATATATATATAAAAAGATTGTACATCACAAAACAGGTCAGCCAGTGTATTTATCTATTTAAGGAAAGAACATATCTCGTTGGTGTATATATAGTAGTCTTATGTGTACAAGTACATTCAGTAGTAATCACATGTATATAGTGTGATAATGATGTGATAATGATGTGATAATAACTAGACTAATAGAAAATAAAAAATACTTTGTGACTCAGATGTATAAAATCCATGGAGATGGAGTCTGAAATTATGTCATGACTCCACGAGTTATCTGACTAGAAATATTTAACTTAGTTTTCAGCTAATAAGTTCTTCAGTCTTCTTAAAGCAAATATTTTACGAGGGAAGCAATTTTTCTCTTATTCAAACTGATGAATACAAGAGCAAAAGCTCCAACAGCATTACCTGAGGAATGTCGAGGAGCACACGACTCATATATGATAACAGTAATAATAATAATAACAATAATAATAATAATACATAAATAATAATAATAATAATAATAATAATAATAATAATACATAATAATAATAATAATAATAATAACAATAATAATAATAATACATAATAATAATAATAATAATAACAATAATAATAATAATACATAATAATAATAATAATAATAATAATAATAATAATAATAATAATACATAATAATAATAATAATAATAATAATAAATAATAATAATAATAATAATAATAATAATAATAATAATAATAATAATAATAATAATAATAATAATAATAATAATAATAATACATAATAATAATAATAATAATAATAACAATAATAATAATACATAATAATAATAATAATAATAATAATAATAATAATAATAATAATACAATAATAATAATAATAATAACAACAATAATAATAATACATAATAATAATAATAATAATAATAATAATAATAATAATACATAATAATAATAATAATAATAATAATAATAATAATAATAATAATAATAATCTAAATAATAATAATAATAATAATAATAATAATACATAATAATAATAATAATAATAATAATAATAATAATAATACATAATAATAATAATAACAATAATAATAATAATAATAATAATAATAATAATAATAATAATAATAATAATAATAATAATAATAATAATAATAATAATAATAACAATAATAATAATAATAATAATAATAATAATAATAATAATAATAATAATAATAATACATAATAATACATAATAATAATAATAATAATAATAATAATAATAATAATAATAATAATAATAATAATAATAATAATAATAATAATAATAATAATAATAATAATAATAATAATAATAATAATAATAATAATAATAATAATAATAACAATAATAATAATAATACATAATAATAATAATAATAATAACAATAATAATAATAACAATAATAATAATAATAATAATAATAATAATAATAATAATAATAATAATAATAATAATAATAATAATAATAATAATAATAATAATAATAATATAATAATAATAATAATAATAATAATAATAATAATAATAATAATAATAATAATAATAATAATAAATAATAATAATAATAATAACAATAATAATAATACATAATAATAATAATAATAATAATAATAATAATAATAAATAATAATAATAAATAAATAATAATAATAATATAATAATAATAATAATAATAATAATAATAATAATAATAATAATAATAATAATAATAATAATAATAATAATAATAATAATAATAATAATAATAATAATAATAATAATAATAATAATAATAATACATAATAATAATAATAATAATAATAATAATAATAATAATAATAATAATAATAATAATAATAATAATAATAATAATAATAATAATAATAATAATAATAATAATAATAACAATAATAATAATAATAATAATAATAATAATAATAATAATAATAATAATAATAATAATAATAATAATAATAATAATAATAATAATAATAATAATAATAATACATAATAATAATAATAATAATAATAACAATAATAATAATAATAATACTGCGAATAGCGTTTTAAATTATTACAAGCTGAAGTTCTGATCATGTATATGTGCTTACACCCAAAGATTGGCATAATGTACATATATTGATAGTTCAAGTGTTTGAATTGAGCGTGGGTTGGATTACTATAGGTAAACAATCATATGGAATGTGTGTAGGAGAAGGTAACCATACATGCGCACCTGAGATACGTATTGTTTATTTATCTGCAAACCAATAAAAAACATGGAAGGTTAAAATAAAAGAAATACAATAACGAACCAGCACTAACACCCACCAAATAAATGAATTATGTAACTATTTAGGCAGCCTTAAAAAAGACAAATGTCTGCTGAAAAAAAATTAACTGATATGAAAAAATGATATAAAGATTCAGGAAAAGCTAGAAAAGACCATCTGAAAAGATCATACACACACAAACAGACATACATACATGCATACATACATACATACATATATATATATATATATATATATATATATATATATATATATATATATATATGAGGTATATTTCGGCAGCAATAATTCTTTCAAACATGTTTGCTTTTAATATCGACAAGTTCTGTCTATCATATCTCTATCTATAAAAGGCAGGATGTGTGTGTGTGTGTGTAACGAATGCACGGCCGCAATTTTCGACGGATTTGCACCAAAATTTACATGCACATGCTCCAAGTTAGCAGGAACGCCAAGACCGACTTTGCATTTCCCAACTCCCATCGATAGTGGAAATAATCGATTTTTTCATGCTTCTACGGCAGTTTTCATGTAGTTTGCGGCCATTTTCTACTGGCCAGAATGTGAGCCTATAGCTGGCTGCCACGAATAGGCAGGAAGATTCTATTGGCCAGAGTGAGAGCCAACAGATGACTGACACGAATGT
>CAHIKZ030000838.1:502500-507500 GCA_903632075.3 Acanthosepion pharaonis | reverse complement strand
TGTTAAAAATACGACCACATAGTGTTGAAACAGAAAGAATCACACTATTCACAGGTCTCATCGAACCTTTTTATCAATTTAACCCCAGGGATTGAATAAAGAGTCCGATTCAAATTTTCATTAAAGTTTCCGGCTCAACAAGCATTACCTGAAGAAGGGTGAAGGGCATCAGTCGAAATGCGTATATGACGATCAATCATCTCAGAAATATAGACAAATAAAACAAAATGATGCTAGGAAAGCTGGTTCTTTGTCTGATCTAGGGGTGTAATGTTTGAAAAATTTTTGCAAAACTGTATTACATGAAACTCAGTAATAGGTATAAATATGTTAATGATTTATAACACGTCTTTTACTTTATTGTACGGAAAAAGATGAAACAAAAAATAATTATTGGAAAATGCGGTCAGAAGGATCCTTTAGCTTTCCACGTTCAATTGAATTGGTATATTTTCCATACTTTTCATAATAAAAATAGGTTTCATATTCACTGTGTTGATTATCATCTCTTGTAATATATCCAGTTATGTATACGAGAGCCATTTTTATTTCATCAGAAACATTTGTTTCTTAATTTTCCAGATTGTCAAATATCTCTGAACATTCGTCAGTAAGTTTATAATCACAAGATGTACATTGGTGAACTGGCTTAACATCAAATGCATCAATCTTTACATTCTGATTTAAAAGTAAAGACTGCTTAATATGCAGCTTTTCAATATACTGTTGGACATTTCTAAAATAGTTGCCACCTGATTCTTGGCAAAGTTTACTAAATTCTTTTTCTAATGGATCAGTTGTAAATTGCCCAAGTAGGAAATATTTATGGCTTGTAGCTAAATGGTGTTGACATTGACTAACAATTCCATTGCAAGTTTGGTGTGTGGTAGTAGCAGTGTGTTTGGATAATTTTTTTATACAAGTACCTTGAATGTCAGCCATATTAAAATCCATTTGACCAAACTCAATGATAAAATCAAGTCCGCTGTCATTTGGAGATATAATTTCATCTTATAGAGGTTCATTGAATTTGAAGGGTCTTAACATTTAAAATTTTCCACCACGTCAAA
This sequence comes from Acanthosepion pharaonis, assembly GCA_903632075.3. Lineage (NCBI taxonomy): Eukaryota > Metazoa > Mollusca > Cephalopoda > Sepiida > Sepiidae > Acanthosepion > Acanthosepion pharaonis. The sequence continues at coordinate 506,430 of CAHIKZ030000838.1, read as the reverse complement.
ACCTTGTTTATGAAGATGACAGTATCATTCTTATCCGCACTTCTTTCAGACTGTGAGAGAAGCGCATTGTTTTTTTTTTCTGAAAACACTCTGAGGCAAGTAGAATCCTGTTGTCTTTCTATGGGCTTTGGAGCAATGGAAATTTCATTTAGATGTTAAAGTTTAACTAGTATTTCGGATTCATAACGATATAACTGTTTAAGATGTGCCAATTTTACAACTTGTTTTACTCCATTAGCATCAAATATAAGTTCCCCTGTCTTTTCTGTGAGTCACAAATTGTGAATATTTTTCAACAGATGAAAGTAATCAAAAAGCAAGTGTTTATTACTTTCAGTTAGCCAATGTTTTCAGGGAGTGTGGGATATAATTTACAAAAAGCTTTATTTACACAGTTGCCATCACACATAGTAGCCTTTACATCTTCTGGTACAGAGGATGTAAAGGCCTGAACTCAATTTATTCAAATAAAAAGGCTGATGTTAATTTTGAATCTCGAATCAATCTTGTAAGACATTTTGGGTCCCCATTAGGACATATCAATATTATACCAAGTACTGTTTTAGCAAGTAGAGATGGATTGACTTACCAAATAATTGTTTGCCATGATATAGTAATATTTTCTTGATATATAATTTATCATGGATAATAATACAAACTTTTTGACTGCCATAAGGACTATTAAATAGAGATAAAAATATTTTTCATTAAGTTTTGAGACTTTAGATGACATCCTTCATAATGTTGCTAATGATGGTAATTGAAATCCTGTCTTAATCTATTATACAATGACAGTGATGCAGCATAGTACTAAAAAGCGCATATTACTATATCTAAGCTGTATTTCATTCCAAGTATTTTTAGGGCCATTGCTGAAAACTGTTGACTCAAGATATCCTTCTTATGATGTTTTAGAGTAGTTTTCACAGTGGAGGCTTGTGTTTCACTAAGTCGGTCCTAAAAGGGTTCGACGTACAAAACGTTAGGAACTTGTTATAATAGTTAATGACGCAGCAATCTAGTTGTGGTGGTTGATACTTTAATGTCCGACATCGACTGACTCGACCAACTCCACTCTGAGCTCCCTGGCGACTACTACTACTTATTATGTGTGGAAGAGTCTATTAACAATAGAATAGGTATGTTCCGGTATAACATATGATCAAAAGATATAGAATTTAAATATTGAATAATTTCTTACAATGTTGACCAAGTATCAACTGTATTTATACAGATCTTGGATAGGCTGCTAATATTACAATTTTTTAAATAAATTCTCAACATAAAGAGAGGGATAACTTTTGACGACTGATCAGTTCAAATATTTTCAGCTAAAAATGCTACAACTGGACACACAAAGTTTTTGTATTTTTCATTAGACTTTCTTTCAAAGTTGTATAATTAATCTTATCTAATTCTAAAAAAGCATTCATTTCATCAATATGATTTCGACCAGTGTTGGAGGGCTATTTTCAAATCACTTTGAACAGCAGAGGGTGTTGGTATTGACTCTTTGGCACACCTGGCCATACATTAGGGCGTATTTTCCATGAGCTTCTATGGTATCAAAATTTGAAAGCCAATGTAGTTGAGAAATAACTGTATTGTTTGTAACGTTAATATTCGCATTTAGAACTGATTTTTCCATCGCTCGCTCTCTCTCTCTCTCTCTCATCTTTGTCTTTTGGAAAACGATAAACATATATTTTATTCATCTCACACACAGTTTTGTCTTGCTAGATTCTGTAATTTGTTTTGCAAGCAACTACACAACAGTTCCAGGTATTGCTTGGAACTGGGTAATATCTGAAACGATTAAGACTCTTAAGCCCAATTATTACTTTTACTGTTTCAATTTAGGGGTAACTTTTCAAACCAAATTAATTATATTCTTAATCCTAACTATTACCCCGGCCCATACAAATAACTTAAAAACAGGCATTTCAGAGGGTTGCTTTAAACCAGAGAATCCACTTTTTAAATCGACTTTTTTTTTGGTATATTGGTTTTGTGGTATATTGTTAACAAAAGTTTTCAAAATATTAGATAATCGCTTAATTAATGTTGTGGTAGGATCCACCTAATTTGCATAGTGGAGTACCGACCATATAAATATGGTTGGTACCGGGAAGAGAGGGAGGAATCAAGAGATTCAATCCAGAGACTCTGCTCGACAGCGATTCAGTCAACACATTCTCCAGGAGCGGTCTTACCAGGAATATACAAAAGACTATATGTAGATATTATGTACACTTTCTTGTTTCAATACAGTTTGTTCTAAGTATATTTTGTGTTGCATTATTATTCCATGCATTAGTCAAGTTTCAACAATTAACTATCATGTGAATTAAGTATCTAAATGTCTGGCACTTGTCAACATAAGATCAGCTATTGCCTGGTTCTCTTCAAGATTACTGCTCCTCCAAGCAACATCTCCCCTTCGATTTAAAGGAGGGCTGGGGGTTTTGCCCGGTTTCTTAGGGGAGAGGGCTTTAGCTATTTTTGAGACAATGTCTCGTGGTAGGACAATCCACCGCAGTTCACTTTAATCTTGACATTCTTGAGTCAAAAATTATTTTCATGCTCACCTTGAGTAAATAAATAAATTAGAAGAAGCTGAAAAATGACTGAACAGCAAGCAGCAGCAACAGCATAGTTAGTATTTCGTTCACAGCGTTTTCTGAATTTCATATCAAATATGTTAAATTTTATTATTTTATTTATGACATTGAATCTATGTAAAAAACATTCTTAAACAGCTTTTTCATTAATTTTGTAATAAGAATATGACACTTGGTTTTATTTTAGACTTTAATGGAAAATTTAAAAAATAAACTAAACATTAATATTTGTTTGTTTATTTTACCTTGAAAAATACAACTAATAAAAAAAATAATTCTATGAATGCATTTGTTCTTTATGAATAACAAAAATATGTGAGAAAAACACTAAAGTTACTCTGGGAAATAATAATGGAAATTTACCTTTAATAAATTTCGAAATAGAAAATTTAAAATCAAGCATAGAAAAATGTCTTCGAAAAGATGTACGTCTGTTAAAAACTAGCATTAAACTTTATGTAATATTATTTATCAACATCATTTTTTACTTTAATATTAATAAATAAATCATTGCAGTTAGGTCAGTAACAAATAGAAAATGTAAAAAAAGAATCATACTTTCTAACTTTTAGAAATAAATATACAGAGCGTAAAAAGAGAATTCATTTGTCAATCGTGAAGAACATTGAATAAAAATTTTTAACAGAAAAATATTGAATAATAAACTTAAAATATTGAATAATAAACTTAAAATATTGAATAATAAACTTAAAATATTGAATAATAAACTTAAACTTTTAACAGAAAAATGTTGAGTCAGTGACTAAGCTATCATTTTTTGCTATACTTCTTAAAAACTTTAGAAAACCCTGGAAAAATGACTGAGTAGCAGGATTAAGTCACAGCTATTTTATAAAATCAAAAATAAATACTGAATTAAATATTTATAATTTAATTATAATTGTATATCATTAAATCTACGTAAAAAATTTTTTTCATTAAGTTTTGTAATACAAAAATATTACATTTGCTTCTATTTTACGTTTAATGGTAAATTTGTAAAACTGGAAACTAAAATAGTTTAACATAAAAAGACAAATTATTCATAAAAAATAAAGTTTTATCTATGCGTAATTCTTATGAATAACAATATCAAAGAAAATTTTAGAATATTTTTTAACAATTGACATATAGTGGCATTTTATTTTAATTTTGCATCAATAAATTTTGCAGTAAAAACGTTTTCGGAAAATCTAAACCTCATGGAAGAAGCGAAACACGTTTGCTTTTTTTAGAAGAATCTTAATAAAGTTTAAGTGAAAAATGTTAAATAAGAAGCTTAAAATTTAAAGAAAGACCAAGATTCCCT
>CAHIKZ030000838.1:490000-500000 GCA_903632075.3 Acanthosepion pharaonis | reverse complement strand
TTGGGAATTTATATATATATATATATATATATATATATATATATATTGACGATTAATATTATCAATATCTATCTATCTATCTATCTATATATATATATATATATATATATATATATGTCTCTCTGTGCGTATGTGTGTGTCTATGTAGGCAGCTTATCTTCATTCAAATATGTTTCATTGAATAATATATACAAATTGTGTCTACTTATTTTTATATTCATCCTTTCCAGTTGTCTAATCAGTTTCTTGATGTTAAGATGAAATTCATTATGGAAGGCGCTGTAGTTTTTTTTAACCCAAGTACTTTCGACGTTTTGAAAGATCATCTTCAGTAGTAAATTACAAAGACAAATTTACTGTAACTGCGATAAAATCTGCCTTCCGCTGTGATGGCGATTTTAAAAACATGAGCAAACGCGCTCTGCTTATAGCTATTTTAAAATTTTTAATTTATCCCTTGTAGATACGGATTATTCCGCAAAACAAGCGTTTAAATATATATATATATATATATATATATATATATATATATATATTATTTGTTCACCAAATACAAGACTCGTAAGCCACACATGATAGAGGGTTACTGATCGAGTTTGTTGGGCGTAAAAGGAGAAGGTAAGAAATTAAGTTTAATACGCTGTATAGGAAAGATATCTGTTAACCCAATACATAGAGAGTTTAAGAGTGTAGTGATCTGGAAAGCATGCTCTCGGGAGTCTGTTCCACAAGTCAGTGCTTCTTGTGAAGAGCCGTTTGGATGGAACTTCCTTGTCACTAATGGAAAACGCAGAGAATGGTGATAATTCGTTCCAATGCATATGGCATGGTAGGTCTTAGGGTCAGGGCTGGTGTCACTAAGGAATGTAGCTTATCAGAACGTTTGACATGGAAACGTTCGTCTGTGTGTTATAAGTAGTAGAGTGGAAAATAATTCATCGACTACAAGGCGGCGATGAAGCTTCTGAACAGTATCAATCCGGACAGTGAGGACTGGGCAACCCCAGCACAGATATGTCAGAAGCACACCAAATTTGGGAAAGACCCATCTATAATTGGGAATAAATCAAATGCTGATATCGAATCAATTTTGCTTACTGTGAACTTTTGGTACTCTATAAAAATCTAGTTATTAAAAATTCTTTTTGAGATTGATGACGATTAACAATAATTTGCGTCGGCAACCCCAAGTTACCTTGTTTTTACTTACTCGATGAATAATTTATAAGCTACGTTTATTTGAACGGATCTATGTATGTCCAAAGTAACTGGGGAAAAAAAGCTTAAATAAAGCGAGGAAAGGAAAGAACAGAAATAAATAAAAGAGACATTACACAAGACCAATAATATATGGGCAATATCGAATCGGAAATCTTGTAGCGATCACGTTGAAACGAGAACGGAACGCAAATCTCGTGGGTAAACCGCTTATTGATTTGTGAGTATGATCAGCGAATTGAATTTGGCTTGGCTGGATTAAACTATCCTATGGGATTTAATCACAACTTTCAAATCGTGATCTACCAGGCCAATTATATATATATATATATATATATATATATATATATATATATATATATATGTACGTATGTATGTATATATGTATATATCTGTGTGTGTGTGTATCTATGATATAAACCAATATACTCAAACACACATAAGATGAAATCCAAACATTGTGTGAATTTAGTTATAAAGAGTTACTTACGAATTACTTATATATTTAGAAGTAGTGTTTTCACACAGGCTCACTAAACATTTTGTTCATAAATTCCTTTCTGTTAATCGTTAAGCCATTCAGTTATGAGCTATGCGTGATATACGCTTAGGCGATCATGTATCTTTCGATATATGACTGACGAGGCAGATTTTTTCCCCGCAGTAAATTACCATTTCTTTCTACGGTAGACCAGTTGCCATCCAAAGTTATAGAATCCAGTCTGTCCTGCTATTTACCCATAGCTAGGGAGAGAAGAGAAGGATTCATACTTTTTCGAAGAGTATTAGCACGTAAGTGAATGTAATCGATTCGAATGGGATTTGAACTCAGCTCTCCTATTCTTCAATCCGAGCCGCTATCCATTACTCCACATCTCAACTTATCTTTTACCTGATAGGAAACCTCTGTATCAAAAATTAAAAATGAATGTGCAAATTTGTTTTATTTAGACATGCATAAATATATCCAGCATCAATGATTTGACCAATGTAGATTCTTGAATAAACCCTGAACATTATTGACTCTTGATTGCTTCTTTATTGTCTACTATAAAGTTGATTTCTTTTGTTTAGGCATTAAGTGATGGTTTTTGTTTGGGATGCATGCACAAGGCTAACTAAAAAACCATCCGCATTTTAGCCCTATCTCGTATATCCTATTTTCAAGTTCTGTTATAAAACAATCACTACAGTTTCTATCCATTTATTTTTCATTTGTTTTGCTATTTTTTTTAGTTTTCAATGGATATTGCTTTGACTTTTCTATTCTAACACTTTTGAACATTTTCATTGTTTACCCGTAAATATACAATTGATGACATTTCTCTTTTGTTTCTCCTTGTACAAAACAGACAAGTAATAATATCAACATTTTTATGCCAGATACCATATTGGGTTTCATTGTTCAGAGAGTTTCACGAAATATTCCATTGTTTGAATGACCAGCTCTCTTGTTGGAGCCACGTTTCCTTTCAATTTACCTTGTTAAAAGAACAGCGTCGTTTCGCCTGAAGATGGGACTGAAGCTCAAAAATGACAATTAACACGCAGTGTTCATTCCAATGTCTACAATCTATCTATCTATCTATCTATCTATCTATCTATCTATCTATCTATCTATCTATCCCAGTCTTCACATTATCTATCTATCTATCTATCTATCTATCTATCTATCTATCTATCTATCTGCTAGCTATTTTCTTCAGATTTGCAATCAAATATGAAAGCGAGAGACAGTTTTTCTAAATGCTCTCGAAAAACTCAGGTTTCCCTTAAATACTTAGAAATTATTTTGTGCATGTTTCGTATATGAAAATAATGTCAATCAATATGGGCGTCGAAATATCTTAACGAGAGATACGTTTTCCTTCAGAATTGAGCCTTACATTGCTGTAAACTTCTTTCTGACCAAGCGGTCGAAAATAAATAGGTAACTAAAATAACAACAGGCTTTTTTTTAAAAAAACGAATTTACCCCAAGTAAAGTAGTAAAGACACAAGGTCTTACTGGGTGTCGAAGAATTAGAAATTCGAAATTTTACTAAGAAGTAAGAAAAAAAGAAGTGTAATCAGGAAGACAGTAAATCACAATTGAAACTGGATTTTAACTTTTGAAGATCAAAGTTGCCTAGAATGTACGGTTACATATAACCAATTCAACTGTAAACTGGTGAGACCTTGTTCCTATTCTAGTGTTGTGCTTAAATTCATAAAGTGTAGGTACCATAACAAAGAGATCATTCGAACAATTACCATGAATATGTTTATATAAAATGAACAGGGAAGCTACATTACGACGATGGGAAAGTGACTGAAACCGAGACGCCAGGTTAGGAACAATAATATAGCTGATTTTTCTTTGGATTTTATCAAGAATCTCTAAATGTATAGTCGAAGCGCTGGACCTTATGTGGTAGCAATATTCTATGCATGAGCGAATGGTCGACTTATATGAGATTGATTCTGGAGATAAGCACGACAGAATGAACCAACTTTCTTAGCAGCTGACATAACAATGTGTTCAGTGTAGTCTTTTCAATTCATGTCAGCCGAGAATGTTAACCCGAGAATACGGAACGTGTCACTCTTCTGAAGGTTAGCATTAGCCATGCTGATGAAAGGCAGAATGGGTTCACTTAGATGATTTAACATGAAAACAAATTTAATATAATTATATATACATAAGTATCGATGCTATTCGTGATTTCTGTGCATAGATATTCATATGTGAGCATGAATGATTTTGTCCAAGTCATGAATAGACCTAGTATCAATGCATGCATGCATCTATTTATATATAAATAAATGTAAGTTTGGACAAGATATCTACTTCGAACACTGAGAATAATCGAAACGTGACCATTTGACAGAAAACATCGATCAATAACCCGCTGTATGGGAAAAACAGACAAATCGATTATCGTGCAGAAGTTAAGATTAAACAAATTGCGCTTTTCGTTTACATTCATATTCTCTAAATGAATGTATCACCTGTAGCATGACATGTTATAAATCGGGATCTATGAACACTAACAAAACACTGGAAATATTCTTTTTCAACCAATATATATGTATCTATATATTTTTAATCATTTCACCCCCATGCAAGGCAATAAAGCCACTAAGATGCGGGGGTAGTTACTGAGAATATAAGAAAAAGAATATTTTATTGACAGAGAACGATCAATGAACTGGAATTAAGAAAACAGAAGATTGACATTGAATTTACATTTATGAAAACTAAAGTTGACCGGAAAGTAAGAAGCCGGAAGAGAGAAGAAGAAGCTTTAGCTAGAACTTATGGCTACATCTAACCAATATCAACTGTAGAATGATGGGACCTTACCGCCAACCTAGTACTGCGCTTAAATTCATAAAGTCAAGGTACAAAAGAGCAAAGCTCATCTGAGAAATTACCATGAAAATATTTATAGAAAAGACACAAGAAATTGGTCTTGTCCCAGTGATGAATAAACCAAACATCAATGTATGAATGCCCTTACTTATATATAAATAAATGTAAATTTGGACGGGATATTAAAACGGTAAGACAGTCACTGAAGTCGAGATGCCAGGCCAGGGGCGATGACATTAAAGATTCCTTTTTGCATTTTTAAAAAAATCTCCAAATACGTAGCAGAAGCACCAGACCAAATGTGACAGAAATATACTAATTATGGGCGAATGGTAGAATTGGTAAGATATATTCTGTCACAAAAGACTGTCTAGAATGACACAGTAACTAACAAAGGCTCTGTAAATTTTCTTTTTCTGCTTGATTTCCACGGTTCTGAAATTGCTTGAGGCCTTTGCATATTGAATGTGTCAAATATTGTGTCCATTACTTCCTCCTCTTCCTGAGGTAGACCGTTAGAATCCTCTAATAGCCTCTTTGTAATCTGATTTAAGTGCCTTTTATGCGAGAACTTTGTACCCTGAATTATGTAAATCACGTTCCTGATTCATTTCTCTATTGTACCTGGCTCCCAATAGGATGTGTTGTTTTTGAACATTTTAAAAAAACTTTCTCCCCTGGGCTAAATTTTCTTTTTGGTACAAACGACATTGGTGATTGCTTTGTTTGTTTTGGCAGTAATTTCTTGAATACCAATCTAATTTTTCGGGCGAACATTACTTCCGCCGGCGATAATGCCGATGGCGTAGTACTGTTCGGTGTAATTCTATACACTTGCAAGAATTGTTGTAAAGCCTTTTCTGTTGGTACGTCATAAGCTTTCTTTAGTGCTCTTTTTAATGTATCTACAAACCTCTCCGCTTGCCCGTTTGACCTTGGGTGATATGGCGGAGATTTGATGTTTTTCACCTGAAAAGTTTTACAAAATTCTTGAAAATCCGCAGATGTAAATTGTGTCCCATTATCGGTGACTAAACAATCAATGAGCAAACAGCTCGTGAAGGCAATTTATTGTCGTCTCAGAAGTAGGTTTTCTACAACGAAATACTTCTGGCCATTTGCTGTAACTGTCTACTACAATCAAGTAGTAGAAACCCTCTAATGGACCTGCGAAATCTACATGGATTCTCAACCACGGTCGATCTGTCTTAGGCCATGGCTTATGAGTGATCGGAGGAGCCTTGGCTGCTAAGGAACAGCCCATGCATTTGTCCACCATATGTATAATATCTTGATCCATGTTTGGCCAGTACACGTAACTTCGCATTAAGGATTTCATCCTGTTCTTTCCTGGGTGGCCCATGTGAAAATCCTTGAGGATTCGCCTTTGTAGCGTTTTCCGGGTTACTACTCTTTCATTATATAGCAGAACATTATCACATAACGAAAAACTGTCTGATATATGCTTATCTTTTCCTGCAATTTTTGTTTTCGTTTCCTTTATAAATTCGTCATTCACTGCTTCGTTTCTTATTTCCTGTAATGTGACGGGGAGGTTACTAATATCTTCCTCATACCGTAGAGCTGCAATTACGGAATCTTCTAATGGCTCCGTTTTCTTTGGTATTAGTCTCGAAAGACCGTCTGTATGACCGATTTTGTTTGATGGAAGATACTCCAATTTGAAATTATAATTTAATAAAATCGTCCCCTATCTTAGTAATCTATTAGCAATGAAGACAGGTAGATCTTTCTTTGATACAAATATTGTTAGTAATGGCTTGTGGTCCGTCTGCAAGGTGAAAAATCTACCGTAAATATATATGTGGAATCTTTTAATCGCAAAAATAATCCCCAGCGCTTCTTTTTCGATTTGGCAGGCATTTGTTCGGCTGGTACACGCATGCGCGATGTGTACCAGTGTTCCATCCGGCATTTTATGAAGTTTTCACTCGTCACTTTTCCAATTTTGGATCAAATGCGCTAAAAATAAATCTGCGTTAGAGTCTTAATGATTTTGTCAAAGGCTTCTGACATTCATATGACCATTCTTTTCTCCTTCTTCAACAGATCGTTTAGTAATTTTTGCATACCGATTTTTACTAAACTCAAGAAACATTGTAATTCGGCTAAATTTTTGAGCTGACATTTTTTTTTTATTGCCGTGGCTCTTTCCTTGGTCTACTTCCTTCTTCGTAATAATGAGATATTTTATCTTCTTCATAAAGAAGTCACATTTATTTTCCTTTACCTTAAAACCGTAATTTTGTATCTGCCTGAAAAACTCTTGAATGTGTTCCCAGTGTTGTTCAATTTCATCAGGATGTCATAAGGTATGCGATCGTGAAATCCAGTCCGCCTAGCATAGCGTCCATTATTTGCGTTTTTTTCATATAATCCTTTATGTCTGTTTATGCACAACAACTCGAGCTTTCCTCATCTACTGGTACATGATTCGCTCGTATTTTTGAGAAAAATTTTCCTCCGTTCAACTTTGTGAAAACTTCCTCTGACTTTAGTGATAACTTTTTTTCAATCCTGTAAACAGCGTAGTAAAACCGTAGGTGCGGCCCATTGACTATATTCCACCTTTGTTAATATACCGGTTTTCACGAGTCTATCCAACTCCTCGTCTATCTTTTCTAATGATGCGAAAGGTACATTTCTTTTCTTCTTGAAAATGGGTTGTACATTTTCTTTTAGTTCGATTTTGGCCGTCCTTTTTTTACACCTCCCGAGGCCGGCTGAAAATACGTCGGGGAAACTCTCCTTTAATTTCTCTGCCTTGGTCGATAACCTTTCCACATTTTGGCAGAATGTATTTATCGGTAAATCCCAGAGGTCAAATTTCTTCATCCAGTCAGTTCCAAATAAATTTTCCGTATTTTTTAGAACATACATCTTTAATTTCTTGGTCATCCTGTTGAACGTCACATTTGTGATAATGCCACCACTCAAATTTGATTTTTCTTTCTGTTACCGACCTGGCTATTTTATCTGTTCTCAATATGGTTGGTTTGTTTAATTTCTTCCACTTCTGTAAGTTAATAATGCTTAAATCTGATCCGGAATCTAATTGTAATCTGATTTTTTTGTTTAACATTTCTACGTATTTTCGTTTATTTATCCTGTCCGCTTGGTCAGTTCTAGTAGCTCTTACTCGGCTTTGGTTTTCTTTCTTCGTTCTACAGTGAGAACTTTTATGTCCCACGTTATTGCACGACAGACAAGTCTTATAGCGATATGAACGATATTTGTACCAATTTAATGTCCCATAGCGATAGCATGGACTGGGTGGTGGTTTCTTCTGCGGTTTCATTTGACTTTTTGTAGTAAAATAATTGGTTTGGCTTGTTTATGAGAAGGGAGAAAAACGTGTTTGTCGTTGTACTTTTCGTATGTGAGCGATGCCAGTCTCTTCGATATCTTTCAAGTCCTTTTTTACGCTTATACATCTCTGACAATCCTCAACCAATTTTTGTAGCGTCAATTTTTGTTCACTCTCAAGTCTTGTTAGAATTCTCCGTCTGATATCCGCATCTTTAGTCGAAACCAGGCCTTAGACGAATATCAAACCTTTAAAATTTTCAGGGCTGAGTTCAGATAACTTAAAGTCATCGCAGTATTTGTTTACTACGGAAGCGAATGTTATATATTCTTCGCTATCCTTTTTTGTTAAATTCAAACATTTCCACCTTTTGTGGAATAGTGAAGTGGTCGAACTAAATAATTCCGTTAAAAGTTTCACGGCTTCCCTGAAAGTCAACTCATTCGTTTTCCTCGGTAGGATGTAGTCTACGAATTTAGTGTATTTGCTTCACCCTAGTTTCCTCAGTAGTAGATGTACTTTTTTCGCGTCTGACCAATTCGTGCAATCAAACTCATATGAATCTTCATATCTTCTGAAGTAAGCCGCGAAGGTTTTGTCTTCGTCCGGTGCATAAATGAAGTCTTTGAGCTCCATATAGCATTTTGCGAGAATACCGCTTCATTTTCAGAATTTTGTCCTTTATTTGTTACTGCCCGTAGTAGTAATTCTTGTAGTTCGGGTTGCTTTTCTTCGTTTTTCTGTTGAATTTCTAATTGTTTTTCTTCGAGCCTAGTCTGTCTTCCCTCATTTTTTTGCTGCTCGAATTTCATTTTCATTACTTCCAATATGGTTGCCTTAAAGTGTTCCATGTTTACACCGTATTTTAATAATAACAAAGGCTATCTGTTGTCACGAGAAGAGGAGGAAAAACCCACTTTTTACCCTTACTTTTTCTTTTTGCATTGTACTTTGTAGCTAGAGTTGTGTACTTGTGTAACGATTTTTTCTTTTTTCTCAGTGTAGACTTCAGGTCTTTGTCGTCTGTTGTTCTGGAACCTTGTTACGAAAAAATTTTCCTGTGTAGTATTCGATTATATTCTGGCTGACAGGTGAAATCCGTGTCTTCGTTACTATTGTTGTGGTTGGTGTCCAAAAAGTATTTTTTATCTTTTATAAGAACTTGTAGAACTTTTTTTTCTCAATATCTCCGTCGCCTCTGTTATGGACGACCGATAGCAAAAAGCTTTTTTTTTTTTTTTTTTTTTATAAATCCTCCGCGTAGAATTCGTTTCTTCAATATCCTCGTCGCCACTGTTATGGTCCAGGTTAGGAAAGTATATTACACGAAATAATAATACAAGATGTGGAAGGTGTTAGTATGACTGTCAGTCTGGTTTGGAGTGAACTACTATCGGCTCGACGATGAGGGCGGAGCCTTGTCTGGGTTCCTCTCTGCTCAGAGGCAGAGAGTTCGACCGTCAAGCCGAGAATATATATAGTGTTAGGAAGAGTCCATTCTGTAGTTATAAGTAAGGACCCATAACACAAATCAGTCTCCGATATTTAAAAAAAAATGTGTTGTTTGATTCTCATGGCAGAATTCATTTTTCTCCATATCGCATTCTCTTATAAAGCTTTACTAAAAGTCACACATGTTAAATTGATAAAGGTTTTCAGTCATATTATTCTGTCGGATTGCGAATCAAATTTTATCCCATTTCACACACACACAGACACACACACACGCATATAAATATATGTGTATATATTGACGTAACAGGAAAGAATAGTTAGATTAATGATCCAAAGTTCTTTAGTATTTGTGATTTTATTTTTAAAAAAACAGTGCTCGATACAGAAGTAGAGCTTAAATTAAAATTATTTAAAAAAAAATATGATCCCATCACAACTCAGAAATTACTCTTTCGAAACTTGACTCAAGTCCCAAAGTTTAATTTCAATATTAACTTGAGTTAAGTTTAGAAACAATGATTACTGTGTCGCGATGGAATCATATTTTTAAAAAAATAATATATATATATATATATATATATATATATATATATATATATATATATTAGGAAAACTTATGACAAAATGGAAAATAAGCGTTTCGT
>CAHIKZ030000838.1:402500-487500 GCA_903632075.3 Acanthosepion pharaonis | reverse complement strand
GAGAAAAAGAAAAATGAAATAGTCATGAGTAGAAAGATACAGACAGGCACAGAGAGAAACAGGCAAACAAAAAAGTTAAACTAGATAAAAAAACACGTGTACAATGGGAGGAAATTTGAAAAAAATAGAGATAAAGTATTAGACAGAGACGTACGAAAGAGTGGTATGATTAAGATAGAATAAGTGTGTGTGCGTGTGTGTGTGTGTGTGTGTTGAGAGAGAGAGAGAGATAGATAGAGATAGAGAGAGAGACAGACAGACAGATTGACCGACAGACAGACAGAAGGTGGGCGTGAGCGAGGAATGAGAAAAATGATAAAGAGAGTGAGAGTGTGTGTGTGTTTGTGTGTGTGAGAGAGAGAGATAAAGAAATAGATAAAAAGAGAATAGAATGTAAACAGCAAGAAGAGAAACTAAAAGAGGGAGACATAAGTTTGTTGAATATCGCCTGGCAAATATGTAGGCGGATGGTGGTGGGAGCTTTGAAGGAATCCGTCGGCAAATCGCCTTCATTCAGTGCCTTTGTATTTTAGATGCGACACAGTTAATTAATTAATTAATTGAAGAGCGTCATTTGGTAAATGAACATTGATTAAATCCTGCTAGGCTCGCCAAGAAGACATTAATCGTGCCAACGACTGCAGTGATGGCCGTTTTGGCATTGATGGCGGCGCAAAGGTGTTGATGAAGATGCTGGTAGCAGTAGTAATGATAGTTGTGTTGATCACTATCGACGTTATGGCGGTGATGATGATTACAGGGGTGGAGGCAGCGGTGAACGTAAAAAGTAGAGTTACTGATAGTAGGAGTAATAGTGTGTGCGATGATGATGATGATGATGATGAGGTGGAGGAGGCGGATGATGGTGATATTAAAAGTTTACTTCGTCATCGTTGTGAAAATGACGATCGAGGTGAAGGGTTATGGCCATCCAGGTTTGGGGCGATGGTAATATAAAAATTGGTTGTGATGATGATGATGATGATGATGATGATGATGATGATGAAGAAAATTCCAATCAAGGTGAGTATGGTAATAATATAAGGAGGTGCTGAAAAGTACAAATTTGCTAAAAAAATCTGATCAAATTTTCTTCGTCGGGCTGAGAACCTTTCAACATCCTATCGGATATATAATTGTGCTGGTGTGAGACAAAATTATGTATTATCTGCCTTGGATGGGGTCATATTTTGTAAGCTCTTTACTGGATATATATTTTCTCCGATTATATATATATATATATATATATATATATATATATATATATATATATATATATATATATATATATATCCGAATACAAGGTTAGTATAGATGTTACATAATAAATTGTAGATTAATTGATATCCTGATTTCATCTATAATCTAATATTCATTTTAAAGCATTAATAAATTGTATCTAGGGTCCGTTGTCTCGTTATTTGAATTATCATATACTTGGAATTTGATTGTCCTTTACATCTTACGTAAAAATATTCCCCTTAGTTGGGTAGGGGTTGGTTTTGAACTCTTTAAAAACTTCTTTATTTTACAATCAACAACATGACTTGACAAGACATCAGAAGTATTGAAACAAAATGGCTATTTTCCTAGTGATGTTATAAAAAATTATGTTATAATTTTAAAATAAATATATATATATATATATATATATATATATATATATATATATATATATATATATATATATATATATACTCCAATAGCTACATACCTCGCACCTCTCGTCTGTGGAACACCCTTCCCAATTACTGTTTCCCTGAGAGCTATAATCTTCAACTATATAAATGTAATGTCAATCGAAATCTCCAGTTACCTTGATCTACCCACTATCCCTCTCCTCATCCTTTCTTCTATCACTCCTATCTGCTCTCGCTCCAAATCTTCTGCAACCCCTGCATCCTAGTGGCTTCACGCCTTGCTCAGGGCGTAATGCTTATATATATATATATATATATATATATATATATATATATATATACGCATAAAGAGAGAGAGAGAGAGAGAGAGAGAGAGAGAGAGAGAGAGAGAATTTATATGAAAATTATTTTCACTTAACTGGGCAGTATTCGGAGTTAAGTGGTCACATATATATGTCTCTACTCTTCGGGGCTGAGTTGGACTATTCTACAGAACTTAAGTGAAAAAAACTTTTTCATATTACTTCTATTAACGCGCTATCCCTGTCTCCGATAGTAAGCACTCAAACTCAAATCCTGCTTGACTTAATTGCCTTTCTGTCAGCAAATCATTGAAAAGTCAGCAATTTTGGCTTCAAAAACCAGTCTCAAACTATCATTATATACAGGGTGCCCCAAAACTAAATGCACACTTTAACAGCTGATAGCTTAATTGATGTTTTTTTTTCTTTCCAGGTTAAACCAATTAGAATTAATGATTACAGAATAAACTAAGCGTTGAAGAAAGAAAATTCATTTTAAAATGCTACTGGAAGTGTAAAAATGCAGTTGAAGTGCAAAGGCAGTTTAGGGGGGAGTTTCAAACAGATCCACTAACGCGACTTAATATCATTCGAATTAGAGATAAGTTTGAAGCCAATGGAACTGTTCAGAATGTCCACGAGAAGCGTTCCAGAAGACCAAGAACTTCGAAAAGCCGCACAAAGCAAGAAATAAAACTGGAAACGTATCACCAAAGTCCAAGAAAATCTGAGCGGCAAGCGAGTCGTGAGGTAGGTATTTCAAAATCGTCTGTCCAACGCATTTTGAAACGCTGTCAAGGGAAAAGTTACATTCCAAGATTAGTTCATGCTTTTAATTACGATGATCCAGAGTGGAGTTACATCCTACCTTGATTTGATATTGCCAAACAGGTGGATTCGATGAACGGGTTTCGTGGAATAACCTCCATGTTCACCAGACCTCACACCATTAGGCTTTTTATGGGAATACTTAAAAGACAAAGTCTATGCTATGAAACATGCAATAGTCGCTTAATTGAATTTAAAAGTAATCACTATATTCAACGTTTTCACTTAGAATCAAACTTTTCCTTCTTTAACTTTATATTACATATTGAATAATATTTTTGTATATGCAAAAGTTTCCAGCGAAAATCAATCTTAAACTGTACATTGATTCTCTAGTTACTTAAAAAAAGAGCGCTGAGAACATTTGCATACACGCAATATATTAAAAAATATTCTAGCAGAGATTTTCTCTTTGAAGCTGAAGATAGCATGGATTTCATCTTTTATATGAAAAGTTTCTATGATATAAGCGGCGTGGTAGCACCTCTCAGAGTCCCAGCTGTGGGCGGATAGTTGGCCCCAAGCTGGGGTTGAAATACCATGAAAGTGCAGTGATCTGGTTTTAATGACAGAAATCCTTTTTTTTTTTGTAAAGGAAAAATTATTACCAGCAATATATTTTTGAAAAAAAAAATATTACTAGCAATAAAAATCTTGTCGGCATTAAATAACCCATTGAGGCTGATATGCCGTAAATCAAACCAAACCAGACCAGAATATAATATAAGCAGATAAATTTCCTGATTATAATAATGATGGAAAGAATATATTAATAAATGGACAAGGTCCGACAATTTATTTATTAAAGACATTTTTTATGTTTAACGTTGTTATTTATAGATACAAGTATTTAAGCAAATGCTCTGTTTATGATAAACAGTATTAAATAACATTTACCGGCCTGAATGTCCGAGAAATTTTCATAGAAAATATTAGTTCTTTGACAGGATTCGAACCTGCATCCTATACGGAACCGTCATTTACGCTGACGTGCCTTACCTCTGGGCTACAAAGAACCTTTTCGGTAGACAAGGTCGAATTTACTGCTTATAAACTTCAATCTTCCATGAATCTCGTACATTCATAACTGCTCTGGCGTATCAAATGTAAACAAATGACGTCATATATTAAGAAATGGACAAGGTCCGACAATTTATTTATTAAAGACATTTTTTATGTTTAACGTTGTTATTTATAGGATGCAGGTTCGAATCCTGTCAAAGAACGAATATTTTTTATGAAAATTTCTCGGACATTCAGGCCGGTAAATGTTATTTAATACTGTTTATCATAAACAGAGCATTTGCTTAAATACTTGTATCTATAAATAACAACGTTAAACATAAAAAATGTCTTTAATAAATAAAGAATATATTGCGTCAATCTACTGGAGAGTAATTAGTTCTCATAACACACTGCAAAACTCAGCATTAATCGGATTTGCACACTGTACCGGCTGATCCGGATTGTTTTGACCTCCACATTTACACCATGACATAGATTGTAGTCATAGTGTCGTAATATTTGGTGGCAATCATTGTGGAAGCAACAAACCTGGTAAAATTGTTAATTCACCCATCAATCCCACTATAGGGCAGTGAATGCTGGACAATTTTCTCACATATGAAGAGGAGACTTTAGGTAATGAGATATAGTTCTACAGAATGGTACTGATACCACAGACGTAGTATGTGAGGAACGAAGGATTTATGAGAAAAATAGGAAAGAAATGGCTCTTTTGCAGAAAGAGAAAGATTACATTTCTTTGACTCTTAGAGAAGAAAGAGGGCCTTGTAGAATCTTACACTCACAGATCATATTGAAAGTAAGTGGCAATAGAGGGAAACAGTGAATAACACATGTAATCAGCTGGTGCCAATGATTAACAGAACATGAACAGGGAGGGATTGTAAGGGTTTGATGATGCAAAGGATGGTAAGTCGTGGAGTGACATCATCGCACACGTCCTGAAAGTCCACAACACATAAAAAAGGAGAAAAGTTAAGAGATGGCGCCGGGAATGGTGGTTATGGTGGTGGTGTTAGTAGTTTTCGTGGTTATTGTGTTTCGATTTGGACTAACTGCTAGGTAATCTCTCGATCGATCGATCGATCTCATTATTTTAAAAATATGATCAAAGGTGGACATGAATTGAGTAAAGCTTCATGAAAAATTCAGGAAATGATTATTGGTTAATGTAACGTGTGCTGTCCCGTCAGAAATACCTAAAAATTCGAAATATATATAAAAAAAAAAAGATTTAATAAATTTAATACGTTTAACCAATGGCATTTGACCATAAAGTTTAATTAATGACATCAAGTTATTTATTACAATAAGAATTATGTTAATTAAAACTTTACGTTTCACTTTATTCTGCGGGTTTTCTTTTCTCCGCTCAAAAATAGCCACTGTTATAAATTTATTTTTTAAATGTAAATAAAGAAGCAGACATTGTTATTTTCGAAGTAATTCTTTGCTGGATAAAAAGTAAAACTAATCAAGTAAAAATGACAAAAAAACAAAAAAAAAAAAAACAAACAAAAAAACAACAACAAAAAAAACGTCGCATTTGAATGACGTCTTTGATTTATAAAATTTTCACGCGTAAATATTGCAATTTGGCATCCATCGGAAATAGAAACAAAAGCATTAATAATAACAACAATTGCAGTTATTTGTTTAATGAAATAATGTAGGTCAATATATCGATCTCTGTTCGATTTTTAATGCACTCGTTGTTTAAATAGAATATTTGTTTAATTTATTTGTCCTGACAGTTTTCTTTTTTCTTTCTTTTTTCATATTTTTTTCATTCTATTCTATTTTGTAACATCTTTCTCGTTCTTCTTATTCGTCTGTTTTAATTCTCGAGAATATTTTTTTCCTCTTTTTTTTCTTCCATTTTAATTCATGGAAATATTCATGTTCTTTCTTGATTTCAATTCACATGAATTTTTCTTCTTCTTCCATTTTAATTCTCAAGAATATTTTTCTTCTTCCATTTTAATTCTCAAAAATCTTTTTCTTCCTCTTCTTCCATTTTAATTCATGCAAATCTTTTTCTTCTTCCATTTTAATTCACAAGAATCTTTTTCTTCTTTTTACTTTTTAATTCTCAAGATTCTTTCTCTTATTCTTCATCTTCCATTTTAATTCTCAAGAATCTTTTTCTTATTCCATTTTAATTTACATGAATCTTTTTATCTTCTATTTTAATTCTCAAGAATCTTTTTCTTCTCCTTCTTCCATTTTAATTCTCAAGAATCTTTTTCTTCTTCTATGTCAATTCTCGAGAATCTTCATCTTTTTTACTTCAATTTTAATTCTCAAGAGTATTCTTCTTCTTTTAAAAAATGACTTCAAATATCTGATGAGTCGTAAATGCATAATTCCGTCTTTTATTAGCCTTATATCTACCCCGACGTCACAGTCTATCACTTCTTTTACTTTGTCTAGCTTCATAATATTTTAATATTAAATGTAAATATAGAGGACTAATGTTCTCACATACGACTGCTTTCTCATTGAGATTGCAGTGATTTTTATTATTCACTTTAATTCTTGTTCTCATCATTATTATAATACTTGACTGTGACAATCAGTATCCATTCATCTTATTCTTTGACAATACAAATGTTGAAGATTATAATTATTCCTCAATAAGAAATGACGTTTAATGCTGCTATTCTCATACAGCAAAATCGATATTAATTTATATTGAAGTACACATACTTCTTTTTCTAAGCAACTTTTAATCGGTAAAATATACTAGGGAGCTGGAAGAGAACTTCTGTGGTATCTGCAGTAGATGTCAGTAGTTCAAATTTATTTAAGTGTAGTGACTAAGGATTTGCTACTGTTCAACACACTCTTGTATTCCCTAAAATTAAACTTGTTAGAACCTATACGGTGTCTAATTCTCTCAGTAAATAGTGGCTTTGCTTCTTTGAGGACACGCTTGCATTTATTACAAGCAGTGACAAAGATCAGTTAGTTATGTTCCATGCGTGATACATGCTTAGTATTAGTGTAATTGACGAGGTAGTGTGACATGGCAGATTTTTTCCCGCAGTAGTTTGCTATTTCTTTCTGCGGTAGACCTGTTGCCATTCAAGGCTATAGAACCCGGTCTGTCCTGTTATTTACCCATAGCTGCTGGGAGAAGAAGATGATTCATACCTTTCCCAAGGGTATTAGCACGTAAGTGAATGTAACGGCTAAAAAATTCGACTGGAATTCGAACTTTGATCTCAGATTCCTCTATCCGAGCTGCTATCCATTACTCCTCCGTGCCTCAGTGACAAAGATACGCCTGTTATAATCAGACCTCTCGCTCTGGTATAAGATGGAGGGAAGTGATTCCTGAGCAGGTAGGTGCGAAATAGAAAGAAGATCATGGTTTCAATTGGTAATTCCGAGATGGAACGAAAGCTTGAATGCCTGCTTTCACATTGGAAGATTCCTTGGAAGCACATTTCTGAACAGGATGATTAAAAATATCCTTCGAGGGAACACCGCGAAGAATTCACGAAACAAGTCCCAATCAATGTGTTGATAACAGAAAGAAATCCTGTTAAAGGGAGATTCGTGACTGGTGAGAGAGCGGGAAGAGATATATCTATAGATATCACCGCGTGATCGGAGTTACCAAGAGGACAGAGTTGCAGCGCACGGCCAGGCTTCGTGGTGGATGTAAGGAAGATGTCAAGCATATATATATATATATATATATATATATATATATATATAGATAATATTAGTGGTAAATATACATACATTTGCAAAATATATAAATACCCATACATGTATATTTTTTGAATAAATTTTCTCAATTACACAGCAGCCCTTTCAGTAAATGTCGTTCAAGTTTACTTTCCTTCGCCCCATCTCTCTCTCCCACCTCGTCTTTCCCTCCCTCTTGTTCTGATCTTCAACATTAGATCGTCTATGGTGTGTGTATGTCACCACAAAATGTATCTTTATGCATTAGACATCCGACAACATTCATATTTCTCTTACTTAAGCCCCTTCCACTCACCTCTCCTAAAATTCTCTCTGTTAAAGTTTAATCTCCCTCCTTCTCTAGCATGTTACCCCTCATACTCACACCCTCTCTAAATTCTGTTTTTATTTCCGGAGTTGTTTTTTCTGTTTTCTTTTTGAATTTGTAGGTCTGATGAATTGGATCGTATTTACGATTCCAATGGAATAAATTATGACCATGGAATATTAGTGTTTAAGCCTTTTTTTATATATATATATATATATATATATATATATATATATATATATATATATATATATATATATATATATATATTGTTTCGTTGAATATGAGAGGCAAGACAAATTTGATGAATTTTTATTTAGCGTTTCTAATATTCTTAATTTTTTTCGATTAGTGGAGGAAAGTGTGTGTAAAAGTAAAAGTATCTATTGTCTCAAGTACTTTCCGAAGCTTCTTTTCAAGGTATTTTTGTTAGGTGTTGCTAATTTCTTTTCATGACTCTCTGTTTAAGATGTAGTTGTGTGATTCCTATATAGTTGTAGCGTTTATTCATAGCACGCGAAAGGAACAGGATAGTATTCAAGTTAGCGTCTTTCTATCTTAAAAAAAAAAACAAATTTTTAACACATTATTTCCGTTGCTAAATAAAGTGAGATTTATACTCAGTTTTTTTTCATACCAGATGTTTTATGTAGACTGACAGTACAAAAATACTGGAAAAAACTAAATAAAGCACCACAGACCGTATGGTACCTGTCGCACATTTGTCCCTCCTCCTGGGGCTGTGTATTAGCCAATTAAAAGAAAAGAAGTCTGTCCGGTCTTGTTCATTCTGTATATAAGAATTAAGCGTTTAAGTACGCTCATTCATTTTTTGGGAAACGCTATTGCAAATTGTGTGAAGTTATCTAACTTTTATCTGCATGAACAGATAATATGAAGTCGTTTTTCATAATAAAATAACGCTAGCATCTATCACTGATCCTCTTTTCTAATGGATTCTTGAAAGAAAGCAAGAAAGAAAGCGAGAAAAAAAGAAAGAAAGAAAAAAGGAAAGAAAAAGAACGAAAGAAAAAAATGGAAGACTATTAGCAAAACGAAAGCGTAGTAGCGACAAATACAAGAATATTCATCGACGTCATTGACTTTACAGCTCAATTGTTTACGAATCAAATAAGCTAACTCGAAGGAAAATAGACAGAGGAAAAGAAAGTCAAATTTATTAAAAATTATCCGAGAAAGTTAAAAAGAAGCACGATAAAAATGGCCTCATTAAACTCTATATACCGTTAGCAGCTTATTATACGAATGATAAAGAAATCGACAATGTGACACAGAATCGTGCGTGCACAAAGAAATGTGGAAACACAAAGATATGCACACTTGTTAGGCATTCTAAATGCGTTGTTATTAACAACCAAACGGGGGGAAACTGGATCAACATTTTTTCTGTGAAACTGTATCACTTTAAATGTTTACATAAACAAACAATATAGAATTCTCGATAATGACAGTTTTAAGTGAATTATCTTACAAATTAAAAACAAAAGTTGGTTTAACAAAACGAAAACATTGCTCGATAATTTGCGTTAAGATTCAAATTTCGAAGGTTCATAATTAAAGAGAATATAGTGAGAGAGAAAGAAATAAAACAATGTAATATTATTCGAATTTCAAGCACTTTCAATCATCCTTATTTTTTATTAGTATTTCTCTCATAAGATACATGCAATATTAGTCAATATTTGTCAATATTAATCAAAAGTAATAAGAAGATATAAGAATGTGTACGAAACAAAGAAAATGCCCCCAAAAATCGGAAAACGCTTGTGAGAGTAAGGAAGACATTTGCTGTTGCTAAAACCCATAATTGTCAGAATAACGGATATTTAAAATGGCGGAGGTAAAGATAGCGCTCAGAATAGACAATTTTTTTTTTATGAAGATACTGATAATTCATACCAGATTATTAAACAATATAAAATCCATGATGATAAAATGAGATAAATTATGATACACAACCATTTATAAACTGGATATTAATGACACAAATTGCGAGTAAAATCAAAGCGTATATACATTTCTACACATGTAGTTGATAGCGATTTACATAAAAAGTATATATATATATATATATATATATATATATATATATATATATATATATATTTAGATAATATATATATATATTTTAGATAATATATATATTTACATAATATATATTTACATAATATATATATATATTTATATATATATATATATATTTTACATAAAAAGTACACACACACACACACACACACACACACACATATATATATATTTTATTTATTTATTTATTTATTAAAGAAAAACAGACCACTTTAAGGTTCCATTATGATAATTCATTTCACCAGAGCACTTTTTAAATGATTAATCGTTTGGAAGTGTTATCTGATGATCCAGAGTCATTTAAAAGGGCTCTGGTGAAATAAATTATTATAATGGAACCTTAAAGTGGTCTGTTTTTCTTTAAAATATTAGCTCTGGATTTACATTGATCTGGATCTACATTTCATCCTCCTTACCGATTACCAAGTTTTTCATAACTTAATTATATATATATATATATATATATATATATATATATATATATATATATATATATATATATATATATATATTCATACTTGCAAAGATACAGATGTGTTTAAGTAGAATCATATTCCATAGGCATGTATGCACGTTTAGAAATGCAAATATTTTATTTTTGTTCGCATTGTTATATAATTAAATATATGACAATAAAATAAATTATACAAACATTAAAAACATCCGCCTGCTTTAGCTGAATGGGAATCCATGACAACTGGTACCAAAATATTGATTGCCGAACTTCAGTTTCACCAGGGTATTGATTATGTTGTATCTGTAAAGAGAGCAAGCCCGATTCAAAATGACCGAATGATGAAGTGGACAGAAAGAACTTTTAGTCGGACGATTTGTATATAAAAGAAAGAAAGAAGAAACGAAAAATACATGACAGTAAAATGTTAAAGAAAGAAAGCAATAAATAAATAAATAAATAAATAAATAAAGAAAGAAAGAAAGAAAGAAAGAAAGAAAGAAAAGAATAATTTCTAAAAGAAAGAAAATAATTAATTCAGAAATGAAGACAGAAGGAAAGAAAGAAAGAAAAATAAAGAAAGATGCCAGCAAGAGATGAGAAAAATTCTAAGAGAAGAAAGATTGCGCGAGATAGATTGCGTTAATAAATAAAAATGGCCGAATGACAATAAGTAGCACAATTTGTAAATAAAAGAAAGAACAAAAGTGAGAAAGAAAGAAGGGATAAGAATAATTATCAAGGTAAAGAAAGAAAGGAAATTATAATAATAAATTCAGTAATAAATAAAGTAAGAAAGAGAGATGAGAATAAATTTTAAACGAAAGAAAGAAAGACGAAGCTAACAAGAAATAGATAACATCAATAAAAGAAATGAAAGAGAAAGTTGAAAATGGAAGAATCCCTGTTCAAAATTACCGAAAGGAGAAG
Organism: Acanthosepion pharaonis; assembly: GCA_903632075.3. Taxonomy (NCBI): domain Eukaryota; kingdom Metazoa; phylum Mollusca; class Cephalopoda; order Sepiida; family Sepiidae; genus Acanthosepion; species Acanthosepion pharaonis. Next base: position 476,187 of record CAHIKZ030000838.1, on the reverse strand, counting down.
TGGACATAGAGGATTGATCTTGAGACAATTTAAAGAAAGAAAGAACGAAAGAAAGAATCAACTAATGAATGAGAATAAATTCTAAGAGAAGAAAAATGATGGAGCTAGTGAGATATAAATTACATTAATAAAAGAGAAGAAAAACGTTTGAAATGGAGGAATCTCTGTTAAAAATGGCCGAAAATAGAAATGGACAGAAAAAGCTATACACCAGATAATTTGAACAAGGAAGTAAAAAAGGAAGAAAGAAATAAGAAAGAAAGAAAGAAAGAAAGAAAGAAAGAAAGAAAGAAAGAAAGAAAGAAAGAAGGAAGGAAGAAATCAAGCAAGGTATAAAAATAAATTCGATGGGAAAAAAGAAAGACATGGCTATTTAGAGAGAGGTTACATTAATAAATAAAAATGAAAGAGAATATTGGAGAAAAGAGAAGAGCGAGAAAGAAATACAGAAAGAAAAGAAGGATGAAAATATTAACCAAAATCAGAATTTATTCAAAATGTATAAGAAGTAAAGAAAACCAAATAAATAATGGAAGAAATAGAAAAAAAAAATGAAAATAAAAGTCCATACATTGAATATTGTTACCATATTTGGTCTGGAGCCCCTATTATATATCTCAAGATTCTTAACAAAATTCAAAGAAAGTTCTGTAATGTAATCGATTCTGACTTGGCATCTCGACTTCTGTCACTTTCTCACCGACATGGCGTGGCTTCCCTCTGTCTTTTTTGCAGAACTTTCATGGCAGTTGTTTTGCTGAGCTTTCCTTCTTGGTGCCGCGACTGAATGAATTTAAGCGTGATACTAGATTGGCAATTAGGTCTCACCATTTTTCTGTTGAACTAGCTTGATGGAACCATACGTTCTATTCTAATAGTTTCTTTTTTCTCACATTTCTTCTGTGGAAATCCATTCCGATTTCTTACTTCCCAGACACCTACAGTCTTAAAAACTTGAAATGCAACGTCAATCGCCACATTCTGTCTTTATGAAACTTGTTCTTTTATTGTCCCTTCTCCTCACTTCTTCTCATTGAAGTCTTTTCACTCTCTTTCACTTCAAGTAACCCATTGTGTTCTAGTTGGAATTTCACCTTGTTTGGGGTTAAATGATTTAAAAAAAATAGAATAAATTGAACAAATAAAATTAGAAAGTTTGAAGCAATCCATGAAAAAAAATGATATTGGTTATCCGTAGGATCCGTAAGAATTGTCGACTAAAAAGTGGATTTTTAAAATAACAGACAAAGGAGTGTAACTGAGAAGAGTAAGTAAAAATAAATATACCAATAAATAACAACTTGTAAGCTATTGATGCTTTAACCCCGTAACTGACTCGGACATATTGGCATCCTGTCGTTGACGCTTCAATAATGCTAATGTCACTGCTACGAATGAAGCAACTGGCAGTCCAATAGGAAATTTGTGTTCCTTTTTTTTTCAGTGAAACCTTTCAAAAAGGATGGGGAAAAAAGAAATAAGAGGAGGAAAAAGAAGATAGAAGGAAGAAGACGTGATTTTAATGACTGAAGTGTGCAAATGGAGTGTTGGAAAAATATTGAAATATCGGTTGTTGAACAGGAAGAGAATGAATAAAAGAAAGAAAAGTGGCACTGCAGAAAGTAGAAATGAAATAAGAAATGAAAAGAATAAAAAGAAGACATTTAGACATTGAGACTAGATGAAAATGATGACAAAAAGAAAGATCAATAACACTAGGCAAAAGTGAAAGAAAAAGAGAGAGAGAGAAACGGGAGAGGGGAAGAAAAAAAGGAAAGGAAATATGTTAAAATAAAGGAAAAATATCTGAGGTAAGAAAAATATGTGAAAAAAATCGTTGACGAGGAGCTGAATAGGAAGAAGAATAAAAGATACTCTATATTTTCTGAAATAGAAGAAGAAGAAGAAGAAGAAGAAGAGAAGAAGAAGAAGAAGAAGAAGAAGTTAATATGATAATGATGGACAACAAGAAGAATGAGACGGCGCAATGTAAGAAAAAGAAAAAAGAAGAAAGAAGAGAAGCTAGCTCGCGAGGAGAATAGAGTGTAAAAGAAGAGGGTGGGAGGTGAATAAAAGAAGAATAAAAATAAGATGGTTAAAGACAAGAAGAAGAAGGCTCGATGAAGAAGAAAAACGAACGAAGAAAAGATACTGGAACGTGAGTAGATTATGAAAAATATTAGTAGTAGTAATAGAAAATAATAATATGATGATGATAATAAGGAGCAGGAAGAGAAGGGGTGGTTGATCAAAATGAGAAGAAGAAAAAAAAAAGAAGAGGAAGATGAAGGATAAATTTCGTAGAAAGAAAAACGGAAGAAGAAAAAGAAGATTATAGAAGGTAAATAAATGAAGAAACGTATAATAATAATAATAATAATAATAATAATAATAATAATGAAACGCCAAAGAAAGAGAAAACATTTTTTATGAATTATAGAAGAAGAAGAAGAAGAAAATGTTTTAAATTGAAAAAAGTAGGTAAAAGCAAAAGAAGGGCCGTAGAAAACGAAGAAAAAAAACAATAAAGGGCAGAGCATTAGGGTGTAAGAAAAATGGAAATAGAAAAAGAGAAAGAAAGTGAATAGGAAAATAATAAAAAAAAAGAAAGGTAAGAACATAAAAGAAATAAAGTTATAAAAGGAAAACCATTTTTCTATCGCCAATCGTCAATTAGTTGCTCTGTCTGTCCATGAGGCCGTTAATACATTCCTGGTCTATTTAAGCACTGTAGGACCAGGCGAAAGCCCTTTCCGTAATTCAAGTGTCCCACCACTTAGCACTTTAGAAATAGCTCCAAGAAATAGTCTCTTCTCCTGGAGAAAAAAAAAAGGGAAAATCACAGAGAAGAACAGGAAGAAGAATATGAACAGAGAAGAATATGAAGAAAACTAGAAACCCCACTAAGTGAAACAACTTAAACGAATCTCCATCCTAAGCAGCTTTTCCTTTGCATTCGTTTAAACGCCAAAACCTGTTCAACATTTGACATGCCCCCCACCCCCTAAAAAAAGGATAATATTCTATGCAAATGCAATTTATTGATGACCTGAATCTAATCTTTTGTAAAGATCTCCAACACTAATTTCGGGTCCATTCTAATTTTAAGTACGTGCCGAGGCATTCATATAGGTATTAACCAGCAGGCGAAAAGTCTGCTAAAAGATCGCCGTTTTTTGATGATTCCAGGATAAAGCAGATACTTAGACTATTATCTAATATATATATATATATATATATATATATATATATATATATATATATATATATATGTGTGGGGAGATCGATGTCAAAAAGTAGTAAGCAGAGATGTTGAATAATGAGCCTCTGTAGGAAAGGTAAAAAAGATGCTATAGCTTATTAAGGTTCAAGCAAAAGTGAATAAAAGACAACGTTTGAGTGACAGCCGAGGGCGCGAACCACATTTACGTCTTCCTTCCTTTTCTCTCTCTAAAAATAAAAATAAATTTTTACAGTCAGCATGATAGCCTTCACAATGGAATGGCGAAATAAGTTGATGGCTGAGATATTTCGGTAGGCATCGATATAAAAAAAGAAAGAGAAAAAGAAATAAAACTGCCGTATTAGAAAATACTTGCACACATTCATTAGCACATATGAAGGGTGTATACATAATACTGTTATGTCACTACAATAGTAATAGTAACATTAGCCGTTTCCTTATAAGGAAACATTCTGCATTTATTTGCCGAGCAGCCAGTGCCACTGTTGGTTGAAATTTAAATCTTTTTCTTAAAGAAACTGCTCAGGAGAATAGGTTTCTTTTCCTTGCTTTCCTGCTTTCTCAAATTCTTGTTTGAAGTAGTTTGAACGTCATCATCATCATCTTGATTATGTAATTGTTTTCTCTTTGATGTACATGTGATATTTCATTTTAGTTGTTGCCGCTGTTGAAAGTCCTCAAGTGATGTGGTTTCTTCTATTTGATACAGTTCTTTCTTGTGATTCTGTAGCACCAATCGATTAGGTTCGAAGATGGTCCTCACCAAAACCGACACGCTCAAAGTCATTTTTAATGAGTGATCTAAGAAGTATACAGCTAACAGTTTAGATATTTTTGAACGAGTTTGGCGCCATACATGGCATCCATATGAAAGAGTTTTGCTTAGTCTGTCACAGGGCATCAAACAGAGATTATTTAGCGTCAAATTTATAAGCGAGTACTATCTTAAAATTAGCATTTGATGACCTAGATTTGGGGACTTGAATGCCGACAACTGTTTCCATTAAGAAAAGAACAATTAATTCAGTTATCAGACAAAAGTAATTGTAGATTTTAAAGCAAAATCAGAGAGGAGAAATTTCAGATTTTTAAAGACAACAGCAAACAGGAGTAATTTCAGATTTTGAAGGAAAAAGCAGATGGGATTTGATGGCAAAATCGGTTCAATATAAAAGTTAGTTTCTATGATTTAATTTTGTGTGAAAAAAAAAAAAAATAAAAGTTGATCATTTCAATACATAGGATGACATATTTGTTCGATTCCTTAAGCCGTGAAGCACATAATTAACCATCAAATGTTAATTATGTACGCGAAAACCCTTTTCAACATTTAAACCTCGTTAGTGAATTCCATTTCATTTGACAGAAAACTGAGGTTGCGATCCTTAATCTCGCTCAAATTTTGAATATTTCGTGAATATTTAGTAAGCTTAGCTTTGTGCTGTATAAAGCTAAATGGCATGAATAAACAGAAAGGAAGATTTATTGTACTAATATACCAAATCAGGAAACCGTGAATAACCAGCATTCAGAATCCTTATTTCTGTTGCGATGGAGAGCTTGAAAACGTAGAAATGATGAAAAGATTTCAGTTATCTCAGGCGTAAATATTTACAAAGTTTACTGTATCTATATACAGCAGTCGGGCAACCAATAAGGATGGAACTCTTTAGCATTGTCTTTAAAAATAGCATGTTTGCCACCGTTTAAAAGTTACAAAGAATTGTATTACGTTGGAACAAAATTCCAGAGCTTTTTTAAATATCTGTCGTTTGAAATCGTGATTTCGTTTCACACGTGATTTTGAATTTACAACATGTATCAAAAGTTCAAGTATATCTCAGAGCTTCTTTCTATATGATTCGTGTGTGAATTGTGTAGATTTTATTAAGAATAAAACAGAGTTTTTTTTTCTTTTATTCCATAGACTTGACTTAGAAGATGACTACAAGCAATGTCTCGTGATACTTGAACTAATTCAAAAGTATCCCTGTCTTGTAAATGAAATATTAGAGAGATGATTATTTTAAATCCATTTATGTTACTTGTGTATAGAAATGAGATACATTGATGCGCTTTAATTTCCAGAAAGGTAAGAAAACAAAAAACGTTATGTGTCATTTATTGGCATGATGCCCAGAGTAATTTTTGTAAGTGGCTCCCTATGTTCAGATGTAAAAATTACCATCTTAAAGACCGAGATCGTTCCTGCAACCTTGCATTCGTTGATGATGACCAAATCGAAATCCTGATTAAAAAGAGTTCAGGTCACACGACACGGGACATCGCTGAGGTACTCTTCTTATCTCATATAAAGTTGTAAGTTATTTGAAGGCACCTGGATGCGTGAATCGCTACGACCTGACGATTTAATGGTTAAAACCTTTAATAGACCAAATTTCCATATGAGATTCAAACAGCAAAAACGACTCACTTTTGATAAGAACGGTCACGGGCAATGAACACTGGGTTGTTTACAACAATGTGAAACGAAAAGTTCACGAGGAAAGCGAAGTTGGTTACCATTAATTGAAAAGCCAATCTGCATTTTAAGAAAATCATGTTGTCTTTCTAGTAACGGGAAGACATTGTGTATCAGGAATTCCGTCCGTATCCAAGTAGGCATCTATGCGGACGACACTACTATTTACTCCTGCCTCAAAAACAAATCTAGTGGCGCCGACAAAACTAACCTGGCCATTTTTCTCGAAAATGACATCCAATCGGTTGTGGACTGGGGTAGGAATTGGCTGGTTAACTTTAATGCCTCAAAAACAAAACTGCTCTCTATTACTCACCAGAGAGAACCATCCCTGCCTCCCATTAGAATGTCTAACGCGAGAGCACCTCTTTGCGACTGCTCGGTCTCACATTGTCTGCTGACCTGAGATGGAACGAATGCATTGAGTCAATAGCCTCGTCCACCGCAAGGAAAGTTGGCTCCCTGTGCCGCGCCAGGAATTTTTTCTCGCCAGAGTCAATCCTTCAAATTTACAAATCAACCATTCACCCTTGCATAGAGTATTGCTGCCATATATGATCTGGAGCCCCTTCTGTTTGTCTCAAGGTCCTTGATAAAATCCAAAGATGGATCTGCAATGTAACTGGCCCTGATCTGGTATATCGTCTGCAGTCGCTCTCTCACAGACGTGCCGTTGTCTCCCTCTGTCTTTTTTACAAATACTTTCACGGTAAATGCTCCGACGATTTTCTTTCGCTGGTTCCCAGACTTCATGAATTTAAGCATTGAACTAAGCTGGCATCTCGCTCTCACTCTTTCACTGTTGAAACTGTTAAAAGTAGCCGTCTCTTCTACTCCATTAGTTTCATTCTCTCACTTCTTTTCTGGAGAACTCCCTCCCCATTTCTTGTTTCCCTGATAGCCACAATCACCAACTATTCAAATGTAATGTCAATTGACGTCTCCAGACCCTAACCTTCTCTTCATCCTTTCCTCTATCACTCCTCTATGCTCTGGCTCCAACTCTCTGTACCCCTTTCGTGCTAGTGGCTTCCCGCCTTGCTTGGGGTGGAATGTTTAATAAAATATTCAAACGTTAAATTCAAACAAGTACTGTTCCTAGTTGGGCCGACTAAAAACAGAAATCGATATCTCTATATACAGCTTCGGTCGGATGTCATAAAGCACTTGTGTACTCAGCAAACTTTGCATCTTGGATTACCACTTAGATCTATGAGACAGTTGTCTTAACGGGAAGCACTTCACTTCTCTGGAGACATGTAAAAACCTCTTAGACCAGTTTATAACTCAGTAAGATATCAAATTCTGGGAGGATAGAATCCTGATACTGCCACAAAGATGACGAAAGTTAGTGCATAGTGTGTGGTCGAATAAATATATATACAAATATCCAAATATTGTCTGTGAATTTCACTAAAAAATGCTTGTAACTTTTTCCGACTTTCTCCCTCCACACAACACACACACACACACACACACACACACACACACACACACACACACACATATATATATATATATATATATATATATATATATAATGAAATGGGATAACTCCAACAATTATTCTAATATATTTATTGTTTATACGTTATTTTTATAGATACAAATATTTAAGTAAATCCTCTGTTTATAATAAACAGTATTAACAACAACTGAATGTCCGAGAAATTTCATAGAATATTTCATAGAATTCCGACAGCAATCGAAACTGTATCCTACACGGAAACGTCATATAGCCTGACGTGCTATACCATTTAGCTACAGAGCAAGCGTCTGTTAGCATTGTCGAATTACTGCTTTTAAACTACAAATTTCCCATGATTTCTTCGAACGCTCATATCTGCTCGAAGATATATTATTATGAACAAAGCATTACTTAAATATTTGTATCTCTAAAAATAACGTATAAACACTATATATATATATATATATATATATATATATATATATATATATATATATATATATATATAGTTACCAAAGATTGGGTTTCGCGATAAAGATCGACTAGTGAATTTCTGGAGGATAACACCATTAAGGCAAGCGTAATATTATTCTTTTGTCAGCTATACTTGAATTCGGGAAGATAATTTTTTGATCTTTATATATATATATATATATATATATATATATATATATATATATATATGTGTAGAGAGAGAGATAGAGAGAGAGAAGATAGATAGATAGATAGATAGATAGATAGATAGATAGATAGATAGATAGATGCAGACAATATGACTAAAATTTGTATGTTATATTGACAACCTCACCTGTAGAGTAGATAAATTGTTGTAATTGTTCAGTCCACTCTTCAGGACTGTTGCTATTCTCATTTTTCAATAACTTTATACTAGGTTTGATAACTTATGCGCTGGTTTCGATGCTATTATTATTGGTGTTATGTCGATTTTGTTTCATTTTTTCTCTATGTGTGTGTGTGTGTGTGTGTGTGTATACTTATGCATGTGTGCGTGTGTGTATGTGTCTATATGCATGTCAAAAAGAGCGGTATGTGTAAAATATTTTTCGCTATGATTGTTATGTGCTTGTTTCATTAATCGGACTTTGTGAAATTTTATGTTATTATTTTGGTGATGCCCTTCCCCCCCGCCCCCGCCAAGATAACGATTAAATGGCTCAAGGCAAAAAGCCACACCCAAGAACAATCAATGCATACTTCTTAAATAATAATTCAAGATTTCAAGAGTGCAGTGTTAGTTTTCTTCGTTCAAATTCATCTTCTTGATTTTCTGGCAATCTTTTCGCAAACAGTAATCGGCAAACTTCCAATCAGACCGAATGAAAAATTCCCAGGAATTGTCCGCAGTTCTGCTTCGCCACCGTTTGAGACTTTCTCTTGGGGTTACCACCCTTTCCAAAACCTCTGCGGTCTAGTTAAAGTCATTATGCCATGCATTACTAATGTCGTGTCCAGAAGCAGTGTCTCGCCACCTGTTTGACCAGCCAGTCAGTCATTCCTTCGTATTGTAAGCGATATATCAAATTGATTAGCCAGTCCATTCTCGGTACATGGTGTGCGGCGTGTAGAGAAAACTCAACATTAACGAAATTTTATTTGATTGGGATTGCTTTCATTGCTAAGTGAAATACACATCACTGTATTCTAACATTTCAATTCCAAGACAGGAAAACTTTTGATTTAGTTTGAAATTAGTTTTATTTCTGGCTTTAGTATTGTTGAACATGGCTGCCAGCCGTATTCTAATTTAAGTTTGAAAGTCAGTGACATCTAGCGACACATCACGGAACGAAAGAAATAAAGAAATACTTCATGTATTCATAATAAAATCTATCCTTTAAAAAAGTAAAAACACAGCAACAGTACATAATTATGTAAAGTATTTTATATTTCAGCTAAAATTGCTTTTTAGAAAAAAAAAGACTTTTATTAGAGCATCATAAAATATATAGAATAGGCACTAGGAAAGATTTCACTTTTATATCCGGTCCGCTAGGTAGATAAGGCGTTGTTTTCATCTGTCTCTCTTGCCTTCAATCTGTCTTGTGAGTATCAAATTTTACAAGCCCTCTTTCCTCATTATGTGCCCTATAAACTTCAACTGGCTCTTTTTGATGTGGCTTGTATTTCCGGTTGCCTGGACTAAGGAGATGGCAAATTCTCGGACGGCATAAAACAACTTCTCATTTGTATAGGGGCATGTCGCTTATAGGGGGTATTGCCTGCAACGACCATATCGCAAATGTCAATCTGATAGTGTCGGCTATGTTTTTCTGCAGGACGTTGGCGATCAAGGCTCTCCACAATTTCCTGTTCTTTATAGCTCTTAATAAATTGTGTCTTTTTGTTATCTCTCTTAAACCCAGTTCCCCCATCCATTTACACAAGCTCTATGCGTTGTTTTCCTCTACTCCTCTTGTCTTCAATCAGTCTCGTGAGTATTACATTTTCCAAGCCCACTTTCCTCATTACGTGCCCGAGAAATTTCAAATGTCTCTTTATGATGTTATGTGTCCTTTTTATTTCCATTTTCTCTAAAACTTCGTCATTGCTTACATGTTTGGTCCATGGTATCCTCAGCATCCTTTTGTAGTACCACATTTCTGTTGCTTCATGTCTTTCCTTCATCTTTTCCAGTACTCATTGCCATACAGGAGGATAGATGTTACGTAACAGATTTGTACTTTTTTTCAATGTAGTATCGTTTTTATTTCCATTTTATCTAAAACTTAACCGTTGTTAAGCCGTTAATATTGCCAGTATCGGTGCGTAAATTGGTTCACTGCCCGATGAGTTTGTCTTCGTTGTAGTTGAGATGTCCGTACATGACCTCAAGCTGTCAAACATAGTCGCCAAATAATCTTCATGGCTGCCCAACTTCACGTTGAACCATGAAAGTTCCAGCGTTTCTCAGTATCAATCGTCCCTGCCAATGTACTGCAGGTGGCTATAAAGATTCAAATATTTAATAGAGAACTGAACACACTGAAGACATTGTTGCTATTCATAGCGATAAAGGAAAATGAATTGTTTTCGGAAATTAACGCTGTTTTAATAATCAAGAGATAAAGCTAAGAACTGCGATTTACAAAAGGACTGTAGATAAAAAAGAAAAGGATTGACTCTAGAAATATGAATAATTTTTCAAATATTGTTTTATATTTATATAAGGTGTATTTCGACAGAAAGAATTCTCTCGGGCATGTTTTGCTAAATAATATGGATACGGTCTGTCTTTCAGTTTTTTAAGTTAAATTTTTCAAATTTCGAATAAGTTTTGTTTTATAGGCAATTTTACGAAAATGCATATTATCTTTTATTTTATATTTTTTCCTTGGCACTTTCGAATATTGCTCCCTTCGTTTTCAAAGATTGTTTTGTATGTAGCTACGTAGCTTTTTTGTGAAATTAACATATAATAATAATAATAATAATAATATATATATATATATATATATATATATATATGTGTGTGTGTGTGTGTGTGTGTGTGTGTGTGTGTGTGTGTGTACAGGTAGTAATCCGTTAGTATAGAATCCAAGTGAATTCGATTAACACAATATGTAATATTAAATATCAAATATTAAAAATGATTCATACATAGAGCTCAATGTTTTTATAATAAACAGAGCAATATATTCCATACAATCGGAATTGAGATACCATTGTGCAAATGATTTTCACCTTGTAAAATTAAATTTACAGGATTTGTAAAGTTAACTTTACAGAATTTTTATCAGCCATTGACTGAAAAATCCTGTAAATTTAATTTTACAGGGTGAAAATGATCATTTACATAATGATATCTTAATTACGATTGTACGATATATATATATATATATATATATATATATATATATATATATATATATATATCTATTATTTGCATCTTTGTTATTTCGTCTAACAAGTATTTATTCGCAACATTTGAATGTTTGTTGGGTTACAAAAGTGAAATTAGAGCAATTAAAATTGTAAAATTTTAGGGATTATGTAGAAACATTCAGCGTTCATTCACCGAGTAATCACTGTTGCTGCCGGTTGTTATTTATAAAATCTTTCTATTAAGACAATTTTTCAGGAAAATAAATTTCCTTTAACTCTTATAGCTCTTTCCAGTGTTGATGGTGGTTTCCTTCCTTGCCATTTCTTGGAACTAATGTGGAACTTCAGCATCTTGATTATGTCCTTATTTTTTTTTTCGAGTTACATATGCTATTCATTTTAGTTCTTGCTTCTGTGGAAAGTCTTCAAATGCTATGGTTTCTGTTATTTGGTACAGTTCTTTGTTTATGATTCCGTAGCGCCAATGAAGAAAGTTTCTCTCTGAGACCTACACGATTCACTCGCTCGAAGCCATTTTAACCATTGATTTGGGAATGATTGTATACAGCCGACAGCTTAGATATTTATTTTGGAGCTATGCATGCCATCCATATGCAGGTCTCAGTCTGAGGAGATTACTTGAGAACATGGTGAAGGTAAACAGTTTGTGCATATACAACGTCCCCTGTAGATGAAACGATACTGGATAAAATCGTAACGGATTATAACCAATTTAAAAAAAAAATCTATATTTGTTGCTTCTTATTGTTACCGTTTTTTGGGTATATACTGTATATAACTAGTGAGCGAGTCAAAATGACTTATTTCCCTTTATAGTCTACCAATATAAGGTTGACCAATCAGAAGCCGCACAACACTGTATCCGTCGTGTATAAAGGTGGCCATCTTTGTTTTCCTACCAACCTGACCAGAGGCAACTTGTCCGGCGAACAGGACAGACGGAAGAACTACGCTCTGCTACCTTGCTGCGATATCCACTGCGAACCTGCACTACGCTTTCCTACTGTCTCCGAAATATTCACTGCCAACCTCTGGATTCTATACTCGAGGACGACCGTCATGAAAATGTCTAACACTTATAGCAATATTTCCGTAGCTTTCCCATTGTTGTTTATTTCGTTGTAGTCATTAGTGCTCTATGACAATAAATGCTGGATAATTTCCTCACAGATAAAGAATAGACTTGAGAATACATACTATTAGAGATATTATGTAAGAAACAATGAAATTTCAGGTTTACGAAAAATAGGAACTTCCTAACAATAAAAAAATACTACTGAGATTTTGGTGAAACATAAGGAGAAAAGAAGTCTTGGAGAATTTAACGTTCACATGGCACATTGAGTGCAAACAAAGCAAGGGAATGCAACAAAAGACCTGCTTGACAAGTTTGAGCAAAAATACTGGGAATGATCTGGAAAGAGAAAGATTTCCTAAAAGCAGTAAAAGCAGGAAGTATGAAGAGTCATAATCGTTGAACTCTTGAAGGGAGAAAGAGAATGTTAGGCTTACCATCTAGCGTTATTTTGGCATTACATAATTTTGACGTGTTTTGAGTGAGATAAAAAGCTCAAAATTCTTTGAAAAATCACTAAATACAATATACATCTGAGAAAGATCGGATTTCTTTCATTCATTCAAAGTCTGTTTACAAGAATGATTTGGTAATGTCTAATTTAGTAATGTTTTAATCTCTCTCTCTTTTCTCCTCCCTTTATTACCTGCTCTATCGCTGTCTTCATTCTTCCTTCATTTCTTATCTATTCTCTTGCTTTGATTTTTTCATTTCCTTTTGGGTATATGATCTGGCCCATTTCATTTAGATGTTTTAATCGGGTGGGGAGTGGATAGGTTCGCCTATCGTCTTTATAAATAGCAGTAGAGGGTTATCTCTTGTTTCCTGTTTAGGATTGGGTTTCCGGTTCCATTTAAAGTCTGCTTCAGCCCTATACACGTAATACTTGTCCTTTCCTACACTAATATTAGTTCGCATAGTAACCTTCTACCTTGGTTCTTGGGCCTTGTATTGGGAAATATTAGTAAAACAAAATATCTTGATTCATTCATTCATTCATTCATTTTCTTTTCTTCTTCTTCTTCTTCTTCTTCTTCTTCTTCTTCTTCTTCTTACCTCCCTTCCTTTATTACTTCTTTATTTCTTTCCTTCATCCTTCTATCTGTCATTACTCTCAATTTAATTTCTTTTTTTGATTCTTTAAATGTCTTTTTCATTCGTTCGTTCACCACATCTCTATTTCTTTCTTTCTTTCTTTTTTTCGTTTCTTCATTTCCTTCTTTTTTACTCAATCTCTTTCTCTGAATGATTCCATTCCATTCCTTTTCTTTCTTTCCTTGTTTAATTCTTGCCCGTCTTTTCTCCCCCGCCATGTTCTTCATTCTCTTCTTTCCGTATTGATTTCTTTCTTTCTTTAAATTCCCTTTCACTCTGTTTTCTTTCCTTCAGCCTTTTCAACAATAATCGTTTCCATTCCATTTCATTTCTTTATCTATCGCCTTTCACCACACTGTTTTTCGTATATTTCTTTAAATACTGTTTTCTTTCTTTCTTTCTTTCTTTCTTTCTTTCTTTCTTTCTTTCTCACCTTAACTATTCCTAAGGTCTCAGCCTTTGTAAGATTTCGCCTCAGATTAGAGAACCTTTACGACTATAACCTGTCCCATTGTACATTCATCTTGGACGTAAGAGACAAGGCGCAATTAAATAAATCTAAGTAGCTGACCATAAAACGAACAGCTCTATCTCGCATGCTTGATAAGCCATCGGCTGACGATGGGGGTTGCTTTCTTCCACCCACAATACCACGCTCATAATTCCAAATTCGCCCACAACTTGGCTCAGTCAGGCATATAAAAGATACACCCTACAAACGAAAGACGCTGCGTAGCTTCATTACCTGGATACACATGCAGTTTTTTTTTTCATGCATATATACAGGGTGCGATGGATAAATTTTCGCCTAAATTACGCAAAAGAAAAGGGAATAATACTGACATCCCATTTTAACGGATATATTTAGCAAAATTACACTAAAATATCTTGAAATACTAGAGAGTAAATTTATTCAATAAAATCTCCATTGGTTTCAACCACGGCCTCCAGACGACATCGGAATCTCCTGCAACTCTTCTGGACGGTCTCCTTGTTTAAGTTGGTGAATGCTGACATAATCCTTGCCTTCAGTTCATCTTTGATGTTACAAGGAGTTTTGTTGGTCGCTTGCGCAACTGCACTCCACGCATAATAATCAAGAGGGTTGTGGCCTGGGGAGTTAGGTGGCCAGATGTAAGGGATGATCTGGCCGCATAAATTGTCTGACAGTCATGATTGGGGCTTCCTGCTTGTGTGGTTATTATTCAGAGTCCTGTTGTTAGACATAGGGTCTCCCAAAAGCCACCTTCTTGACACAGGGCAGCAATACCTCATCAAGGCACGATGTAGGCCTCCGTGTTGATTCTGGGGCCCTGTGGGAAGATGAATAAAGGCATAACCTGGCCATCACTAGTGATCACCCCAAACATTATAATGTAGATTGAAATATATCATCCAACTCTTTCCGAATCTTTTGCACTGTACTCAGATTGACACCCAAACACTCTGAAATATTCGTATTACAGCTTGCGGCACGAATGCCAAGCAGTATAGCATGCCGTTTCCAAATTTCTGGCGGAGGAAATTGCATTACGGAGTCGGTGCCCAACTGACCCTACTGTACTGTGCAGTCGACCGAATCAATACCAAACAACGCGCATACGCGAATAAAAAAAATATAAAATGGACACTATTTATCTATCGCACCCTCTGTATATGTGGACCCAAGAAATTCGTTATAGACACGTATACAAGCGAATTAGCTCACTTTATACTATCTGCAGTAATCGGTACAAGCGCAGGTAAAAGACAGAATTTTGAATGTTATTTTTTTACAGTCAGTTTCACCTTGTACAAGGCCCGGGGAACCTCTCGCGGTAGAGGGTTACGTTAAGAGGTAAGTTTATACAGATAGGAGGGGAAGATAACGGTTAATTCTAGATTTGAATACGTTAAGATTGTAGTGATCGGGCAAGCATCCTTTTGGGAGTCGGATCAACAGAACAGTGATTCGCGGAAAGGAGCTGTTTATGGTGGGATTTACTTCTCACCGATGGAATATTGAGGTAATGTGTGTAATTTTGCTACAAGATAAGTGGCAAGGCGGGTCCTAGCTGTGAAGATTAGAACTGGCTAAATCAAGGAATGTAGTTCGTCCGAGCACTTTCCATGGAAGTAGCGATAGAGTAGCGAGAAGCTTGTCACATTCCGCCTGCGAGAGAGAAGTTGGAGGGTGGAAAATAATTCGTCACCCAAAAGGCCTTGGAGACGATTTTGAACTCTGTCGAGACTTGAAAGTGAGGACTGGTCCCTTCCCGCCCAAATATGACAAGAGTACGCCATTTTCATATTTGACATGCAAGACGAGTTGCATAGAAAAATGGTGCAACATTAGTAACTGTGTATGAGCGTGTTCATCTATATATTGTTAGTCGGATAAGGAATCTAGTTCGCAAGTCATTGGTCGTTAGTTTTTCTTCATTAGAAGTTCGGTTGTTGTGATTTGAGCTTGACTATTCTGAAGTTAGTATCACCTTCTACTTTGTCTATGAGTAGTGTTCTTTCAGGAGGTATGTTATCATAGCTCTCCACAACTTCCTAGCAATGTTTATTTTTTTTTACTATCCCTTCCATTTCTTGTTCTGTCATCCATTTAAACATGCTCCTTATGTTTTTCTTCTGACATTTTTTAATATGTCACCGTGAGTGTTTATGCTTGTTATTTTCCTTTTATATGGAAATATAGTAAATAAGCGTCTCTATTAATACATCAAGAAAAGGAATTTTATTGTTATTTTTAAGTTCATATGTGAATTTAAGAACAGAGGTTTTTTTTTTCAGTTTATGTATTTCATCTAAGATAAGAATATCATCGCCATATCTCAGGTAGATGGAGAATTTTCATTGGTATTAAATATTTTATATTCAAGGTTAGTCATATAGAAATTACTAAATGTTGGTCCCAGAATTGAAATGGAAACTTCATCATGTTCTACGTAGATACTATTTCGATGGTCATAGAAAGAAACCTTGGTGGTAAAAGTTAAAAGTAGTATCCGTAATATATCAGAAGGGCGAAGAGATGAATTGTTGTAAATATTTTTTATAATTGTATCAATCGTTTCTCTAACTGGGACATTGGTAAATAAACTTTCAACATCAATTGATGTTTTGGTCTCATTATCGGATTTTTTTTAAAGATTTTGATGTGGGGCCAAAGTTGGGACCACAGAAGTAAAACACGGAACACGGATTAGATGTAAGAAAGATATATTAACAACAGGTTACAGAGATAGTGTAAGCGGAGCTTACTATATCACTCTCTATGTCACTCAGTGTGTCGCTCTGTGTGACGATATTAGGCTCGGCCAAAAAATAGCCCATTTGAACCCGTATAAACGGGTTCAGGGCCGGTTTTACCTCCCCGAAGGAGACTCCGCCCTTCAGCGTAGCCTCCTTCGGGTTCCTCCCGCCCGTAGGAAGAGTTGAACCGAACAGTCGCACCAGAAAGTGAGCGACTGATGTCGCTCTGTGTGACGATATTCAATCACCCCCCCACGAGGGTGTCATGTGGCACAAGGCCTTTTTAACGTGGGCAATTCCAAAGCCATTAGGCTCGGCCAAAAAATAGCCCATTTGAACCCGTATAAGCGGGTTCAGGGCCGAGTTTACCTCCCGAAGGAGACTCCGCCCTTCGGCGGAGCCTCCTTCGGGTTCCTCCCGCCCGTAGGAAGAGTTGAACCGAACAGTCGCACCAGAAAGTGAGCGACTGATGTCGCTCTGTGTGACGATATTCAATCACCCCCACGAGGGTGTCATGTGGCACAAGGCCTTTTTAACGTGGGCATTCCCGGAGCCATTAGGCCCGGCCAAAAATAGCCCATTTGAACCCGCATAAACGGGTTCTGGGCCGGTTTACCTCCCCGAAGGAGACTCCGCCCTTCGGCGTAGCCTCCTTCGGGTTCCTCCCGCCCGTAGGAAGAGTTGAACCGAACAGTCGCACCAGAAAGTGAGCGACTGATGTCGCTCTGTGTGATTCCCTAGAGTGCTATGTCGCCTACTTAATATAGGCCTGGAAGAGTCTATTGTGTAGGTAGTTTCCGGTCTCACAATAGATTTGGATCAGTTCGTGGGGTGATTTAATATTGTATTTGCTAGATATGTATGCGTGTATAGCTGGCCACTCGTATTCGAGGATACCCGTCTAATAAGGCGATTAGCCAATCCCTATTGCAGACGCTTGCCCGGGCGCATTTGCGTTTATTCAACACCCATAGAGGCCACTTGTAATTTATACGGCAACTATGCTGAGCAAATCTTAATTACAGTTTATAGGAAAGAGCGTGTTATCTAGCGTTATCAACAATTTGAACAAGGTCTCGGCCACGATGACTTGTGACTTCGGGCTTAGCACAGCTATCAACTGTACCCAAGGATCTTACCCAATTTCACTCACAAGGCTTGGGTCAACCCGAACGCTGAGATTGACCCGTCCAGTCCAATAACATCAGGAAGTCTCCTTCCTGACAAATAGTGAGATTCGAACCCTGGTCTCATGGTTAGAATGCAAACGTTCTAACCACTCGGCGCATTTGCTAGGTATATATGGTGTAATGAGTTAGTTAATGATTTTGGTTAATTGATAAACTAGATTGCGGATTTGGGATATGATCCGACGGAGAAGAAAGTTATGTTTATATATTTTTATGGTTCCATACATGTATCTTGTTTTTTAGTCTCCGATTATTTTGGGAAGTTTTATGCGTCTTGTGCGTTGTTGGCTGTCAGTTTATTGATTTTTAATTTCAGTTGGTTAATAGAATTGTTTTTGGTGCGATTATCGAATATTTGTTGTAATTTTAAATTATAATCAGATTTATTTAATACAACAAAGATATTGGTTTTATCTTCCTTTATTTTAAAATTATATGAATATGGTTACGTAGCTCTTTGGCAGCGATTTTTAATTGTTTTGTTAGCAGTTTGGAAGAGATTTTTTTGTTTCTTTTATGATGTCTGTCTTTTATTGTTTCGGCTTTGAGCAAATCACGAATTTCTGGTTTTGATTTTGTTAGTTGTTGTTCTTTAAGTTTTTGTATGTTTTGATATAACATTTCAATTTCATTTTTTTACCCAGTCTATTGTATAGTCTGTAAAGGACCAACGTTGAGCAATTTCTTTTGCTAGTTCGTAGTTAGAGATGTTAATGAATTTGTCTTTATTATTTGGGAGATGTGTAGATCCTTTATATAGTATATCAATATTTTTTGAATGTTCAGAGGGTGTTGAATTTCAGATTTATTAGTGATTTCTGCAAGTCTACGTAGGATTTTTTTTAAATGCTCAGGAGTGGTTGAGAGTTTTAGTCGTTTTTGTGCTATTTTCCTAAATGTTTTTAATGTTGTCTTTTGCTATTTCACTTTGCCTCTTCACAGAATTATGTTTAAATTTACAAGTGTTGGTATTATGATGAACTGATGGATCATGTAATTTAAAATATTTATATTTAGGCTGCATATCTTCATTTAAGCATGTTTGCTTATATAATCTGGACATATTATATCAATTTATTTTATTTTAATACTCTAGAATTCTCTAATCGACTTCTTAATGTTGATATTAAATTCATTAAGGAAGGCGCCGTAGTTTTTGCATTTCATTTATTTTCAAAATTACTTTCAATCTTATCCAAGATTATCTCTCAGAGATAAACTGTTAAGAGAAAAACATTAATGTCATTGATAGTCGTGATTTAAAAAAAATACGAAAGAAACGCGGTTTGTTATAATTATTTTAAACACGTATGAACACTCTCTGTTATACTTAATTTAAATACATACATACATACATACATACATACATGCACACGCACGCACGCACACACACAGAGAGACACACGCACAAAAACAATTATATATTTTTTACGGGCTAAGTATCAAATATAGATCTAATATGGATCGGAATCCGAACGCATGATGTTTCGTTTCTTACTTTTTCTATAAGTTATCATATATATATATATATATATATATATATATATATATATATATATATATATAGTAATACTAGTAATAATAATACAGCTGAAATATACAATGAAAATTACAAAATGCAACGTATGCTTCAGGCTGGCTGAACTTCTGCGAAATAAGCGCTCAATATTAATAAGTAATATTCAATAAATTAAGAAACGTTCAAATGACTTATCTGATTGAACGACTCAAGATGTTCGAGTCGAAAGACTCATCAAAGGCAAATGTTTTCTAAATTTTTACCACGTAATTTCCAACGAAACACATTTTTCCAGCCATCTTCATAAAAAAATATATATATATATATATATATATATATATATATATATATATATATATATATATATATATATATGTTGCATCTATTTCAGTGAATTAGATGTCCTACATCTATTTTAAGGATGTATGCTATACTTTCAAACTATAAATCTCAAAGTTGTCATAAATTGTTTGTTTAGTCATTTTTTACCCTTTCATTAAAAAAATAATAATAAAAAATCACATACCCAGAATCCCCATAGACTCATACGATATAGATCTTATGATAACTGACATAATAATTTACTTTAACGAAATTCATCCTTTCTCCATCTCTTGTTATCTAAAATAGTATGACAGAAATATTGAGACCATAGTTGGAATTATACGTGTTGAGTTTGAGCACATCCACAAATATGTTATGTGTTCAATGTTTCTGTGTTTGTAGCCAAAAATGGATGTCGAGAGTTTTTAGATAGTTCAGTAGATAAGAGGACGTCTGCTGTTGTATGATTGGTTAATTGGATACTGGCAGACAGCAGGCATAACAGATAGCAAATCATCGACAAATCGATGACTTAAATGTAAATACTATTGATAGACCAATAGTTTCCTGTTTTTTGTGCCAATAATTTACGCAAAAGGAAAGAAGACATGTACTCACAAACTCGTACATGCATGCGTATATACACATAGATATGAACAAAAATACACATAAAAAATTCCAGTACACACACACACACACACAAATATATATATATATATATATATATATATATATATATATATATATATATATATATATATATATATATATATGATGTCCATATCTAACATTGACCACGCAGATATTACAGTGATCATATAAGTGATGTGACGCAATCCTGATCCTTGTTAAAGTTTAGAGATATTTTATCAGAGCCAGAAGTACGGGGCCATATATAAACAATTGCAACAATTTTTTAAATTACTATGTTAGATCTATCTATCTATCTATCTATCTATCTATCTATCTATCTATCTATCTATCTATGCCATTATCTTTGTCTTTATAGCTATCTATCTATGCTGTTGTCGTTGTTTATCTATCTATCTATCTATCTATCTATCTATCTATCTATCTATCTATCTATCTATCTATCTATCTATCTATCTCGTTAGCTATTAGGTTCAGTAATAAATAATTTCCGTTTTTGTATATCAATTTTATTATTTAAAAAAAAAAGCAAAGTACAATTACATTTTATTCGATTATATATTCTCCATTATTTGCAATGATATTTTACTCCTTATTTGATAACTTTTGAGTAAAATACCGCCGATTTTGACACGAAAAAGTATTCAACGAACACTTGCTTGAATCTGGTTTTAATTAGAGAAAGTTTCCCCAGTAAAACGTTTTACAATGATCGAAAAAGCCCAAGGTGTGGTAGAATAGACCAACTGAGTTCTAACATTTTTATTCTTATTCTTGCCATGACGAGAAAGTTTTACCAGCTTTTAATGGCCGTATGTGTTCGCACGCACGTGGATATGTTTGTATATATATATATATATAAATATATAAAAGAACAGTTTTTAGGAAGACAGACGGTGACAATTGACATAGGGGGTATGGAGGCAAGAAACCCGAAGAGGATTCCATAGGTGAAAATTGCGAGAGAAGCAACTATTAGAATAGAACTTACCCTTGTAGAAGTATGAGTTAAAGTTAAGACAACTCGATATGGAATATTTACTTTCGCCAGACGGTTATCAGTAAACGGTGCCAACTTCAAAAACTGAGAGAAAGTGACGGAAAGAAGATTAATTGATTTTTGGACGAAGATCACAGAACAAAGAAAACTGTTGTCTATAAAATGACCATTCCGCGCAAGGAGGACAGAAGGAACGACGCGGGCCAAGCAGAAGCACAGACGTCGGCTGCTGAAGTGCACACTTCCGTTCTCTTTTACGCTTCAACCTGCCTTCACTCGGTTAGAGTAGTAAAGTACTATTTAAGAATGAAATTTGGTTTACTGTTAGAAAATTGTCTTGTTCTTCACTCAGGGGTAGCAATCTGGCCGAAGAATAATTTTTAAGCCACAAGTGTTTGACTGAAAGAAACTACACCTTGTCAAGGAACCTGGTGGCTGGTCTGAGCTGCAACACAACACTGTTATATATAGTTCTTTCAACAATAAAACAGTGGAACCTAGTTGCCAATCTAGTAGTGCGTTTTAATTCACCCAATCGAGATGAATATAAAAAAGACACGTCATGGCGGTGGGGAAGCCAGGTTACGCCGGTGGGGAAGTACTTGTCGAGATACCATCTCAGGACCAATAACATTATACCATTCTAAGGATTTTGTCGAGGAATTTGATATATAGAGAAGAAACACCAAACCAAAATATGTCATCAATATTCAAAGCACAGAAAAATGGTAGATTTATAAACTATCAAGAAGGATTCCAACGAGAAAACATCTGGCACAACACAGGTAACCAACTTTTCTAGTAGTAAAGCAATTGATTTTATATCATTATTTTACTGCATATTTCTGAAAAGGTGTGCCAAATTAAACGCAAAGAGATGATCTGTAGGTTAGGATCAGCGATACTGATGGAAGGCAAAAATAGTTCTCTGTGATTGCTAAAATATAATAGTGTCGTTTTGGATTTGAAATTTACAAGCCGTTTCTTGCCCCACTTAACATCTGATTGGAAGTCATTTTTGAGAACAGCTGCCAGTTATACTTTGCCGGACCTATCAGACATAATGTTAAGACAGGTGTAAATAGTTGTATCATCAGCATAAGTACCTAATTGGGAATTGATGATATCGGGAAGGTCATTGATGAAGATAAGAAACAAAGTAGATTCATGGATAGAGATATCGGAAACACCTGCATTAATGTGAAAGGATCTAGAAGAGTGGCCGTTCAAGACGTATTTCATTACACGACAGGTTAAAAAAGATCGGGCCAAGTCACATATTGTAAAGTGTCATAACGACCCAAAATTGCGGAGGAAAGAGGTACTTTCTGGACCAGTATAAGGCACCATCATTTTTACCAACATCTTTAGCGATGGATCATATATAAAGAGTGTTTCAATAACTTGTACCGATTTTAAATGTGAATTAAGTTTAAGCGTCTAATTTTTTTTTTCTTTTTCTTTCAGATTTAACAAGTCTTTGGCAATTTCAACCATGGAAAGATTAACAATCAAACAATGTGTTAAAGTTATCGAAGTCTATTACGAAAATGGACGTTCAAACAGAAATGCAATGAGAAGTTCCCAAGGTCGTATCATCTCTCGAAAACAGTGAAGTCAATTGGCCACTAGGATCGTGCGACTTGACGCCTTTAGATTTCTTCCTTTGGGTTCATCTCAAAAGCAAGGTCTATGCCAACAAGCCAACAACAATTCAACAGCTGAAGGATGAGATAATAAGGCATATTGGTGAGATCGAGGAGCAACTATGCAGCGACATTTGGAGGTGGAGGTGTGCCGCCGAAGCCTTGGCGGACATTTGGGTGATGTTATTTTTCACACATAATTGCCATGACTTAAATAACATGATTCAATAGAGAAATAAATTAAATTTTCACCAATAACATTGATTTATTTACTGCTGACTTTGATCCGTCTTAATGAAACACCCTTATATATATATGTGAAAATTTAGACTCTGCTCTGTGAACATATGATCAACGTAGAAATTCTAGCGAAAACATAAACAAATGGATACTTACAATCAGAAAATGACATTTCTGCAACATATGATAAGGAAAGATGGCGTGGTGAATTGAACACCTACAGGGAGTATTGAAAGAAATCGAGTCGCAGAGAAACGGCGAGTAATTTACTTAACGAGTATGCGTGAATGGATGGACAAAGGAGAATAATATAGTGCCAAAACAATAAAAGACTAGAAGTAGTGGAGGGACATGATCAATCACATCTTGAAATTATATGGGACCTAAAAGAAGAAGCAAGTTAAGTGAAAAATAGGTGGGAGGAGGAGGTGCTAGTGTAAAACTTTATTTTCATCTCTTCGCCGCGCGGAAGCTGTGAGCGGTTGAAAGTGGATGAAACAGATAGACGGACTGACAGGCAGACGGAGAAAGAGAGTGAAATAGCAGCGGCGGAGGAGAAATAAATTCGATGGTGTTGTTTGGGGCCTGGGTAACACTTAAAAATAATGTTGATATCTGCCATGATAAATTGTATGGAGCCCTAACTCGACCACCTCCAGCCGATGCCGGCAAGAGAACTGTCCGACCCCTTGCCAGTAATTACAATCCATCACAGGACATTTATGGAGAGATGATGTTCCATATATATCAGAGCATGATCGTTCACTCGGATAGAAAGGAAAAGCGGACACAAAAATATTCGCGCTGGCGGTTGTATTAGCTCCTGAGTGAGTAGGTTTTATCGCGCAAGTTACAAGACTTGACCGACAGCTAAAGCGAATTGGCAATGTTGGTGGATGTAGATGTGCTGAATAATAGTTAAGAAAATAATAATGGAAAATCAGCAATAATAATAATAATAATAATAATCTTTATTAAGTATAGGGGTCACTCCCTTTGGAAGGTGTTCACAGCCACCGATAAAAGCAAATGGAAAAAAAAAAGGACCAATATGTAATAATGGCAGGGTCGGGAGCGAGTGGAATGTAAAGTAAAGAAAGTGTTTGCAGAGAAGAGCCGTTCATGCAGGCATTTGGGAAGATATTTAAGTTATATGCTTTTATAGTTATTTACTAATCTGAAATTAGTAGAGCACTACGCTAAATAATGCAACATAGGAAGATTGTTTGCGCCCACCTTCCAACTAAGTAGAATCTTTTTGATTTCAAAATAGGCGTTCAGTTTTTTCACTTTTATATGACTCTGAAGAACTGGAACCAGTCTAAATCATAAACCTAGTACGTAGAAAGCTATATATATATATATATATATATATATATATATATATATATATATATATGATATGGGAATTTTTATATAACAGAACAATTATAGGAAAGTGTTATAAAAAATCCAATGATGTCAAAAAAACAAAACAAAAAAAAACAAAATGATAGGATGAGGAACAAATAGGAAACGTTTTTAAATTAAACATGTTTCGCTTTTTTTTACTTAAATTTCATCAGAAAAACAACTATGAAAGACAAAAGAAGATTCTGGTAGTTTTTATGTTTGTCTTGTTTGTTTTCATTGGCTAAGCAGAACTCACGTGTACCTGTCTTGTCAAGCAGCGTTGTGTGTATAATTTTGGGTATTTGTGCATCACTATTCTAGTTGGTTGAAAATGTGTGTAGGTGCGTATGCGTTTCAGCGTCTAATAGACATTTTTATTTATGTCTGATAGTATTTGATTGTTGATTGCGGGATGTTCTGTGTGAGAGTAAAAGAATTTAGGTTATACTGGTTGCGGTTGTAGGCAGATAGATCTTAGACACTTTAAGTATGGATTTCATTAAAGTTCATGATATAATAAAGTATCTTTTTAAAGTATATTCTACGTAATAAATTAGGTTCTTTTCTAATTGGGGTAACATTTATTAAGTCGAAATTATGACCTGTTTTGTTTCTGTGTGTTACGAGCGAGTTCAAAGGCTTGTCCCAACGTAGGCCTCTAATGTTCCTAGATGCAAGCATTTAGATTTCTAGATGTTTTCTGACAATGAAGGCATTTTATATAATAAATCCTGGCATCTGATGTGATGCTGGATCTATTTTTCTCGCTAATTATACCTTTGATTGTCTTAGAGGTGGTGGTAAAGATCTTAAGCAGCCACCAAGACAATCATGAATATAGTTAGCAAGAAAAATACACCCAGCACCATATCATATGGCGAATTTCCATCCTCATTTTAGCTATTATGCCTGCTTTTAACAATTTCCATCTATTTCTCCCTCACGTTTTGATCATTCAGGAGTATATCGTATTGCAATTTTGGTGCTGCCTTGTCCCTCTTCAATTTCAGTCTAAATTTATATATCACTGGAAGGCGGTCACTCCCTCAGTCGGCACTTGGGTATATTTTGCAGTGTAAAACTGCATTTCTGAATCTTTTAATGATAGTTTTATAGTCGATTTGGTTTTTCGTTTCATCTCAAGGTCAATATACATCTTGGGTGTTCTTGAAACCAGGTGACTACCTGACCGCTTATTCACCGGAGTCATTCTTTCCGTGTTCATTACGAATTCCTCTCCGAATTCGCCAACTATTTCACCATTTCTCTTCTTGCCTATTTGGTATTCGAATCTCCCATAACGATTTTAATTTTTTCGATTTGAATTGAGCATTGCCATTGTCTAATATATAACTTTTCAATTTCTTACTATGCCAAATACAAATGTCTCATAAGTTTACAATACTTCTGATCATTCAAATTATTTTATAAAATACTGTTACCAACATAAGATACACAGATGACACGGTACTGATAGCAGACAAATCCTCCTACAGAAGGTAGTGAGGGAGAGCGAGAAAGAAAGAACTAACAATAAACTACAAGAAGACAGAATGCCTGGTCATCAGTAAAAGGATGAGCGCGAAAAGTGATTTGCTGGTAGGGAAAACTAAAATCAAGCATGTGCAGATGTTTAAATATCTGGGAAGTGTTTTGACGGAGGACGGTAGGTGCGACACTGAGATTCGAAGACGGATTGGGATGGCCGAGAATGCATTCCAAAAGCGGGGCAGAGTATTGGGAAACAGGAGGATTTCTTTGGTGACAAAGAAAAGAGTACTGAGCTGCTACGTGACATCTGTCCTCCTATACGGTAGCGAATGTTGGACGGTATTCTCAAGGATGAAGAAGTGACTCGAGGCGACGGAGATGTGGTTCTGCAGAAAGATGCTGAGGTTATCATGGACTGAGCTTGTGAGCAAATATGAAGTCTTGGAGAGGATGCAAACAAGGAGGAAGCTTATGCTTAGCACAAGGAAGAGGCAGATGAAATTTCTGGAACACGTGATGAGAAAGGTGGGCCTGGAGAATCTGATACTCACAGGACTTATAGAGGGTAAAAGAGACAAGGGAAAGCAGCGCGTGACATATGTGTCGAGCCTGGACAAGTGGATGGAGGATCGTGGTCTGGGGGAGTTAGCAGAAACACAAAACTTTTTGAGAGCCATAAGGGATAGGAGGAAGTGGAGGGCCATGATCGCCTACGTCCTGAAAGGACACGGCACATACAAAGAAAGAAGAAGTGTACCTGTCATATAGGAATAAAGTGTCGCTGTTGACAGCTTGGTTTGAACACGGATCACCAGAGAGCAAGCACAGTCGACCTCATCTTGAAATAATTAGATCACGTGACGGGTAAAGGAAAAAATATATATATGGGAATTAGCGGCGTCTGTTCGAGTTTTTTTTTTTTCAAAGGAGTTACTATTATTGTATCTGCGGTTTGCATAGTCTCTCCTACAAACGGGCATTACGGAAGTACTTGTGCCTAAAAATGACGGCAGTTTTTAGAAAGTTTTGGTAACTGAGATTCAATGAAATAAATATTTGAAGTTATATATTGAGATAATATATAAAGCAGAGATAAAGAATTCACAACTAATAGCGGCCAATGAACCGTTTAATTAATCAGTTCGCTTTATATTTTCTAGACGTCAAATGACATCTATGATTCATTGGTTACTCCTGGTATTATATAAACTGCTTTTTGCACAATATTTTTTCATGTTAAAAATTTCGTGTCTAATATAACTGTGAAGTGAAAATATCTCTTGAGATTAGCAAAAGAATAGCAAAGACGACGACGACAAAACCCACCTGAAGACCAAGTTGAAGCAAGATGATCACTTAGTAGACAAAGTTATCCGAGTGCCTCACAATAAAGGCTTGAACAAATAAGTCTGCAGTCTAGAAGAAAAACGTAGTAGTAAGGAAAAGATTAATTAATCGGTTCATTTTGGTTTGGAACTAATTTTGTTTAAATAAAGATAAATATTTCATTTTTATAGATTATTAAAATGAGTAAGGAAAGTAACCACTCATACATGTATCACTTTAAGTTGATTTACTCCCCTTCCAAATAGAGGGCGGGACATGAAAGATATAAATAAATACACAACATTAATTATTATATAGTAGAAATCCGCCACTGGTCCACGATAGAGTGTGTCATAATTATTCATATTCCGTTTTTCGGCTATCAGTCTAAATTATTACTAATTTGGACTGGGAAAACTAGCGTAGTCAATAATATCGTTTTTTAAGCAATTAATCTGTTCTCGTCATCTGAAATGGAGAGCGGTTCGGAATGAGAAATCGGAAAGCCGCGTTCGAATTCTAGTCGGGTTCGTTACATTCACCTATGCGTAAATAACCTTGGGAAAGGTAGGAATCCATCTTCCTCAGCCATGGATCAAATAGTAGACATATATCTGGAAAAATCGTTGTTTTTTCCCAAAAAAATGTTTAAGAGATATGCTTTGGCTATTGACAACTCGCAAAGTATTGATTAAAATAAAAATCCACCAAATGAATTCAACCTTACCAACTGATTTGAAACATACGTATCCTAGAGTAGAAGAGTATGTCATCCCGATTTGATAATTTCTCGCTTCTCAGCAAGAATTCTTCTGCCTGAATAATGATCGTCTTATAAGTACTTTTATGCTTATTTAATCAAGTGTCTATCTTTTTGATAAGACAACGTATCCATAAAAATGTACGACACTTCTAAAATATTAATTTTATTATAATAATTTGAGTAGTTAATGGAAAAAAATTCAGATGTGTCGGGTACATTGCTCCTTGCATAAAGGAAAGTGATGTAGGCATCTTTGAACTAATATAGTGAAATTATATTTATCAGTGAACACAAAGAGAAATTGAATTCTTGCAAGATGTAATCAGCAAGTGTGAAAGAAATATCTCCAAAGGCATTGATATATCGAATGTTAATTTGAGTAAATCTACCAGTAAACATCTCTCTTCTTAGAATAAAAGGTACAGTTCAATAAGTGGTGAAATGATATATACTTAAAGAGAAGCAGTAATATAAAAGCAAGCGTGTTGAGTTGGAAACCGCCAGGAAAGTTGGTTCAATGGGTGGGGCTGGACAAATTTTCTCACCAGAACCTATTTTATACTTCTGAAAGTCTAGTATTCGTCCATGTACTGGATATTGCTGTCACATCTGTTATGATGCGTTTCTGCTATGTATTGAGGAATTCTTGCAGAAATACAAAAAAAGAACCTTCAATGTCATTGGTCCTGACTAATCATCTCGGCTTCAGTCATTTTCCTACCGCCGTAACGTAGCTTACTTGTACTATTTCTTCTAAATATATGGCAATTGTTCTTATAAGAAGCTTTTATCTTTGGTACCTAGAATTTAGGAATTTAAGCACATTACTAGATTGGCGGTAATGTCTCATCATTTTACAGTTAAAATGAATGGTTAGATGTAACAGTAAGTTTCTTCTCTCTCAATTTTCACTCGCGTAACTCTCTTCCAGCTTCTTGCTTTCCAGTCGAATTTGATCTTCAAAAATGTAGATGCAATGTCAATGGATATCATCTCTCTGTTCTTTTATTGTTCTTTCTCATTAATAATGATTTCTTTTTTTCAAAATGTGTCTTAGTGGCTTTATTGCTTTGCTCGAGGGTCAAATGATTTAAAACACGTGTTGATATCAGTGAAAGAAATATAGAATTACGTTTATAAACCATGGCTGTGTGTAATAAATATTTACAAAGAAATTCATCGTGATTGTGCTATGTTTCGTATGACTGATCAATAACTGCCTCTAACAATCTTTTACTTACAATGATTTTTACAGTGATGTTCATCCTGTACAAGACCAAAGAGCCACTCGAGGTAGAGGGTAACAGAGTAAGAGGAACAGTTTATGGGGTTATTTTATTTTAAATAAAATTATCCTCAAGCAATTCGAGAACGCTATCAAGACGAAAGGCGCTACTGGGAGTGAAAGAGAATGAAAATATTTTGTAAGGAACCGGAAACCCGGTCTTAAACAGAGAAAAAGGAATAGAACTCTACTCTTGTTCAAAAGATCAGGGAGAAGTGTGAACACGACGAACCTATCGACGCCTATTAAGGAGGAAAAGTAATAAATAATTAGTAAATAAATTTTCAGAGTTTATACGGATAAACCCAATCCTAAACAGAAAACAAGTGATAGAACTCTACTCCAGTTTAAAAGATCTGGGAGGAGTATGAACCGGGCGACAGACGAGCCTATCTGCTCTTATTAAGGAGAAAAAAAAATTACTAAAGAAAATTTCAGAGAACTCAATCCTAAACAGAAAACAAGGGATAAACTCTACTTCTGTTCGAAAGACCGTTGAGGAACGTTCATCTGGCGATAGGCGAGCCTATCTACTCCTATTAAGGAGAAAAAATAATTAGACAATAAAATTTCAGAGTTCAGACGGGAGAAGTGAAAAATCAAAAACACACGTCAGCCCAAAAAATTAAAATTTTAAACTATAACGTTTCAAACTGTTTCACTTACATGCCCATTTGATGACAACATTTATTATTCGACTCTTTACTAATCATTATAAAAGTGATATTGCTAAAGCATACATTAAATTACTGCTTAGTTGTTGTCATATAGTAAGAAACAGATAAGGACTAGAAAAATTTGTTATGATGTGAAACGTAATTTTTAGTTAGTGTTAGTGTTCGTTGAAATTACTTCATTAAAATTTACTTTTCAAGCACTTCACATTAATAAATTATTTTAAATAAAGTATTATACGAATAAAAATAGATGTTTTTTTTTAAATCAGTGTATGACATTGAATTATTTTACAAAAAATGCCAGTTGTACATCTTCCTATTGAGAGTAGAAAAACAATTTTACCCACTCAGCAAGTTCACGGACTCTCGGTAGTAATTTTGTTGACATCACCCGTGGGACCCTGACTGTATATTTATTTCCCCGAACCAATTTTTAAATCGGATTTTCTTATATTCATATTATATATATATATATATATATATATATATATATATATTAGAAAAACATAGCCATGTAGATAATTAGATAATATTAGAGAGATATTAGTTGATAACACAATATTACTCATACATTCACACAGTAAAAAGAACCTTCAGATATTAGAGGCCATCTAAATTAAAACGAAGCAACTTACACTCAACAAAATTACATTTCAAACTAGTGACAATACATTTCATTGAATCTAGACATTGGTTCTGTTGTAATACTTCGGTCTATCGCGTGGTCTGACACAGAAACGCATCTTGAACTTACGATCTGCGTCTGCTGTTCTGCGACCGTTATCGCATAGCAATTTTCTGTGTCAAAATAGCAAAAATCATCTTTGATGGTTGATATCTTTGTTTCGTATCTGTATAATCACTGAGGAGGTCTCATGTGAGCCGAAAGCTTAGGGCCAACTTAATAAAAAATCTCCAAATGTTGGACGATTTTGTCTTTATTTTCACCAGAAATTAAAACAAATATTCGAACATTAGAACGGCTCATTATCAGACATAATAGATATTAATTGTCTGTTAGATTTAATAAAAGCTAAAAACGGAAATTAAACGCACCATATATTTATTTATATTGTTTTTGCAGCTTAAACAATGAATTATTTACACTATTTACATTGTTCGGATTGTTGTCCTCATATTCGCTGCCATATTCGTAACGTTTCGGTCGCTATACTCTCCGGTGATTGGAATTTCGAACTAAACACTTTATTTTGTCCACCGCGGCAGATTGTCCTCAATGGCCCAGTGGATTGGTTGAATCCAGTGACTTGACCCAAAGAGTTTTAAGTTCAATATGGCAGAGGCGAAGAAAAACTTGGAGAGTTGAATTAAAGGGAGATAACTCTATACTGAGACACTCGGAAAAGGCATGGCACATAGAACTAGAAAAACCTACCCCGCTAGACAGAATAAAGGGTTCAGTCCGAAATTCAAATCAACTGAAGAAGCAGGGGGCGTACAACGACCGAAACGCCATGAATATGGCAACGAAGACGAGGACAACAGTTCGAACAATGTAAATAATAACAATCCCTCAACCCGTGAATACAGAGAAATATTAAACAATGAATGCATATTTCTGGGGAATATTTAGCAATTTCAATCCTATGTTTCTGTTCCAGCAACAAGATCGTAGTTTAGTGACTCGAATGTAAAACGAAATTCTATCTTTGATTAACTTAAATTACAGTTTTCTGGAGTATGTTATTGTTTTGTATACAGCGGTTTTGACTTCCAGAGTATCAGTCTGAATTTATTTAAAGCCTTAAATCAGGCAATTCCGGTTGACCGATTGATTTAATTTTTAATAATTGGTTATACAGAGTTAAAAAATGTAACCGGAATAAAGGCCACTAAACAAAGGTTAAATATCTTATATATTTTTATATATAAAGCTATCCTGGGGTATCGAAAAATATGAAGGAAGAAACAATAATATAAAAATTGTGTTTCCAGAAAATAAGAGTCAAGGCTGAGTTGACGGCGATGCCGGATGGCTCACATATTTGGCAAAAAGGGTGGCTATTGATTGATTCGTTTTCGACGGCTTAAAAATATTTTGCAGGTTATTTAAAGAAAATACTTTCAGATTGTAAGAATTTGTTTTGAGATAATGATGATTTAATAATACAAGTTCTATTTATTAACCGATAGCTGGAGGAGAAGAGCTGGATACATACCTATTCTTAGGGTATTTGCGCGTAACGAACCCTAATCGAATTAGAACTCGGCTCACCGATTAACAATCCTGAGCTGTTACCCATTACACCACACGCGCATCCAAGCTTACAGAACTTGGTATTCTCAAGCGCTCACTCATCTATGTACTGACAAGGTTCGACGTTGATAGTACGGGGATGTGGCCGTAAACCTGAGAAGGGGAAACTAAGCATGTTTTGATGAGGCGACAACAAGAAAGTGGAAGTGGTTATGTTTTGGGGCGGGCAATATTGGTTCTGAAGAATGGCCGCTTGGATTCAAAAGATCTCTTCTGTCTATATTGAATTTCTGAAGACCAAATTCAGGCATACTTTTAGAAGAAGACAGTGGGTTTCGAGTGAAAGGTCATTCACGTCAATGTTTATATTTACGTTGCTAGTGCAACTAATGAATGATCAAATAAATTAGTGTTTAAAAACAACAGGATAATAATGTCAAAAACATATTCCCTGGACCTAAAGAATCGAGAAGTGTTTGAACACCGAAAAGTAACACGTTTATTATGGCGCAAGTAGTTTATACAAAAATGAATTATGGGAAACAATATTAAGAATTTACAAAATAATTGTTCCTAAAGAATTCTCAAATTAACTTCTATTGAAAGTTTACTGCCCAAAGTCATTAAAGTAAATAAAGATCGCTAAAATAACATTACTTTTCTTCTTTGTTGCCACTCTCAGTCTATCATGAGCAGTTTTACATTATTTCATTTTTAACACCAATATACGCCCTAGTATATATACATACATATACATACATATATATATATATATATATATATATATATATATATATATATATATATGTATTTTTTTCTGTAGGTAGGATTTTCTGTGTTTCTGTCTATAGTGAGGAATGTGTGTATACATATGTCTGTATGTATTTTTTATTTTCTTTCACCTACAGTTATATTTTTGTACTCGTGTATGTGCACTAGTGCGTATATAGGTATATATGAAGTATATTTTTATATATATTTGTGTGTTTGGAGTTTTCTTTTTTATATATTAGATGGTGTGATTTTTATGCGTATATATTTATTTTTCTGTCCATGTCTATCTGTTTTAATGTCCTTTCTTTCCCTAATGTTTGTTTTTCTGTTCTGTCCATGTTGAATTTTATCTATTCTACCATTTTTATCTATGTATATTTGCCCGTATGTTATAGTTTAATAAGTGTTTAGAATTCGTTTAATAACACTTTCAAACTTGAATATTTCTTGGTAGGTGTATCAGCGTGTCTTTGTCAATGTATATGTGTGTGTATGTACGTGTTTTTGTCAGTGTTTCTGTGTATGGTCACTTGTGTGTATCTTTCATTGTGTATGTATGTTCTGTTTTTTTTTTAAAGCGTCGTGGAGATATTTCCTGTCTCGTCGCTTTTTTGTGTGTGCATATATCTAAATACGTTTGCGTGTTTATGTATTATAATCTGATTGTGTATGTATTGTTTTTTGCAAGATGTCATCCTCCCCTGCCTCTGTTTATGCTTCAAATGTATCTATGTTGTCATGAAGTTCAGAGCAACATTTGATATTAACGTTTATTCCAACTTAATTTCAATAAAACAAAATAAATAGAATAACATATGTATTTTTTCTTTTTTCCTCAGTAATTTTATAATTTTAAACTTAATATAGATAAAATTTTAAAATGGGTAATTTTTCATTTCATATTTTATCGTATAATTTAATATTTATTAGTTAGAATAAATTCTATTTTAGTCTAACCCCAACTAAATAATTATTGTTCGTTGTCAAGTTTTTTGAATTCTCATATACTTGTATTTTGATTGGTCATTCCAGCTTATGTAACAGCGTTTCCCTTAGCGAGGGGGTGTTTGACTGATTTGAACCTTTTAATACCCTTTATTCTACATTCAACATCATCACTTGATAAGACACCAGAGGTGTTGAAACAAAATGGCTATTTTGTAGTGATTTTATAACATATTTATGTTTTAATTTTCAAATAAATAATTATATTTGCTCTAATCTGTTTTGAGCACTCTTTTAAGAATAGTATTTATTGGTTATTGGAATTTATTCTGTATACACCAATCCTATAGTTGTGTATATATATATATATATATATATATATATATATATATATATATATATATATATATATATATATATATATTGAGACTTATATTATGTGAACTACAGTATAAAAATTATATCCGACTAATAATTCCTGATTTTCCCATTATGTATATTATATTTGTAATGTTTATTTATAATATATTGTAATTTTCCTTATTTGTATAAAATGTGGGAACACACCATCTCTCCTCCCACTCTCTTATATATATATATATATATATATATATATATATATATATTTAGTATTGCCTACAGTTTAGATAGCGACCCTTTTTGAAATCGGATAGAACCGAGCAATTTCGAGGCAAATTTTGTACTGAAATTGATTTAAGAGAATGAAGGTTATATATATATATATATATATATATATATATATATATATATATATATATATATGAGCACTTTGAAACACTGATGTATATTCTTTAGCAGTTTATAAATGGGCTTCTCTGTGTCTTCGTTATAAAATTGACAAAAATAAAATAACTGACATTGAATTGCCGTCATTTGCAGCAATAAAATATCCCAGTCATTTTTTTTTATCTGACTTTGATAAGCCTAGCATACCGGAAGTTGCACTGCATATAACGGTCAGGTTATTTCCTCTTCTAATTCATCATCATCATCATCATCATCATCATCATCATCATCATCACCACCGGAGCCCTAACCTTAGCCACGCTCACTGATCTAACCACCGCGTTCGTGATTTGAGCCTCATTCAGTGTACCTATTTTTCGTTCCTAGCATTTTTTTCTTTCGGTATTCTAGTTCTGGTCAAGTGACGTTCTTTTTCTGTTTTGGGCTGCAAATATGTTCAATCAGCTTTTAACAAGTGATAACGTTTTGTGTGCTGTGAGAAGCTGTGCCAATGTGAGTATGCCTTCATTCAATTTTACAGGCACATATCCAAACATAGGAGCAAATCTTTATATACACGTGAATGACTTCATGAATATGCACACGCGTACACACATATTCTTCGCGCAGAAGCACGCGCATTCACTCTCACTCGCTTTCTCTCTCTCTCTCTCTCTCTCACACACACACACACACACACTCTCTCTCTCACACACACACAAATATATATATATATATATATATTGAGATAGATAGATAGATAGATAGATAGAGAAAGAGAGAGAAATAAAAAAGATATTTATTATTACTACATATTGCTGTATAATCAGAATCACCTGCGGGCAGGGCTGGTGGGTCCTGCCTCCACCCGTGATCAGGGACGGGTGATTAGGGACCCCGGGCAGTACTTTGTGACCATCGCTATCTTAACATTTGCTTTTTTCTACCTACATTTATATAGGTTACAAATTAAACTAAGCACAACTGATTAGTAGAGGACGACACATTTTCGTGGATTTTGACGCCATTCTGGGTGCTTTTATTTTCTTCAAATCCATACATTTGTTTTTCTCAGGTTAAAAAAACCCTCAAAAATCACTATATAAATTCACTATTTTCGTTTAATCCATGATGTACTTTAATGTGTTAAATTTATTCAACTTTGTAACAGGAAAAATCTCAAGGTAATTGCCGCAAAACATTGCCGATTTATTTAAGATATGACATATCTGTTATGACATATCTCTAACTTGTATTTTGATATATTGTATTTATTTATACTTTTTCTAATTGAGTTGTTCACCTATATTGCATATAATCCATTATTGTACATAATTAGGTTACAATAAAATGTGTATTTTATATGAATACTAACTCATGAAAATTGAGATGCAGTAGAGTGGGAGCCTCTATCATAGATTGGGAAGGGGCACGAGACCCTTGCACTGGCTCTGTATCTCTCACTCTCTCTATCTCTGTCTCTATCTTTATCTCTATCTTTCTATTTGACTAAACATGAATAATGCATTATCCTGTCTGTTTCCGTCGCTTTCAGTAACCTTTTGCGACTTAGTTGGGTTTATCCCCTTGACGGCAGTGAAAAAAAGAAAGAAAGAAATTAACAATAACAATATTTCCGCACTTTCGCTTATTAAGTATTAAATTACATTCCATAGCATCCGCCATAGTTTGTGTAGACTTTCACAATTAGCCTGAAGAATATTTATCAGCACTATTAAATTAAACAAATTTCAGAAACTAAAGCTGTTTTTGCTTTTGTTTATAACTACTAGTTCTTCTTTTGTTTTTATTCACACACACACACACACACGCACACACACACACACACACATATATATATATATTTATACACGTTTCATTAAATAATATAGACAAGTGTTGTCTATTTATTTTATGTAAAATTTTTTCGTATCTTCTGATAAGTTTGATAACATTATCATTAACCGAAAAAAGAAATTCACAATATTTATCCATTATTTTTTTAATATAATCTAAGATTTCGGCTTACTCAAGCCATTATCAAAGATGTAATTACAAACATATCAAACAATATACGGACACGACAGTGATGATAGTCTGTCATTGTTTTGTTTACATAGGGGATCACTAAGCAACGACGAACACGCGCATATAAGACGCTAGAAGCGAAAATCGCACCGCATCTCATGACGTCACACATGACTACACGAGAGTTAATTGGAGAATGAAATAAGGAAAGCCGTTGGTATAAACCAATGGCTTCTGTTACCAATTATAGAAATTATAGACATGAAAACAATAGACAAAAACTAAAAATACTTGAAGCATTATACATCAAACAGTTAAAACCCAACCTAAACAAAATCAACTATGGCATCTCTACAAATATTCTTAAATGTCTATAATTTCTATAATTGGTAACAGAAGCCTTAATCTCACTTTCGACGGCCAATTTAGCATAGGGGACCTTCATAAAACGTAGATCCAGGTGTGTGTATGCGGGTAAAGTCGTAATGAAGTGAAGTTTTTTGTCAAATAACGCGCACACAAAATTGAGGAAAAGTGCAGGTCCATTATTATAATGAATATCACAGTCGCACAGTAGGTAGTTAATAGCGTTTCTTTGCCGACTAGGTAACTCCCCGAGAGAGTGTCTGCTAATGTATTCGGTGTACAGTTTTCCCCGACTGAAGGCCGATTTACATCAAGGCCGCACAATCGGTTCTCGATATATTCAAAATGACTGAATATTTTCAGACAAGCTTAGGACGTACACACACACATGCACGTACGCACAAACACATATATATTTATATGCATTTATGTGCATATAATACTGTTAAAAGATGGAGCGTCTACGCAAACATGAGTATCTACTAAAAGCAACGTTTAAAGTAAAAATACGTTTCGCATACGAATATAAGAAGTTATGACTTTCGAAGAAATCTGAACGAGTAAATTGTGCTTTGAAGGGAGATAGAACCTTGGTTGATTATGAAGCTCTTCGTAGCCGAGTGATCAAAAGCATGTCGGATCAAGCGACAGTTTCGCCTACAAAGGTAAACAGAGGCTTGAATCCTGCCATTTTTCCTTCTCGAATGATCAGGCCGTTATACGAAATAAAATACAGTTTGAAGTAAACAGAGCATATCTCAAATATGTTTATTCATTTAAAATAACACTTAAAGTGCACAGAATTCATGACTGAATCAATTGGTTAAATTGTCAGATCGACAGGAGAGTCCATTATATATATATATATATATATATATATATATATATATATATATATATGGATATGAAAAAATATATACGGAAAAAACAAACAAAAATCCTTATATACAATTATGATGTTTTAATGTTAATAAGAACAAGCGTCGGACGTTTTTGTCTAATAAACCATCTTAATGACATATTCATAATATTATAAGATGGTCAATTAGAACGAAAAGACGACATTGACATATTAACAAGAAAAACAGCATAATTGTATATAAGGATTTTGTTTGTTTTTTTCCGTATATATTTTTTCTTCATACTGTCGGATTTATATCCATATATTTGCTTATATATATATATATATATATATATATATATATATATATATATATATATATATATATATATATATAAAAATTAACTGATTTAAAATATGGTTTCTTCGCTACACAGTAATAACCATGTCTTTTTTCAACGAATTCTGACATCAGTTAAACGCATGTCGTCTGTTTTTTTTTTTTATTATTAACGATAAAAGGTTTTCGGCATTTTTTTAGTACTTGTATACTTAAAGATTCTTTCTAAAATGGGTGTTTGGGTTAGAATACGTTATATTTAACTACAATTTTAAAATATTTTTACTCTTAATTACTAATAGACTATATTTCTTTTTGATGTCAGAATTCGTTGAAAAATACACCCCTACCCTTAACTTAGCCTCTTTTTCAAACCTAACTCAAAATTGATACAAAAATATTTAATAAAAATGAAAACGCTACCGCCCCTATCGGATTTCTCTGTATCCTTGGAAACAGGAAATTATGAATTTATATGTGCGTTTAAAACTCAGTAAATTTAATACTACGTTATTCCAAAATTCGTTTGAAATTGAAACAGAACTAATGCTTTTAATTTAATTATATAATTAAATTTGAAGTTTTTAGCTTCAGTTTTTGAAACATGGTTATTACCGTGTAGCGAATAAGCCATATTTTAAATCAGTTAATTTATAATATTTATGCTCTGTAAATTTACATTGAGCACTATTTTGTAAAAATAAAAATAAAAATCACTAAGAACAACGGATTATATATCTTACTGTTCTTTCTTGATCTCCAATTACTGCTTTTGTGAACACTGGGTGAGTGAAATAATAATAGAAGGCATAGTTTTCATGGCGTCTGATCGTAATTGATTCGAGGTGTTAATATTTTCTTTGTGAATAGAGATAGACCACAGACAATATCCCGTTTTTATCACAGACTGGCTTGCCAGTTGCTTGACAGTAACCGATTAGGCTTGTTCCGTAGGGCTGACGCAATATGCATTTATATTCAAGAGCAGCAGTTTTTGAGCATGAGTCAGCCAAGGCGCCTTGGAAACGCCCTCAATTGGAGACCGTCTGAATGGACTGGGTTACTCTACTTAAACTTATTTCCAACTGTGCCCCATCTGCAAGTTTATGTTTTTGTTGTATCTTTGAGGTGAATGATACACAGAGAAGAATGAACGCTTAATATATTTATTCATCACCAGTATCAGGTGCAAACAGATACATACAAAACACTCGGAACAATAAGTTTCAAAACAACTAACAAGACAACTTACAAGGAATAGAGGAGGGTCAAATGCTGTATAGCCAAAAGAATTAAGATCAGTCCGAATATTAATCAGTGTCAGCTTATTAATCAACTGTTAAAGTCCTTAATCGTAGACTATTTAAGGCTATGAGCCAGGCCATCTGGTAGAGTGCTGAAGGGTTACTATACAGCAGTTTTATTACCACCTCTTTCCCTACCACTCACATTTGACTGTAATGCCTATTCTTGACAATCCCTTGTTGTCATCATGGTTATATTGGCCTACGTGTATTTTTACCTCACCGTAACATTGTTAGCGCGCTGCGCTCTCAGTCTAATAATAATAATAATTCCATCAAGTACACTGTTGATAAAATAGACGATTTACCTTTGTGCGCGTTGTGTCGAAAAGCTACTGAAAGTAGACAACACATTGTCAATGGCTGCTCTCAGTTGGCGCGGCAAGAATGCACATAGAGCCATGACAAAATATCCCTCAGAATACATTGGAAATTATGCAGGAAGTATGGTTACGGGTACGCCGATAAGTGGTACGTGCTCTCACCTTCATCAGTAGCCGAGAAGATCAAGTGGAATACAACTATCTTGACTGACAAGCGGTTGGAGAGTAATCACCTTGATATGATATTACATATGTGCACAAGAGCAACCAAAGGTAAATAAGACTTGATCTATCAATGGTTGCGAAGCTCTGTGTCGAAGGTAGAAACAAATAGATGCATCCTAACCGCACAAGATCAAAACCTGCTAAGAAGTTCATACCAAGGAGATATTTTAATAAACTAGACAAATTCAAAATGTCGCTTTTGTACAAATACTGAGGAAACTGTTGACCATCCAATATCGTCGCAGGGAATTTTCATTCGTGCCCATTTCTTAAAATAACCAACAGCATTCATATTTATGATTGTTATTGCAATAGTTTGTTAAAGTTTTTAAGCTCAATTATTTAACGATAGGGGGATTTCTGTGGATATTTTATTGTCATAAAACTCGCCACGAGCTTATTCATTCATTTACTAGAGAATTAAAATTAACCGGTGAAGTCAAATAGAAAAACATTGAAATTTTCACTGGTTTTTCTAGCAATAATAATTTAAATTACCTTTGTGCTACTGAAAACACATTGTGAATGGCTACATTTCGCTGGCCCCAAAATAATACATATGGCACCATTACAAAGTATCCTAAGAACACATTGGGAAAAATACAGGAAGTATAACTTCGAGTGCGGTAAGAAGTGGTCCGAGCTTGTACCACCGTCAGTAACTGAGAATGAGAATGAGAAAATCATGTACACTACCACTATCTTGATTGACAAGCGCTTGGAAAATAATCGTCCTGATTGTACAGTCGTAAATATATTCTGATAAACGTTGCGGTACTTTGGGATAAGAAGGCGGAGAAGATGAAAATGCAGAGGTAACAAGACGCAAATCAGAGAAATATATCAAGTAGAAGGTTAAGTTGTCGCTTGTGTTTGGCGTATTCGGTGGGTATTTTCAGAGAGCTTTCTGCTTCGAAGTACACCTTGGGGCATCTGGTATCATCGGGATAGCGCAGGTGGCAACAATGCTGGTAACCTATCCTGTACTAAGAAAATTATTGTATCTGTAAGCTGCAGGAAGGAGCAGATATGATAAGCATCACCGGGTCAAAACATCAAAGAATCGGAGAGGATATCAAATAATGCTAATGCACAAAGAAAAGCATGAAGCACCCTAAGGCACTGAACGGAAAACTACGATCAGGATCGAGAAATATTGCAAAGGAAGGCGAGTCAGTTAAGAAAGATGAGATAAAATGAAAAAAAAATAATATATAAGAAAGTACAAGAAAGATTTTAAGAATGGGACGGAACAATACAAGCCCTACCCAGACAAAAATATACACGTATACAAAGATAATATTTTTTGTTCTTCCTCATAACCTTTCACAGATAAAGTATTTTTCGCCATGACCAACGCAAGGAAATTCACAGACCAATGCAAAGTCAGTTTTATCATCAAATGCCACTTGTTAAAAACCAGTCTTCTTTGTAATACTCGGTAAAGCTACGTCGATTGTCAGTTCACACTCAATTAGTCGTAGTCTAGGAATTAAAAACTGTCGTATACTGTCGAGGGTTGAGAATACATAATTGTATGAACAGGACTTTCACATCAGAAGCTGAGCACCGCCGCGGCTAAAAAAAAAAAAAAAAAAAAAAGGAAGAAAGAAAAGGAAATCCTCTTGAATACCTAATATATCAAGAGCTGGCGACATTCTGTCTCTTATTATAAAGATAACGATTGATTTTCACAATTGATCTTCAAAGATGAAAGCAGGTTTAAGTTGGTTGAGCTCCAAAGTATTATCCATCATTTAAAAAAAAAACTTTCATTAATAACCTATACTTTGTTTGAAGTGAGATGTCCACTGTTTCTTCTGACCTGGACGTGGTGATTCGTCTAAATCTTAGCATCCTCAATTTCATTAAGAACACGATTATTATTATTATTATTATTATTATTATTTCCTTTAATTTCTGTTGCATACACATTTCCTTCCGGGTCCCAACCAGAGATCTAAGCTCAGAAATGTTTTGTAAAAATAAACATAAGATCACGAACATTCTACATAGATAAAGCTCTTCATAATGTCTGAGCAGTACCTTTTTTGTATTTCTTTAAGGCTACCAGGGATCCCCTATTCTAATCCTTTTCTAATCAATCTGATGACCCCCAACTACAACTTAAATTATTGATGTCCTCATGTACCACAATTCTGAGATTTTCATTTCAAGATCCTCGTATTTTGATAGTTTTTTGAAGTCTTTCAAGCATACATTACAGTCTGCAGGAACTGCCATATCAATAGGAAATCACATTCTGTTCTTGTGACCTTAGATCACGATGACTTCACGTAAAAGTTGCAGATTTTCCAGTTCAGATATTGGCCCACTCTATCATGCCGAGTTTTATATTCAGTTGGGGCTAACACTGTCCAACCTGATACAAGATGGCCAATTATTTTTGGATATTTTTCACAGAATTGCATTTGGGGTAAACACAATTTCTCAGTATGTGTATTTGGTAAATTCTGAGATTGTTTATCATTCAGTAATACCTTGCGTCTTAGTGGCTTTATCACCCTACTTAGAGTGAAATGATGAAAAGTCTCTGTATGTGTGGTCGTATTTTCTTATGCATTACATGAAGAGAGTTGCTTCTCACAGATGTGTGTTAATCGTGTACAAAATATAAAAAAGGTCT
The DNA here is from genome assembly GCA_903632075.3 of Acanthosepion pharaonis. Classification (NCBI taxonomy): domain Eukaryota; kingdom Metazoa; phylum Mollusca; class Cephalopoda; order Sepiida; family Sepiidae; genus Acanthosepion; species Acanthosepion pharaonis. The sequence goes on along the minus strand of CAHIKZ030000838.1, from coordinate 433,454 downwards.
ATTTATTCATATGTCTGAGAATCTACTATATATATATATATATATATATATATATATATATATATATATATATATATATATATATACACTAAACTCTGCATAACATCATAAAGCATGTTTTTTGCTTATCTGCGTAAAATTACGTGAATGCTTTGTTTAAATGCCGGTGTTTGTTCATATGTTCTTCAATATTAGCGCATGCGTGTCTCTGCAAGCATCTTAAATCCAACTGAATGTCTTCTTGGTATCGCGTGCCAGGATCTTCATTCTTTTCACTTCAAACTCTTGGACCCCCAAGATGTATTCGTGTGCACTTTTCTACCCTGAATGTTGTATTCTTAATCGCACATTTGTATAAAATATCCGGGCAGAGGCAAGGGTGCAATGATGAGTAACACTGCATATTCTTTGTTAAATGCTGCATACGTATGTGCATTGGAATTGACGGTGTGTATGATGGATTCGTTTTATGAGTGATTGTATTATTGACCGCCAACAAGTAACCCAGCTGGCCAGAATTATCTCTCAACTATTCGTGGCAAAACATGTTTGGCCCATAATTCTCTTAACCTCTCTCCTAATATCCTGAGGAAAAAACACCGATCTCTCTTGATGTACTAGGGGCCTTTGGAGAAGCTCCATTATCACTAAATAATAGAATTATATTATGACTTGGTTGAAAGATAATTTACGCGTGTAATGTTTTGGAGCGAAAAGCAAAACATGAATTAAAAGAGATTAGTTTAAATAATTAAACTAAATTTGAATTTAATTTTAAATAATTAATCAGGCAAGATGTCATTCAATTTTAAATGCATCTTATTTATGATCCTTTCTTAAATTATATGGTTGGTCGTTTTTGTTTAGGGGCATACCAACCTCTGTTTGTTATTTTAAGCCAAAATCTAAATATGTTCTACGTAATTTTACTTCATTTTTGGACATAAGAAAAAGTAGAGCATAGAGATTTGATACACCGATGTAGATGGTAAGCCTTACAATATTTTATTTCTAGGTCGTACTATTCTAATCTAATATATATATATATATATATATATATATATATATATATATATATAAATTTATTTTAGGATATTGAGTCAAAAAACATGTCAAACATCGCTACACAATTGCAGTCGTGTTTCGACGCATATCAATGCGTCTCCTCAGGTGATTGTAAATTACTGGCGATTGTAAATTACAAGTAAATTATAAATTACTCTAATCTGGCTCTTATAAAGGTAGAGGATAGCATGAGGAGTCAGGTACTTACTGGAATAGTATAGGAAGCCAATCATTTTGCCTGCATCTTTAGCGAGGGATCGTATGTAAGCGTTCCACTTAAGATCAGGTGTGAGTTTAAGGCCCAATATTCTCTCAAGGCACGATGACTCCTCGACTTGACATCCGTTAATCGTGGCTGGCGTTAGTTCGGGTCAGATCGGCGGTGTGTGAAGTTAGATAACTTTAATCTCCATAAACAGATAATATGAAGTCGTTTTTAATAATAAAATGACGCCAGATTCTACCACTGATCCTCTTTTTCTAATGGCTTCTTGACAGAAAGCAAGAAAGAAAGAAAGAAATAAAAAAGAAAAAAAAAGAAAGTATGAAAGAAAAAACGAAAGACTATTAGCAGATATAAAATAAATTAAACAAAATGAAAGCGTAGTAGCGACAACTACAACTACAAATATCGTCGACGTCATTGTGCTTTACAGCTTGTTTACGAATAAAAAATAAAACTGCCTAGAAGGAAAATACATAGAACTAAAAGTCAAGTCTATTAAAGAAGTATCTGAGAAATTTGAAAAGAAGAAAGATAAAAATGGCCTCATTAAACTCTATATACCGTTAGCAGTTTATTATACGAATGATAAAGAAATCGACAATGTGGCAGAGAATCGTGCGTGTGCAATGAAATGCGGAAATAGAAAGACATGCACGCTTGTTACACAGGGGGATTTTTTTTTAGGTAATAATGGGTTTTGTAATACAAATCCTACTAATTTAACCCAGAGATGGGGGGGGGGGAAGAAGTGAATTCATACCTTTTCTAAAGATATTTGCGCGTAAGTGAATATAACGAACCCTACTGGAACTCGAACTCGGCTCTCCGATTAACAATTCCAAACCATTATCCATTACACCAGCCGCACATCTAAGCTTACAGCACCTGGTTTTCTTACATTATTCAATGAAACATGTTTGAATATATATATATATATATATATATATATATATATATATATATATATATATATATATATATATATATATATATATATGTGTGTGTGTGTGTGTGGGGGGGTTACTGGGATCAGTTGGCGATATATTAGTACTTATAATACTTAGAATGCATTTGATTATGGTATAGTAGTTTACTACTACTACTGTGGCATTCACCCTGGGCGGATTGAGCCGGCTTCTTCCTGTTATGAGAAGAAGATTCTTGGGATAAATTACAGAAGTAGGGTACCCAGGCCTACTCGAATAACGTTCTTGCTTGCCGCGGGGTTCCCACAGACGCAGAGACAGGAACGACCAGAAGCCGCCGGTTACCGATGCAGACGCTCCTTGGATTTTCACCAGAGCCCTTGTTAGCCGGCGTGTGTGTCAGACCTGTCCGCCTTGGGTGGCCCTACCAGGAACGAAGTTCCGGGCGGCATAGCTCTGACACTACCGTTTACCCAGTTTGTAGAAGGGGATAACCATTGTCCTCTTCTACAAAGTGACAACACAAACAGTTTGAAAAATCCTGCGAAATTTAATTTTTCAAATTCGTTGGTGAAAATGGTCATTAACTAATGGCATCTTAATTTAAATTGTAATATATATATATATATATATATATATATATATATATATATATATATATATATATCCGAATGCAATGAGAACGAAAATAATATATAAATTCTAACGTTCACAGCATTAATTCAAAAGAGGGCTCAATACCGATAGAGCAATAATTATTTATTATAATTTTTTCATATAGACAAAAACAATTTACTCACAAAAGACAACTTCGTTTCTGTGCATTTAGTTCTCACCAGTCGAGGTGCAACTAAATTCACCGAAACGAAGTTGCATCTTTGTCGTGAGTACAATGTTTTTGTCTATATAAAAAATTATAATATATATATATATATATAAGGGACACATATTGCATTTTGAATTTGTTGAATAGTGTTGCACTGAATTAGGGTCTCAGATTTCATTAAGGAAAATTTGAAACAAAGTGGTAAAACTTTAAGAATTCTTGTTGTCACTTAGCCTCCGGTAAAACTGACTGGAAAATATTGGTGTCAAGAAATATAATAATCAGTCTAAAATTTGCCCTAAACCATTCAAATGGTAATTAGATTTTGACAATAGAGAAATGTCAACGAAATGATATTAATATGCATTTGTCCCGATCAATAACCGGCCCACAGTCTGTGTAACACCCAAGACAAAAGCAGAAAATATAATATAAGACCTGCACTATTAAAACCACCTACACCATCAATAATAATAATAATAATAATAATAATAATAATAATAATAATTAAAAGAAGAAGAAGAAAAATAACTGAAAAAATAAATCAATATAAACAAAGCTAACAAAGGCTGAGCAATGACAAATATATACTCAGTAAAACCGATCACAAAAGAGCAGAAAACATCTGACGTACAAATGGTCAACTATCATGTTTTAATCATTTCATTCTAAGCAGGCAATAAAGCCAGTAATACGTAAGGAGGGTTACTGAGTGTGAGAGAATATGAGAAAAAGAAAACGTTATTAAATAGAGGGAACAATAAAAGCACAGGAGTTAAGAATACAGAAGATAACGATTAACATTGAATTTACATTTTTGAAGATCAAGCTGGATGAGGAGTGTGAGAGAAGAAATTGTTAGCATAGAACTTACAATTACATCTCGCCATTTCATCTACATGATGATGAGACCTTGCCGTCAACTGAGTACTGCGCTTAAATTTATCAAGTCTAAACGTCAAAGAAGAGAGCTCATAAGAACAATTATCATGAAAATATATTGACGAATGTATGCGCGCATTCATAAAAGAAATATAGCGAATAACAATAGAATGGATTCATCAAGTGTACTTAGATTTTATATATATATAGATTTCGGGTGTTAACTGAAGTTTTAGTCCTGGATTTTAGTTTTTGATGTGAAGGTAGCCACAAGAAAGTCTTTGTTTATTTTTTAAAGTTTGAAGCTGTACATATCAGATATATACAATCTATCTATCTATCTATCTATCTATCTATCTAATTCTATTCATATCTATCTATCTAATTCTATTCATATCTATCTATCTATCTATCTATCTATCTATCTATCTAATTCTATTCATATCTATCTATCTATCTATCTATCTATCTATCTATGCCAGTCTGTCCATATCTATCTATCTATCTATCTATGCCAGTCTGTCCATATCTATCTATCTATCTATCTATCTATCTAATTCTATTCATATCTATCTATCTATCTATCTATCTATCTATCTATGCCAGTCTGTCCATATCTATCTATCTATCTATCTATCTATCTATCTATCTATCTATGCCAGTCTGTCCATATCTATCTATCTATCTATCTATGCCAGTCTGTCCATATCTATCTATCTATCTATCTATGCCAGTCTGTCCATATCTATCTATCTATCTATCTATCTATCTATCTATCTATCTATCTATGCCAGTCTGTTCATATCTATCTATCTATCTATCTATCTATCTATCTATCTATCTATGCCAGTCTGTCCATATCTATCTATCTATCTATCTATCTATCTATCTATCCCAGTCTGTCCATATCTATCTATCTATCTATCTATCTATCTATGCCAGTCTGTCCATATCTATCTATCTATCTATCTATCTATGCCAGTCTGTCCATATCTATCTATCTATCTATCTATGCCAGTCTGTCCATGTCTATCTATCTATCTATCTATCTATCTATCTATCTATCTATCTATCTATCTATCTAATTCTATTCATATCTATCTATCTATCTATCTGGTGCCCCATTAAAAAACAAGAAATCTTATATTTACTCGATGAAAAAAATTAATTAACATATAAAAATTAACTTTTTTAGTTTGATCACCACATCTAACATTTGTGTCTTTGTTCTGTTTTAAGCTACTTAATTCTTATCCTTTGCTTTTGTTTCAAATAACTATAAAAAAATTCCAACAATTAAATAAACAATACCAAATTTTCTGCTTTTTTGTTGTTCTATGACACGCTGTATCTATGTCGTTTTAAAACACTTTAAAAGATCAATGGTTAAAAGGCTTTATAAGATCACTTGTTTAAAATGTCTTCGAGCGAATAAAGCCTTTAGATATATTTAGGAATTATATATATTTATTTAGGAATTATCTAGCACTAAAAATCATTCTTGTAGTAACTATATTAGAATTGTACTTTGAAAAACAAATATAGAAAGAAGACATTCGATTTCTTGAGTGATTGTTGTATTCACCTATATATTACAGGGTGTCCCCCACCCAAAAAAAACAGGATATGAGTAACTAGTATATATATATATATATATATATATATATATATATATAACTATATATTTTACTATATAAATTCACTAACATATAAATTTTTTTAACCATCTGTTGTTCTAAGATGCCGCAGTTTTCAAATTTTCAACGTCAGGTGATTGTTCTCTTTACGAAAGAACATCCAATTTGGGGACTGAAAAAATGCCAAGAAATTTTGCCAGAGTTCTTTAGCTTGAACACCACATCCAATACTTTTTTTTTGTTCTGTTTTAGGTTATTAAATTTCTATTTTTTGCTTTTGTTTCAAGTAAATAATTCCAACAATTAAATAAACTGTACCATTTTTTTTTGTGGGACAGCCTGTATATTGACTGCTGTATATGAAGAAACCACTTCCTATCAGTATCCTTGTAACATTTGGCATCTGGCCTATTTCTTGTGGTGTATTGTCCATTCTTAGAATCTGTGCTACTCGATGCCTCTTTATGTATCGGGCCATTGGGACCGATATAATAGGGATTCATACCTTCCTCAAGGATATTGGCGGGAAACCATTCATTTCGATTTGCTTGTGCACAGATATAAAACTATTTTGTTAAACATTTTGCTTACATGTATTCATACATACACACATAGATACATATTTGTATTTATGCGTCTATATATATATATATATTGTACGAAGTCAAAGTGAAGTTTTTCTCCTTTTTTCTTCACACACACACACACACACACATACACACATATATATGTGTGTGTGTCTGTGTATGTGCGCGCGCGTATGTGTAGGGGGTATTAGAATAAAGCAAGACATTGGTAAAGGGAAAATGCCAAACAAGTAATTTACCAATACCAAGCCTACCAAAGAAAGAAAAAAGAAAAGACAGACACTTACCTAAAGAAAAAAAAAGCTGTAGTAATCCATGTCTCTAGAAACTAAACTGAAAGAGATTTGTAAGGACAACAAACGCGAAAAGATTTAAGCTTGTGACTCACAGTTTCACGCTAAAGCGATATTCAAAGGAAAACTTTCTTTTTCCCCTGAAGAGCTTTTTAGTGTGGAACTCAGTCAAGATTTTAGATCAGTGTCGCTGAGAGCATTTTTCTTGTTTGTTCCTTCATATATATATATATATATATATATATATATATATATATATATATATATATATATATATATATATATATGAGCTCTCTGAGAAGGAAGTGTGAGTTTGTGAACAGTGACTATTACGGCTAATAATGAAATACTTTTCGTTAATTCGAGTTCTCTCAGTCACTGGGTGTTTATCTAAAATAAATACGCTTAAATTCACCTTAATCTCTGTCGTGCGTCAACCTCTTAGTGGTAGTATCTCCGACTGACGCTAATTCAAGCTAGGTTTTGATCCTAGCTAGAGGTAACCGGACGTCTAGCCACGCTGATGATCTGTGATAAGCTCTGTCTGTGGATGACAATATATATATATATATATATATATATATATATATTGAGCACTCTTTTAAGAATAACATTTTTGGTTCTTGGCATTTTATTCGTATACATAATCCTATATATATATATATATATATATATATATATATATATATATATATATATATATATATATATAAGTATAGGATTGGTGTATACGGAATAAATTTCAATAACCAAAAATGCTATATATATATATATATACTAGCATCATGGCTCGGTGTTGCCCGTGCTTGATTCAAAAATCGTACGACTCATACAGCAATCGCTACCACTTGACTTAAAATATTTTTGCCCTTGCTTGCCTTTAAAGGAGTGCCCTTTGCCGTGCTGATGTTGCTACATGCCTTACTTCGTGCCTATCTCACACTGCGAATTTTTTCTAAACGCTATACTAAACATTAAATCTGTTACGAAAAAAGAACTAACCAAAATGAACATAAAACCATCAACTTTAAAAAAGGACTCGTAACTGGAAAAACTGAATGAAAAAAGAATGTTAACAACAAATAATTTTTCACACCCAACCCAGTTCTGCGGAATCAGAATCAACGTTGAGTTTAAGCAAGCGAATGAGCCAACTGGAGTAAAGTGCCATGCCAATTTAATTTTTTCCGACTTGTGACGAATGCAGCTATCGATTTTTTGCATGCTAGCATTGCTAGTTAACATTCGTGTCAGTCAGCTGTTGGCTCTCACGCTGGCCAATAGAATCTTCCTGCCTATTCGTGGCAGCCAACTATTGGCTCTCACTCTGGCCAGTAGAAAATAGCCGCAAACTACATGAAAACTGCCGTAGAAGCATGAAAAAATCGATTATTTCCACTATCGATGGGAGATAGGAAATGCAAAGTCGGTCTTGGCCTTTCCGCTAACGTGGAGCATGTGCATGTAAATTCTGGTGCAAATCCGTCGAAAATTGCGGCCGTGCATTCGTTACACACACACACACACACACATCCTATCTTTATATGTGTGTGTGTGTGTGTATGTGTGTGTGTGTGTGTGTGTACTACTGTCAATTGGTAATACTGAAATATAACCATTAAAAACAGCTAAACCGGTTTATCGGTCCTCTCTCGTCAGTACAAAAATCGAGGACAAAAATTGTACACAATGACTAAAAAATATACAACCGCAGACTAATGCTTCATGCAAACAAAAATATGGCATTATAGGCTAATTACCTTTGAACCCACCAACCAATCCTGGTTTCAAGGCGATGGGTGGTAGGATTTAATGTACATTGATTCCAAAACCTTCAAATGAAAATCGATACTAACCTTACTCAGCCCTGAGAATATGATTCGGGCTATAAAAGCAATAATCATTTGTGGTTTTTAATGAAATGTTCAAGTATCTCTGTTCCTGATACATTAACGCGCCCATATAAACTGTCCACCTTCCCCTGCGGATATTTTATTTTTTGAAGAATAAAGTTGGTAAACAAAAACTGGAAATTACTTATGACTCAAACTAATAATTTAGTACTCTGCGACGTGTTTCTAAGTGAAGTACATTTGACTCAAGAAGAGATCCGATATTAATCGGTCTTGATAAGAAACCATAAAGGCAGCGTCTATTGCATTGCCTTCGAATTCAACTTGAAGAGGCGGCATTCTTGGTGATATCTCCAAGGCAGAAAGAGGTTAATATACTCATTCCAAGGCTAAATAACCCCACCCGTCACCCTTTTAGAAATCAGGCTCTCCTTGGAAGATATAGATAAAGTTGTATGCCATGCAGATGAACTGCGCGGCGGCCGGACGAAAGGTTCCAGTGACGATGAAGGCGGCAAAGATGACGTAAAAGTGGAAGCCGTAGAAGAGCTCGTTTGGGTGTATAAGTATTACAAGGAACTAGAATGGATGGTATTAGAAATGGTCAAGTCGATTTACTGGATAGAAGGAAGAGATCACACCATTTTCTTTATATCAATGGATTTCGTTCAATTTTACAGTTTTGCACTTGATTTATTTTCCGCTATAAATTCCACCGAACCACGCGATATAATCTTTCTTTCTTTCTTTCTTTCTTTCTTTCTTTCTTTCAACTTATTCGTTTTTTAAAATTTATTTTACATTTAGGTTTTTTGCTTTACATTCCTTACACGCTTTTTTATTCCTCTCACTTTTCTTTTCTTAAACTTTTCTATAGTCTTTTAGCCTTTTCTTTTTTTTGTACAGACTTTTTCTTTTTTTTTTCTCACTTTTTCTTTTTTGCTTGCTTTCAATCTTTCTTTCTTTCTCGTAATTTTATTTTCTTGCTTAGAGATTATTCTTTTATTTATTTTTTTTATTTTCCTGAAGCTGCAGACTATTTCTTTCGTTCTTTCCTTCTTTTTTTGTATTTGTTCATTTGTTTCTTTTGCTTTTCCTATATATATATATATATATATATATATATATGTGTGCGTGTGTGTGTGTGTGTGTATACATTTATCTTTTCCTGAAAATACGCCGACCTTTTGCTTTCTTTTTTTTTTTCGCTCTCTTTCTTCTTTCCTTATGTCTTTTGCTTCGTACTAATTATTCTAGGAATGACTGACCAGTAATCTGTGCTTTAAGACGGTGGTATATTAGAGAAGCCAGAAGGATAACCTAACCACAGTACTTTTTGCCTCCGGCAATTTGCAGGAGAACTTCCAATAGTGAAGATATCAATAGAGCAACTCTGTATCCAGAGCGATTGACTCTTGGGGTCCAGGTCTAGGTATGTATCCCTGGTGTCAACTTAACTGTGAAAGAAGAAGCCATGTGAACGACAAAAAAAAAAAAAAAAGGAATATACATAAAAGCGGTCCAGGGAAAAAATATTTTAAAAAGGAGTTTAAAATCGTATCCCCCCCAAAAAAAATTTAACAAAAAATGTACGGGAAAGAAAAAGCTGAATCAAATGAAAAAAGAAATTTTCAAAGGAACTTTTGATCAGAGATGAAAAACAAAACGCATGGAGAACGAATGTAAAATAAAGGACTAAATAAACAAAAAAGTGTTATATACCGTACCTATGAACACTAATGGTTATGTCCTAAGCCTTATAAATACGTTGGTCACTATTGTAAGTGTGTCGTAATATGCTGTCTAAATAGTCCACCACTAGCAGTGGTTTACTTACTTCACGACGCTGGTGAGTATTGCATTTTGATGATGTTATAAAGATTACCGTTTCATATCCAACCTCCGTTTTGGCTATCCCTCATTAAGTAATCTTTTCTAGGTTACAACAAAAAGAAAATAAGAAAAAAGAAAAGAAAGAACAAAAGAATGTCAAATGAGGGAGGGAAGAACGAACATGAAGGAAAGAAGTAAAGTAAAATACTATAAAGGGTCCAGACAAAAGGAGAGAAGGATATTGGTTTATGAGTAACCCGTCAATAAACACATATTAGGCACAATTTTCATATCACCAACATTCAGAAAACGTATACTTAAAGTATTTAAGATCCAGATACCTGCGCTTGATATAACTTATGTCATTCACACCAATAGATCGAATATCTCTCGATACACACAAATATCATCTATAATAAAAATAAGAATACTTTTACCTATAATATAACTAATATAATTGACTTAAATGGCAAATTTTATATATATATATATATATATATATGTGTGTGTGTGTGTGTGTGTGTGTGTGTGTGTCTTTTAGGCATGTCTGATTGAATAGATGACAGATATTATGTCTGCTAATTTTTAGCAAAATCCGTTCATACTCACGAATAACCTTCCGTGTTTTGATGTTAAAGGAGGAGAGAAATGTGCTATAGCTGTTTAAATTTCTTTTATTTAAATTTCCCAAGTACTTTCGATCTTCTTCCAAGATCATCTTCAGAGGTGCATTAGAGGTACTAATTAACAAAACTATATGTTGTTCATTAGTACAAGTATTTATACAAAGTTTTGCGTTGTTATCCATTACAGTCATTTTTTCAATATGCTTTTAAATGCAAAACGGTTGTTTCAGTTCATTAGAAAGTGAAAAAAATATCCATTATGGAATTTTTTCATGCTATAATGTCATGGTCTTGCGCTCATTAAAGCGTAAAAAGTGTTCCTTTATAGGTATTTTATAACATTACTGCAGTATTCATAGTTGATTTTGTTCAATGTCGACTTTAATTTTTAATATAAATTACATCTAGTATCTGTAATATGAATTTGTTGTTTTCATGGTGTAGGATATTTGTGTTGTCGATTAGTCTAATGAACCACATAACTATCCTACATCATCAAACACTAAACAGCTATAGCACATTTCTCACATCCTTTAACATCAGTACACGGTTAAAAATTAGCAGACATAATATCTGTAATTCATTCAATCAAACATGCCTAATATATATATATATATATATATATATATATATATATATATATATATATATATATATATGCATCTACGTTTATAGTGCAAATTAAGTTTTCATGGTTTCCCAAATCGTCAGGCACATATGCCGATAGAGTCGCTTATTATTGTATTTTTGTTGTTTTTTTTAAATATTGGGTCTCATTGGAGAAATGCTGAATTATACTCAGATTCAAAGCTCAAAGTTAATATAGACCCAAGAAATTATTGGGGTGTAAATTTAAAATATAGAATGTATGGAGGGAGATATTAGGAAAAACAAAGCAAAAAATTATGAAAGCTTTAAGTTTATAAGGTACATGTGGGGAAAAAAGGGTGAAAAAAGAAATGAAAAAAGCAAAAAAAAGAACTCCTAGAGAAGGCAGTGGAAGAAAGCGAGAAGAAAGCAGTACAGATCAATTGAAAGACGACAGAAATATGATTGTTAGCAAAAGGAACAGTTCGACATGCAAATAACAAATTGGAGATATTAAAATCAAACAAGTACAACAATTTAAGTATCTGGAAAGTGTTTTAACAGAGGACGGAAACACGAAGACGCATTGGGATAGCGAAAGATGACTTTCAAAATATAAATAAAGTATTAAGAAGCAGAAAAACATCATTAGAAACAAAGAAAAGAGTACTGAAATATCATGTAATATCAGTCTTCTTATATGTCAGTGAATGCTGGGCAATCTCCTCATAGATGAAGAAGAGACTTGGACAGTGAAGAGTCATGATCACCAACGTTCTAAAGAGACACAGCACATAGAAGAAGACGGTGGAATAAGTTTTCGGCAGAACACCGAAAACGATGGATAACTTTACGGATTAACAGATCAATCTGTTCAAATTCTTAGACTATTCTGGCATAAGGCCGTAATTATATTTCCTCCTATAGTGAGGATCGGGTTTCATTCAGTCAGTTATGTGCCATGCGTGATACACACTTAGGCGATCATGTAACTTTCGATACATGACTGACGTGGCAGGTTTTTTCCCGCACTAGGCTACCATTTCTTTCTGCGGTAAGACCAGTTGCCATCCAAGGCTATACAACCCGGTCTGTTTACCCATATCTAGGGGAGAAGAAGAGAATTCATACTTTTCCCAAGGTTATCAGCACGTAAATGAATGCAATGGATTCAAATGGAATTCGAACTCGGATCTCCGAATCCTCAATCCAAGCCGCTATTTTTTTTCTTTTTGCTCCACCGCTTTTATTATTTAATTGTAAAGACATCACAACTAATCATTCCGAATCACTTCTGACACGTAGTTATAAACAGAATTCTGATCAGGAGTTTTTACTGCATAATACTTGATATAATTGCCCACTATTTACCACAGAATTAAGTGCAATGACAAGGAAGAACAGTTTATTGTAAAGCTGTTATTTATTGCGTAAAGTATTTTTTTCAATCATTAATAAACTACGGAAAATGTTGATTTATCTACCTGTATCTACCTGTTTATCTAGTTCTCTATCTGTGCCAACATTAAGGCTCTGCCTACCTATTTGTGTAAATATGCATATAGACATATATGAATGTGTCCAGTTACCTGTCGAATCTATGTGTGTAAGCTAACCATTTAAGCGAAAAGTAAGGACAGACTCAATCGTTTTACTGAGGGGTACGCCAGTGGATGAAGGCATCATAACGAGGAAGATACGTAGCATTAGTTGAAGGCTTGGGATTTTGGTCGTTGAGACGGGTTATGCGCATGCGTTCGTTCGTTTGGTCGGTAGGTGGACACGGCAGTGGCGATAATTCCGAAGTAGCCGCGTCTGGTCAATCAACGCTCGTGTGAGCACAGCACACTGGCCGATCTTACTGGTAGAGGCATTTGTCAAATACACGGGCACTTCTTGATTGAATCGCATGGAATTAGTACATCAAGAGAGAGTTAATCATATTGACAGCATGGGCGACGGCAACGAGGCTGATGGTGTAAGCCGGGAGGACGGGGGCTGAGATGAACAGAGCGAAAAGGTAAGAGCCAGAGGTTGGGTAGTATTGGGTCCAGGGGAAGTAGGTGAGAGATCGGTGGGATGTAGGCGGTGGTTGGTGGACGAATCAATCAGTAATGAAGGATGATGATTGATGGTGACCCAGGGGTCACAGTCCCTATCTACTTCCCTCCTTATTCACTGTATAGCCTCAAGCTTTTCTTGGCGCCATTTTCGCTTCATTTCCCAAGCTTCAACGAATTAATCCTAACACAGGTACCCTCGCAGATGTATATATGTCCGCATATGAGGATAATAGTGAATATATATATATATATATATATATATATATATATATATATATATGTGTGTGTGTGTGTGTGTGTGTGAGTGCGTGTTTATGAGTGAGCGTGCGTAGATATCTCTATACATGTATTTGTGTGGTTCGGTAGCAAACCCTCTTTAATATATGATTCCTTGAACAAAATTGCTAAAATACTTTTTTATTATGTCTTCTTGTATACATACAAGTGTCTTCATTTCTGGACGTAAAAATTGCCAAAAGGTTGTTGATTCCGAGCGCTTTCTATTAAACTGTTAGTCATATTCAAGAATCAATTTTTGTTAAACTACTATAATAAATGGCGTGTAAGTCCTGTTGTACATAGTATAAAACATACTGGAAATGGATATTTTCTTAATTTCCAAATACGGTAAGTACATTTTCGCCGTGTTCATAATTAATGCTGTTAAAGGTTGATTTCTTGGTTTATTTATAATAAGGGCATCCATCTCACAGCCGTGTCGTCGCCTCTCTCTGTCTTTTTTACAAATACTTTCATGCTCTAAAAATATACTTATCCAAGTGCCCTAGGAGTCATATTCTTTTTCAAATTTAAATTTAATTTAAATAAAAGGGTAATTTTTTGCAGTGGGAGTTTGTGCCCCCATCCCATCGGGAACCCACTTTGATCAAAATGATCTTGCCGATGTGACAACCATCTTCTGTGGTTTACTCCTTCTATATTTTGGACAGCAAATTTCATTTGTTCAAATTTTCATTTAATTCAAAGAGGAAAAAATCGCCCCTGAACCTCCAAATCAAAATGAAATATACTTATCCAAGTACCCTAGGAGCAATTCCCTTGTTCAAATTATAATTTAATTCGTATCAAAGGCAAAAAAAATTAGTTTCAGAATATATATGGTTACGGTGGGGTCTATCCCGAAATCACTAGTAGGAGTTCAATAAAAAACAGACAGACAAAGGCTACAAATTTATATATATATATATATATATATATATATATATATATATATATATATATATTAGTATATAATAATCTTATAAGTATAAGAAATTATACTGTTCGAAAAACCTTCGGTGTCTTGATTTGCAATTAATCAAACCAATACCAAATGGGGAAAAAAAAGTATAAAAAAAGAAAGAACCAAGAACATATACGTTAGCCGAAAATAATCGTCTAGCAAAGTTCAAAGCCCAAAGAAAAAAAAACGATACGAGTAAGCAAAATAACTAAATAAAGTGCTCAATACAGTAAGTAGAGCAGACCTAGTTAAACCTAGAGAGCCAGACAAACCTACCAAGGTTTCACCTAAGCGGATCGTCAGCCTTGTCTGGCTCTCTAGGTTTAATTAACTATATATATATATATGAGTAATTCATCGAGTCTGATAGAAACCTCCACAGAATGCAGAAAGCACTGGACGGCCGTTTCGTCCTATATTTGGGACTCATCAGCAGTGCGCATCCACTAGCGAGAATTGAAACCCTGACAGTTGGGTTCTCAAGCGAACATCATACCAACTGTTCCAAGTGGGCCACGTGACGAAGAGATTGCAAACCAGACTCGACAAAAGCGCCGCTCGCTCACATATTCCGTTATTTTTATATATATATATATATATATATATATATATATATATATATATATATATATATATATATATATATATATATATATATATATATATATATATATATATATATATATATATATATATATATATATATATATATATATATATCATTTCAAAATTTCAGTTCAAAATCATTTATGCCTGACAATTGCTCTAAGTATAACATTCCGTTTAGTATAGAGCGTAAGACTGTTGCAAGAATTTTTCGAATTTGTCTCATTAGGCTATAAGCATTTAGGAACAATTTAAATGAGTTTCGTAATTGAGAACAAATTATACTAGAAATTAAACATAAATTCACTAGAAGAATCACTGTTTTTCACAAATGAAATGGTTATACAATAAGACAAAGTTTATTTCCTATGCGGCCTCAAAATGAGTTGCCTGCCCGGATGAAATACTTTTTGATGATGTTGGCTATCACGTCTAAGATGCCGATCTTTAATATGTCGTTGCTTGGTATTATGAGGCCATTGGTCACTCTTGACAGTCTTTCTGACGTATCATCCCAGGTGTTTCAACTCAGTAGAAAATTGATCGTGAAAATTTCTTGACCAAGCACTCTTGGATTACGTGGTCCATGTGGGAGGAAGTATAATCCTCCAAGAATACGTTCAATCAGACTCTCAATCTAAGGCTTGCCACCGTGTCCAGTATGTCAATATCAGCAATTGCGTTGCCTTGAGTTTCTGTGGGAAGAAGCGTATGACAGGAGCATTACATTTGATTGATCTCAGTGAGTGGCATCTGTGGCATCGGCACATAGGTAGCGGTCTTTCCACCTGTTCATCTAGCCACTTTAAAGACACTGGCTATCTCCAAGCCCCCGTTTTTTGCGGGTAGTGCCACCAGTATAACATGTTTTTACATTTCTTTATTTGACAGGTTACGTCCCGATTAACATTACCGCTTGGTCGTGTTCCATTCATCGCTTACTAAAAATGTGTTCTGAAATGCTTATGTACCATATATATATATATATATATATATATATATATATACTTGTATATTTAGGCAGCAATCCTTCGTTTATCAATTTTCATTAAAATAGAGAGACAAGGACCTACGGTTAAGCTTTTTTATTTAACTTTTCTTGTGTTCGAACAAGAGGTTTCTTTTCTGGACAAAGAGTGTGTAAAAACTGTCCAAATGTTTTATATTTCCGAGCGCTTTCGGCTATACCTTTAGCCATTATCAAGGATGATTCGATTTTTCAGCTTAATTGAGTGTATGCCTTATGTGTATATTTTAGTGTGTTGTAGGGATGTTTTAATTTCCGAATACGGTTAGCACATTGTGGCCTTGTTCGTAGTTAATATTGTTAAGAGTTGGTTCTTTCTTTTTTATTATTAAAGCTTCCATTATTTTTAATCTATGCAGTTATTATATTTTTGTTTTCTACTAGTATGTATCTAATGGAGTCTAGTAAATTTTTGTGTGTTTTTAAATGGGTTCTAATGGAGCTGCGATCAGATATGTGTAACGTAAGACGTCTGGATAAGCATGTAGTTGTGTAACCGATGTAATTATTTATGAGTCTGGTTTGATCAGGAACACAGTTCCTTAAGGGACATTTGAACTCATAGATAATGTTCGTTCTTTGTAATTTTGACTTAGCTGGTGTGTTGTTATTTTTGAGGATAAGGTTAGTTGTCTTCAATTTTTCATAATAGATAATTACTTTGATTTTTTTTATTCGGGTCAATTGGGGTAGTGTATTTCTTTATAATATGTATTAGTGAAGATTCGTCTTGTTTGTAATTAATATACATTTGGTTTTTGTAATAAATGTGTATGTAATTTTTGACTGTGTGTTCGCTATCGTTATTACTTTGGGGAGAAATAGTCTAGTTTGGTGGTCTATAAGGTGGGTAGGGAAGCCGTTGTTGATTAATGTTTGTTTAACATTATTAAGTTCTTTGAGGAAAAGTAGTCGAGAGGATGAATTCTGGTGTGCTCTTTTTAGGAAGTTTTTTTATTACTGCTATTTTGTACCTAAGTAGGCATTCGCTTTTAAAGTTAAGGTGGCACAAGAGTGGATTTTTTTATATAATGATGTGATGAAAGTGTTATTGCTATATTCTACGAGAACATCTAAGAATGGAAGTTTTTTTTTTTTTTACTAAGTTCATAGGTAAAGTTAAGGGCGGAGTTTTTCTCAAATGTGGTCTTAAGTGTATTTATTTCTTTAATGTTATTTGCTAAAACAAAAATATCATCTACATAACGAACATATATTTTCAGTTTGCGAACCTGCGTAAATATCGTATTTTCTTCGTGGGACATGTAATAGTTGGAAAAGCATGGACCGAGTGGATTTCCCAGACTAACACCATTACTTTGGGTGTAGATGTTGCCATTGTGGTCATAGAATGGAACTTTGGTTGTGCATGCGTGTAGTAATGTTTTTTTAAGTATGGATGGTTTGATGAATAGCGGAAGAATAGAGTTATTAGCTAATTAGCATATACAGAAGTGAGGATAATATCAATAGTTTGATCGACGGGGACGTTTATAAATAAGTTTTCGACGTCAAGTGATGCTATTATACCTAAAAAACATTTGGACAGTTTTTACACACTCTTTGTCCAGAAAAGAAAGCTCTTGTTCGAACACAAGAAAATTTAAATAAAAAAAGATTAACCGTAGTACCTTGTCTGTTGTTTTTAATGAAACATGCATATATATATATTAAGCATGTTCACTGTTTTCGTGGGAAAACAGCATATAGCGTAATGAAAAATGCCACAAACTTAACTAAAATAAAGTTTTATCGTCAAAATGCTTATGTTATTATTAAGATGAAAGACCAAAGTATTTCTTAATTATTTTTTGAAATTTTTTAATCCTTTCTAACACGTTCGAAATTTTGGTTAAATTCTTCTTTTGTTTACGTCATCGCGGCGTCACAGAAAATAAAATTTTTTTTTGCGATTTTTTTCCGTTGATTTGGAAATTCTTGTAAAAATCAAGTAATTGTCCGATTTTACTGAAATTTTCAGGACTTATTCACAAATGAATGAAATTATTTTTGAAATATTTTTTTTAGAAAATTTTGGTAAAAAATATATGTTTTTAAAATATGTTACCCCACATTTACTTAATTTAATGAAATTTCGCCCCAAACCTTTTTGGTTCCTGAATTTTTTTTTTTTTAAAGTAGGAGTCTTCGAAGATGGTAAATAACCTAATTTATTTTTCAAATTTGAGCTATCTAACTGAAAATCTGCTCTGAATTGAAAAATAATGAATCCAATAAAACTATGATATTACTTAATTAGAAAAGCTTTTAATTGCTTTTGTAAATGAGTAATATTAAGGACATTATTGTCTGAAGAAATAATTTTTTTCTGATGAATAATTAATTTTTACAAGAATTTTTTCGTTTTTTAAGAAATTTTAATTATAATAATTTATAATAGTTTAAAATCGTGTAAAGCTCTGTATTAGGCTGGTTCCTCGAGGTTATGTAGTAATTAAGTGGAAAAAAAATTTAGGAGTCCAAAATTGCTAAGTTTAATAAATTTAGTTGCACTACTTTTTTTTAAAAATAATTTTTTATGTTGTATTTTTTTTACTTAATACATTCCTTATTTCCATGTATGATATACAGAAATTGCCATTATTATAACAAGGTCACGTGATCTAAGGGTTTTGTCCCTTTACGTGGCCTTTTCATAACATTTCGTTTCTTACAGGTAATACAACCTTTCAGGTTTAAAAGTTTAAACTTTAAATTTTAAAGTAATTTTTCTTTTTTTCATTTACTATTTCACTAAATAATTTTTTTTTATGTATTGTATTTCCATTAGTGTGTGTCATACTCAAATAGAATAATTTTTTAAAAAACTCAGACTTAAAAATTATGTCATTTATGGTCATCAGTAGTAGCTGTCATCGGTTCGTCATTCAACAATCCATCAATAGTTCGACCAGATGAACAGGACCGCTCGTTAATAATTGGTTGTATATTATTTTTTATGCTATAAGTAAGAAAGATTTCTTTCAAATCAGATTACTTTAACTTTAAATTTTTTAATTTTACTAAAATAACGTGTCAGAATTTTTTAAAAATATTTTCAAAATCGATAAATTTGTGTTTGTTTACAAATTTCTTAAAAATTAAGAAAATGGCCGTTTTAAGAAAATTTAAAATTTGAAATTAAATTTGACAATCAAATGTGTATAGTTTCTATCTGAAATACACCAGAATTGTTTAATTAATAAATATAATAAATTTAATTATTAAACTTTCAATTAAAGCTAAAATGAAATCTTCAAGAATGTTTTTCGTTGTAAAAAATTCATTTTAAACTTAAATATAGAAAATTTATGCCAAAATAGTGGAGATGCCTAATATATATATATATATATATATATATATATATATATATATATATATATATATATATATTTGTGTGTGTGTGTGTGTGTGTGTGTGTGTGTGTGTGTGTAATCATTTCATTTTAAGCAAGGCAAGAAAACCACTGACATACTAAGGTTAGTGAGAGTGAAGGAAACTGAGAAAACGTTATTGAGGACAATAAAAAAGAACATGATACAAAAAGACAGAAGAAGACAATTGACATTGCATTTAAATCTTTGAAGATCCTAGTTGACAGTAAAGCAATGATCTGAAAGAGAGTTCCACGAGCGAGAAGGGTGAGTGAAGAAACTATTAATATAGGAATTGCGGTTACACTTAGTAATTTAATCAGTAAAATGATGGGGCCTACCTACTAATCTTGTACACCATTTAGTAATTGCTTAAATTTGTGAAGTCGAAGTACTAAAGAGAAAACTTCATCAGAACAACTGCCATTAATTTTTTCTAGAAGTGTTAAGAAAAATAAGTGAAACAGAGATGCCAGTTCGTGACTGATAACATTGCAGATTCTTTTGAATTTGTCAAGAATGTGAACCAACTTTCTTAGCATATAGCATATATGCTAATTAATATATATGCGTGTGTATGTAGATAGATATTTCGAAAATAATGTCTCTTACTTATTTACATGTAAACTCTAGGGTGTTTCATTAAGAGGGATTATATATAAGGATGTTTCATTAAGACGGATCAAAGTCAGCAGTAAATAAATCAGTGTTAGTAATGAATATTTATTTCTCTACTGGATCATTTTATTTACGTCATGGCAATTATGTGTGAAAAATAATATCACCCAAATGTCCGTCAAATCTGAAAGAAAAAGAAAAAAATCATTAGACGCTTAAACTTAATTCACTTTAAAATCGGTCCAAGTTATCGGAACACCCTTTACAACAGAGTACACAGTAACGTTGTTGGATAGAGTTTTCAATGACGAAACGGTATTTTTTCGTATAGTTACCTCCCTTCGATATTTCCGCTAACATGTTGCCCTCATGAAAATTAGCACCAACAGACGGAACGCAATTTATCAGAGCAACGATGACGTGTATGCATGTATGTGTGTTTGTGTGCGTAATTTTATATTTGGTGAATTTTTAAACCATTATTAGCTGGATGTTCTCGTTGGAGATCAAGTGACAGAGTATCTTACAATGACGCTGTACTTTTCTCAGCGTGCTGAATACTTTAAGTTTGTGGTGGAGATTTTAATACTTTCCAGGGTTTCTAATTTCTTTTATTTTTATTTGAACGGATCTTAATTTCCAAGTTAACATTCCAAGCAATGATTAAAACTGTCACTTTTGAATTACGTAATTTTAAAGGCATTTTCCCAGGTTTTCAATTTCTATCAGGTTCTCTCCTTAATCTTCTCCACCGGCGACATCCGCCATGTGACAGATTTTTTTTCTTCTTTTTCTTCAAGCATGACACTTTTAGCTATCTCTAAGCCATATTTACATACGAGTGTAGGCTATGAAGGCGTGATGCTAGAGCTGTGAAAAAATTGCATGCGGTAATTTCAACTCTTCTTATTAATAACTTCGTTGTTTATTTCCAGGAAAAGATTTGACTGTTCAAAAAAATACTTTAAAAGTACCTAGTAGCGACTTCTCTTGAAAATGGACATAATCTGGCATCGTAGTTTTATCAAGTACCTGCAGAAAAAAAAAAGATTTATCCCCCAAAGTCATTGATGCTGATATGGTTCCTAAATTAGGAGATGACGCTCCATCAATGTCACCAGTGGAAAAATGGGCAAATGAATTCCCATTTTCCTTAAAACTTCCTCATTGCTCAGATGGTTTGTCCATGGTATTCTCAGTATTGTTCTGTAGAATTCTATTTCTGTTCTTTTATCTCTCTTCCTCATCTTTGATGAGAGTGGCTAGCATTCACTGCCATATAGGAGGGCCAATATTACATAACACCTCATCAATCGTTTTCTAGCTTCTAACGAATTTTTTGTTTCTTAATCCTTTGTTAGCTTATATATATATATATATATATATATATATATATATATATATATATATATATATATATATATATATATATATATAGAGAGAGAGAGAGAGATAAACTCAGACAGATAAACACATAGACAGAAACTCAGATAGTGGCTCGGATTGAGGAATCAGAGAGCCAAGTTCGAATTCCAGTCAAATCCATTACATTCACTTACGTGCTAATACTCTTAGAAAAGGTACGAATCCTCCTCTTCTCCCAGCAGGACAGACCGGGTTCTATAGCCTTGGATGGCAACTGGTCTACCGCAGAAACAAATGGCAAACTACCCCTGGAAAAAAATCTGCCTCGCGAGTTATGTATCGAAAGATACATGATTGCCTAAGCGTGTCTCACGCATGGCACATAACTGACTGACTAATAAGTCAGTCAGCTGCACCGTTTATTTGCATGAAAATTGAAATCTAACTGTTCACAGAGTAACGACTTCCCTTGAGAATGGACAAAATTTGGCATCGTAGTGTTATCAAGTACCTGCAAAAAAGGGGTTTACCTCCCAATGACATTCATGTTGACATAATTGCTACATTATACATAAAGGGATGACGTCACAACTTTATTAACAGTGCAAAAGTGGGCAGCTGAATTTAGGAGAGGAAAGTCTTAATGATTACCCAAGTCTGAACGTCCTCCAACTGTCACCGCTGAAGAAAACATTGTCATAGTGATGGATGACAGGCGATTGACTATAAATCAAATAGTCAGTGCAATTAGCATATCCTGTAACAGAATTGAGAATATTTTGCACAATGAACTTTTTTTTTTGCTCGATAGGTGCCATGTCTTCTGACACCAGATCAAAAGCGCACCAGACGGATCACATGACAGGAAAAACTGACATTGAGTCTAATACAGCTGGTTTCCTTGAACGTTTTCTCACCCTGGATGAGTGCTGGGTTCATAAGTTTGAGCCAGAGACAATACATGAAGTGGAGACACCTCTCCTCACCTGCTTCAAAGAAGGCCAAGGTCGTTCGAATATCTTCAAAAGGATCACGCCAGCAATGGAGAGCATTATGCCAATTTGCAGTGACGTTTACTAAAGTCTATCAAGACTACACACCCAGGAAAACACCCGAAAGTGGTCTTGTTTCGTTAGGACAATGCTCCTGAATACAAGTCCTTCGTTTCAACGGTTGCAGTGTGTTACTTTGGCTTTGAACTATTTGATCATCCTCCCCATTCTCGTCATGTAGATATCATCTGTTCTCCAACATAAAACACTTGGCTGGGAGCCAGTATCGTAGTGATGATGACGCCATATGTACTGCTTATGACTTTTTTGACTAACAAGATGGAAAAAAAACTACAGTTATGAATAATAACTGAATATACATTGCGTGCCAAATTATTATCGAGATACCTTTTTTCCAATATTTCAAAAACCGTCCAATCAATTCACACACATTTTTTAAACAATGTTGGCAACACTGATATTAAATACGGAACCGTCATTTACGCTGACGTGCCTTAACCGACTCGGCCACAAAGGAGCGTTCGGTAGGCAAGGTCGAATTTACTGCTTAAATGACGGTTCCGTATAGGATGCAGGTTCGGATCCTGTCAAAGGGCAAATATTTTCTATGAAAATTTCTCGGACATTCAGGCCGGTAAATGTTATTTAATACTGTTTATTATAAACAGAGCATTTACTTAAATACTTGTATCTATAAAAAGAATGTTAAACATAAAAATGTCTTTAATAAATTGTCGGACTTTGTTCAATTCTTAATATATATATATATATATATATATATATATATATATATATATAAAAATATAACAAAGTCTATATAATATTTATTCACTTTTGGACACCGAAGATCGCTAGAACTAAAATCTCATCCGGATTTTATAATTCTTTAAAAAATATTCATCCTGTGCAAAACCCATTTCACACATAGACTCAGTTCTGTAAGATTTATCGTTAAGTCGATTGTTTACCACAAAATGTATAATTTGGAGACCATTTTTCATTTATGCAGTTTTTTTTTTAATACCACGAACAATTTTTGTCATATAATCTTTTATCCATTTTCTCTTGTTTTTATACAAGATAAGAGAAGTTTGGTTTCAGTGAACGTAAAAGTTGTCAGCACGTATGTTTGACATCATATCATTGGTGATCTTAAGAGAGGAATTATGAAAATTCAATAAACCTTTGATGTATTTGTTTTTTTTTTTTTTTTTTGCCATCTTGGCACTTGATCTTCCAAACGATTTAAATTTAAATAACATCATGATGCGTTGATGACTTAGTGTTTATAGCGGCTGCTTACAACACATATTTAAAACTACTGCCGATATTATATCGGCTGAGCAGGCGTCTTTCTTAATTATTGAACATAGTTCCTAAGTTCCTAAGCTGGACAATATTTAATGTAAGCTTTCTGTTTTTCGTTTTATTTTTATGACTTCTAATATTTGTATACTTTTTGCCATTGATATTATATAGTGTCTTTATTTGTGTTGTCTTCGTTTTAGCAATATGGCGGAGAATACATGCTACGCTGATTAATATTGAATTTATGGCGCTATTGTCGGATTAATGGCATATTAGTCGACGTGAAAGCGTTATTGTAAACTGACTGATGTACGTATTACGTTTCTTTTAAAATACCATAGGTGAAACTTCTAATTATCAATAAAAAATATATTACACTTACCTTATTAAACTCGTAATTTTGGGGTCGGTCAGTATTTTTTCCAAATTACTGATTTTTATGATAAACAGTTCATATATATATATATATATATATATATATATATATATATATATATATATATATAGATATATATGGTTGATAGATGTGAGTTTGTGACCCTGGGTTTCACGCTTTAGAGATCACCAGAGTTTGTCTGACGATCGCTAAAGCGTGAAACCCAGGGTCACAAACTCACATCTATCCAACCAAATATGTTAGCTCTATCTCTGATATTGAGCGCTTTCTAATAAGTACCGCGCATATAATAATATATAAATAATCATATATATATATATATATATATATATATATATATATATATATATATATATATATATATATTTTATACACATACACACACACACACACACACACACACACACACACACACACATATATATATATATATAGTCATCCACAGACTGAGTGTTTCACTGTATCACAGCTCATCAATGTGGATAGACATCCAGTTGCTTCAAGCCGGGATAGAAAACCGACCGATTTGGCATCAGTCAAAGATTCTGCCCCCAAGCTATCGTCGCAAGACAGAGAGAAAGAAAAATGTTGATGTTTTTACTATGCGAAAGACGTCAGATCTAGAAGAGCTCGATTCGCGTAGAAGAGCATTGCATTAGCAGCAGTAGCCACTGTTTATAAATTCATCCCATCGTCTCTGGGAGCCCAATCGAATTATTTTGAGAGCATAACTATTATATAATATTGGTCCTCCTATATGTTATTGAATGAAGAAAAGACTTAAGACAACAGAAATGTAGTTCTAACGCAGGATGTTGAGAATGCTATGGGCAGAAGTTGTGAGCAATGGCGTAGTTTTAGAGAAAATCGGAACAAAAAGGAGCCTTATATTTAACACCAGGAAGAGAGAATTAAAATTTCTATGGCACATAATGCGGATAGAGGACTTTGACAATCATAAGGGATTTTGAAGGCAGGATTGAAAAACAGCACATAATACTCGTGTGTAAATGGAGGGCAGGAGAGGATTACGAGGGATAACAAATATACAAACATTATTAATAGCTACAAAAAAAACAAGAAATTGTTTAGAGGCACGATTGTTAAAGTCCAGAAGTGACACTTCAGATAAAAGAAATCTACAGGGTGTTCCAAAAGTCGCATTACTATTGATAATCTTGTAATTTTTATATTCATTTACCAAATGGAATCATGTTACGGTATGTGACAATAAATTATCAAGAAATTTTATTGCTCGAATTATGGAAGATGATGTCATGCAAATTTTCTTGGTTGCTATTTCGCAGGTGTACGTTTTCTGACAATCGTCGCGTGACTTTTGGAACACACTGTACTTTTTATATTTAGGTTTGATTATAGTTTTTGCACTTTTGTAGCCATAAAATTGGTTTATGGGATTTTTTATCAAAATTATTGTTTCTGTTGTTTATTTCCTTTAAGTTTAATTTTATTTGTCTATCAACGAAAAGGTTGGGAAATCTGTTGCTAATTAATGTTAGTTTTATGTCGGCGATTTCTTTATAAGAAGTGTGCAACACAAGGAAATAAGTTGGGTCCTGTTAATTAATTTTTATGTTAGTTATCTGACGTTTATGCGGGCACTGAATGTTATAAATGAAGAAAGTTTAATCTTGTCTTTTTTTTATAGGTCTGTAGTGAAAGTACGGCTATTAGAATCTATTATGATATCAAGGAAGGGTAGTAAATTATGGGTATTAAATTCATAATTAAAAGGGAAAATTATTTGCAAAGTCAATTTAGGATATTTTTTTAAAAAATTTCATGCATGGTTTTAGCTAATCAGAATATGTTGCCATTCACACTGGGATGAAACATCCGCTAGCTTGTACGAAAAATAAAAGAAAATAATAAAAAAAAAACATTTAAAAAAAATTCTTGTCTATAGTCTTCAAGACAACCTGTTTGCACAAACGACACACATACACACACACACACGTATATATATATATATATATATATATATATATATATATATATGAAAAGTGTATATAAATATAAATAAATATAAGTATGTATAATTATTTATATATTATATAAGCGGTACTTATTAGAAAGCGCTCAATATCAGAGATAGAGCTAAAGCGTGAAACTCAGGGTCACAAACTCACATCTATCCAACCAAATATATATATAATAAAAATATACAGGGTGTTCCAAAAATCGCATTACCATTGATAACCTTGTAAATTTTATGTCAGAAGATGATATATATATATATATATATATATATATATATATATATATATATATATATATATATTTGGTTGAATTGATGTGAGTTTGTGACCCTGGGTTTCACGCTTTTGCGATCGTCAGACAAATTGATTAATTTTTTAAAAAAATTTGGATTTATGTAGATTGCGTGTATTGGTGTTATTATCGAAGTGGGGAGTGGAAATCGTCGTGGTGATGTCACTCATGCTAATGCAAACATAGATGCATATCCGTACACCCGTTGAGGTACGCAGACACACATACACACTCGCTCGTCCGCCGGCGCTCATAAAAGACATAAACATATGTGGACAGTATGGGATTTGACGTATGTATGCATATGTGTGCTGTTGTCTATATACATACGCATTTGTATGTTGAAATTAAAAGATCGGAAGTGTAGCGAAAATATCTCCAAATATGTTAGCTCTATCTCTGATATTGAGCGCTTTCTAAAAAGGATGATACAATAAACAAGAAATAGGAAACTTATATCAATCTAACATGTTTCATTTTTTTAAAGTTTCGCCAGAGATTGAGAGAAAACAGAATCTCTGATAATTTCAATTTTGTTTGGGTTCTCATTGATCAGTCACGTAAAACGTGCATTAAAACCGTAGATAATTCTATGTGATATATATATATATATATATATATATATATATATATATATATATATATATATATATATATATATATATATATTAGTAGGTTTCGCCCGCTCGCTATGGCTTCATAAAGTAAGATATATTCACTACTTGAAATTTTTTAAACAAAAGTTTTAAATGAGCTCAACGAAAATCGTTCCCGGCGCCTAACTTTTCTAAGGCTTTTAAATAAGCTATGAATCATTGAAATCCCAGTGGGAGGAGGGGAGTTGTTTGGACACACACACACACACACACACACACACACACATATATATATATATATATATATATATATATATTTATTAAAGACATTTTATTATGTTTAACGTTGTTATTTTATAATAAAATGTCTTTAATAAATAAATTGTCGGACCTTGTCCATTTCTTAACATATATATATATATATATATATATAAATAAACGCACATATATGAGTGTTAAATTTAACTTGGACACACACGCAGGCTCAAACACACACACTCGTACACTGTACATTATATATATATATATATATATATATACACACACAAAACATACATGCACATATACGGTTTGTTAAATTCAACTAACAAGGTCTGTTTCAGTAATTTTTAATGTGTGTATATTTATAATAATAAAAATAATAGTATAATTCAATATTTCATAAATTTATTTCCAGTGCAGCTCATCTCTTGGAAAACGTGCTGTAAAAGACGTAATTATTTCGATATGCATATATTTGAATGAATTTAGATTGGAACGTTCTCAAAATATTCCAGGAATTAAGCAACAAATCTGGTCTACCATATTGACAACCTCCAGTTCCGAATAATGACGAAGACGCTCGAAAATTCTCGAACAAACAAAAACACGAACTTTCGGAATTTTATCCGACATTTTGATATGGATGTACAAGAAATTCAAAAATTACAAATATATATATATATAATTTTGTTAATTTCTTTCTTTTCTCTCGTATCTTTGTTGTGATTCAAATCAGCCGCATCTGATTGATACCAATCTCAATATACATATATTGATTATTCCAATCTATCTATTCCAATATATTTCAGTATATTGTCCTATCTATCTATCTATCTATTTATCTATCTATCTATCTCTATCTATTCCAGTCTGTTCATATATTTCAGTTACTCTTGTCATATCTATCTATCTATCTATCTATCTATCTTCGGTGTTCGAAATCGATTTTTAAGTTAGGTAAAAGTGAAATGTAGGCTATCAAGTCTCTAAAATGATTGTACATTACTGTATTTGTAAAATCATTGATCCCAGAATTATCTGTTCTCATCGATAAAGGCTGAACTTGAAGCGCAAATGGAAACTTGGGATAGAATGTCCATGTATTGATTTATTGAGGCAAAGTCATGCCAGCTGCAGAGCTATATTTTAAAAGCACTTAGTTAAGATCGAACTTACAATCAATGCAATGAAGAATTAAGCCACTTTCTACTGCATTAATTACGAATGTTCAAAAAGACTGAAATGCAACTCAAAGTACTGTATTATCGTCAAAGTACTGTATTATCGTCAGGCGATACAGAGACAATATCATAAGAGTGAATTTGCCTTTCATACAATATTTCCCTGCTGAAAGTATATAATTATTAATATTCAAATCATATAGACTTCGAACAAAATATATACATTTCAAATAAGTTATCGAAATTACTCGTGTATAAGTCGTACTCCAACACTTTAAAGCAAATATTACGATAGATAATTTCAAAATGATACAAAACTTGAGTATAGCATGAAGAAGCCGAAATATGTTGAAAATTACTGTGAAAAAGAAAGAAAAAGTGGTGTGAATCCTCTTAAGTAGGCAATTTTTGTGATCAACCTTTTTCAAAGATCATTGATAAAATTAAAATATTATTCAGTAAAACTAAATCACAAATAAAAGTGAGGTAGTTTTTTAAAATCAGTTTAAAGGTCAACTATATATTGACAAAATATGTCTTTGAGATTAAAATTAACAAGTCACATTATTCGCCAAATCATGAGGCCTTGGTAACAAAATGTGCTTTGTAATACCATGAGATCTTGATAAAAAGGGTGCTTCGTAATATCATTTTTCTTGATAGTAAAAGTTAATTTGTAATATCATGAGGCCTTCATAATAAAAGTTACTCCGTAATATCACCGGACCTTGAAAGCAAAATGTGCTTTGTAATATTATGAAGCCTTCATAATAAATGGTACTTCATAATATCATGAAACCTTGATAATAAAAGGTGATTCGTAATATCACGAAACCCTGATAATAGAAATTGCTTTGTAATATCCCGTAGCTGTCATAATAGAAGGTACTTCGCAATATAATGAGTTGTTGATAATAGGTGCTTAGTAATATCACGAGGACTTGATAATAAAGGGTTTTTTTTTTCTAATACAGTCCTAGATAATAAAAGGTGCTTCGTAATAAAGCCGCCATTTTTGCAAACAGTATTAAATATAAACTCTACCAATACATTTTAACTGATAGCCAATCAGAAGTGTTCTCAAAATCCAGTCATGTTTTAAACGAGTAAATAATATTTATACACATTTCTTGTACGGTTTTCAATACATATAAAAACTTGGTCAATCTTACGCATTAAATTCAGTCGAAGAATGTTTTTGGTTTTTGGGCAAGCACTAGAAGACATTTATGCAATATGCTCCTTCATGATAGCGTCAGAATGATCAGTGAATTTCCAGGTCATCTGACAAGTCACTGGATAAGTTAAAGCTTTTCCAATCCGAACGCATCTCTGCACGAGGCACACACAAACAGTTGCTTCGTAAACGATTCATTCATCAAACAACATAAAAAGAAGCAAGCGTTTATGCAGTCCGTACTGTATTCGTTTTGCACGATCTTCAAATTCATCGACATTTCACCTTAATAAAAGTTTAGATTTCGAGGACATATAATGGGAAAAAGATGGCTTAGAAAATAAACAGGAAGTAAAAATATCGAAGTGGTAACTATATAATTGAATAAATTGAAAATGCACTTAAATGTGTGAAGAATAAATTTGAACATAACCGAAAATTATTGACAACTCAACCCGAGAAAAACCAGTGAAGAGTTGAGAATCTCTCCTAAGCTACACCACTGAAAAAATCTAGAATACTAAACAAAGATCCGTAGTTTCTGGATAATTTAGTTCTCGCGTGAAATCTACGAGTTACTAGTATGTATATCTGTATATATATATATATATATATATATATATATATATATATATATATATATATATATATGTACAATATATATGTGTGTGTGTATATAATTTCTATATATATTATTTATATATTTTATATGCGCGGTACTTATTGGAAAGCGTTCAGTATCGGTGATAGAGCTAAAACTAAGTATATATATGTTCCACGCATCTCAGAAGCGCTAATCTTGCGATAAGATGTCTTGCTGCCGGTTATAGTTTATCGTCATGCCCAGGACTGATCCTACTTCTCTTTTGATTAATGACCTAATAATATTCAACAAATATTATTATTATCATCATAATTATTTAGAATTTCTCTAATCGGCCTACTATACCTATATCCTGTAAAAAGCATACTTGGACAATCGTTCTCTACTATATATATATATATATATATATATATATATATATATATATATATAATGGGAATTAAGATACCATTATCTAAATGTTCATTTTCACCGTATAAAATTAAAT